>JAPPVO010000036.1:42673021-43198775 GCA_030407325.1 Camellia japonica | reverse complement strand
AGAGTGATTATCGAGGATGGGTCCCTGATAGCAATGAGCACAACTGTTACGCAGAGTAGTAATTTCCCACAGACGGCGCCAACTGATGATACTACTAGTTTCTGGGTAACGGGTCGGGCTGATCCAGACCTCCTACACGGTTGTTCGATCGCTGGCCCACCGACAAACCTACACAAGAGTTCAACGGGGAACGGGAGTCCCCCAGCAAACCCTCCGACGAACAAGTTAGAGAGGAGAGAGAGATGAAAAATGTAGAGATAGGGTTGTGATTGAGAGCTTAACCTTTTTCTTGGAAACCTCTTTATATCCTTCTTTTTTCTTCCTTTCATCTTGGCCAAAAGTATACTCCAGCTTGCATCATTCATGGTCAGGCCATTTTCTATCCCATCGTGAGGGGGTTGTTGCATTGAATGTTGTAGGGAACCTCATTAATGACTGGCGTGTGGTGCAATAACTTTACAAGATCTTTGTCTGCTTATGTGGCTGGTTCTTCTCTTTACAAGTGTTTAGATGCCATTGGTTTTTGGTGTTGTGCTAGGTTTCAGTAATATTGGGCCTTAATGTTTGGATCGTGTATTGGACTCTAAGTGGGGGTCTAATAACCTTTATGGGTCCACCTATGTCAGAAACATATTCAAACTTCGGCCATTTGATTTAAATTAATGATTCATTCACACAATTTACTCTGTATGAATGCACACAGAGAATACTCTTACCGATCAGATTGTGTGACCGAACAAATTGTGTGAATGTATGGTGTTGTTTGGTTTTTCTAAGCTTTCTAGACAAACCATGAAAAAAAGGGCATTATGATCTGAACTTTTCAAACTTTTTAGGACAAATTTCACTTTTGTACCTCTGGACTTCACATGCTATCTCACTTTATCATTCATCTCTTACTATAATTAATAACCCATTTTTTAAATAATATTTTATAAAATTAAGTTAAATTAATTATAGAGAAAATTATAGAGGCTCTCCAGCGAGACGATGGTGGTGAGCCGAACCAATGAAGCTAGCAATGAGACGACAAAATAAAGTCGGCGCTGGAGTCCTTTATGTTGGCTAGATCTGATCGAAGAAGAAGATGGAGCAGCATTAGAGGTAGTCGAAGCGGCAGCGCCAGCGGAGGGAGATTGAAGGCGATCGGTGACAATGGAGAGACGACGGCGGTAGAGAGGAGAGGAAAGGAGAGGAGAGGAGAGGACAGAGAAAAATGTTTTGACTTGGTTTGGTTAGGATTTGGAAACAATATAATATATACAGTTTGGTCATTTTGTAGAAATTTATGAGTAATTCTATTTTCATACAGTAATCCCTTATACATATTTAATGAACACTTTCTCAATACACACATTATAAAAATATAAATTTTCAGTACACATCTCTATATTCTAATATTATTTTCATTTTTAATTTCAAAACTCTAAGGCTGTGTGTGTTTGGTTTCAATTTTTTAATTAAATTTTTGAAATTTTTCTAAGAAAAATATAAATTAAATTGATAAAAATAAATACCAAAAAAATATTTTTTAATTTTTAAATTTTTTTGAAAAGATGAAATCATATTGAAATAAGAATTTATTTATTTATTTTTGAAAACATATTCTAAAACTATATCAAACGAAGTCTATTATTTATTTTATTTTTTTCCATTCACCCACTCCTCCTTTACTGTCGTTGTCGCCACTTTCCACCATCCATTGCCACAACCACCACCACTTCTAGCTTATCCCCCTCCACTCTGAACCTCCGTAGTCAGCCTTGAGCAATTCACAATGGGAGATTTGTGGGAGTGTATGGTTTATGACGAAAAATGATCGCAGGCGAATAGGAAAAGAGACAAAAGAGGGAATGGCGGATGAGTGAGGTGGCGCTGGTAATAGAGGTTGGTTGTGATGTTTTAGAATTAGGGTTTAGGTAGAAAAAGATGAGGGTATTATGGTATTTTATTTTAAGACAAAATTGTATTAATGAAAATTTTCATTAAGTGTGTGAACTGAGTGAAATTAGTGTATAGAAATAGAATTATCCGAAACTTATCTTTATGAAAAAACTATTTTAGAGTGTGAATATTTGGGCGACGAAAATTTAAAATTAGATTTATAGACCGGATGCCTTTATTTATATATGTTTATATATAAATTATTTTTAGAAATATGTTACAATGTATGTATTATAAAATAATAATATTAATTTTACTATGATATAAAATATAACATAAATATTATACCCAAAAAAAGGAAGCTGCTATTCACATTCAGTGGCAGAGCCATAGTGGGTCTAGGGGAGTCACGTGCCCCCTGGGTTTTGGAATATTTTTTTTTAAGAAAATATTTTAAATAAAAAAATTATAACATATTATTTAGAGTGAAATATCAATGACATTTTTAAAATTATGAGAATAATAATGGTTGTTTTTTTATTGAAAATAAGGATATTACGATAAGTCATATTATTATCTATGAAAATTTCAATACAATGGTAATGTCTATTTTTATTGACATACGATTATAATTAATCTCAATGAAGATATGTAATTTATTGAATTGTTAGTTATATTTGACATTTGGGGTTCATCCTCTATGTGTTTCTTTATTATTGGTTGGTGATATCATATGTCAATGATGACATGGTATTACTATTATATTGAATATTTACTGAAATTTTGTATAAAAAATTACTTTATCATTATATAATTGATTTTAAAACTTATATCCATAACTTTTTTATTTTATTTTTTTATTGTCCATGATATATTAGTTACAAATAATATATATATATATATACATATATCTTTCTTGAAGTCAATCGTATAAATTTATGTGAAATATTTTTGTAAAATTTTTCAATGTTATAATTAATAAATATCATATCTGATTTAATTTCTTCGCTCCGCCACTGTTCACACGCCATGTTGTTCAAAATACACTCATTTTTTTGTCTTTATTATACATTGAAAGGAGTGCATTTGGACTAAAGTGGAGTAGGAATAGTAACTATATATAATAAGGACAAAAAAATGAGTATATTTGAAACAAAGTGGAGTGAGAATAGCGACTCTAAAAAAAAACATAAATAAATAAATATAATAATTTAGTTGAATTATTTATGTATATACATGTGTATGTATGTATAAAATTATTTAAAAAATATATTACGAAATATGCAGTACAATTTTTGCTTTGTTGAACTATGAAAATGTGTTTTAAATAAATAAATAAATATTGGATACTTTTGTACTAAATTATAATATAATAAAATAAATATTTATTTTAATATTAAAAATAATTATTAAATTGGAGAAAAAAGTCATTTAAAATTAAAGAATGGTTCTAATTATTTATTTTGATAATTTTAACCTTATCATTCTATAAAAGTCTTACTTAAATAAATAATATATATATATATATATATAATAATTTTATTTCAATTATTTATGGGTATATTAATAATTTTAGCCCCATCGTGCTATAAAAGTGTAATTGAAATAAATTTATATAATGATAATTATAACATAATAAAATAAACACTCAATTTGACATTAATAATAATAATTAAATTTGAAGGAAAATTAATAACATAAAATTAAAAGTGGTTTTAATTATTTAATTTGTTTTATTCATTTGGAAATAAAAATATGTAGAATGGAAGTTTTACAAAATTTATTTTTAAAAATTAAATATAAGTATGTTGTGGTTGGATTAAGAAAAAAAATAGATAGAATAATTATGTTTGTTTTTTTTTTTTTGCTAGCAAATTAAATATGTTGAGTATTGATTTTTTGTTAATAGGTATATATAATTGTATTAAGTTTTTATGAATTACAATAAAAACACATTTTAGTGGCACTATACTAGTGGTACGTTTTTAGAAAATGTCACAAAAATAATATTTGGTAGCACATTTTAGAAAAGCGTCACAGAACTATAAACATAAAAGGCTCTAGTGACATTTCAATAAAGAAGTGTCGCATTACTACAACAAAAATATAATTTAGTAGTATCATTCTAGTGTCATTTTTTAAAAAAAATTGTCACGAAAATATTAATTAGTGGCATGTTATAATTTAGTGGTAGTAATATAGTGTCATTCTTTAAAAAAAGTGCCGTCAAAATACCATCTAGTGACATGTTTTAAAAAATGTAACTAGACCATTAATTACTAGCATTTTATTAAAGATTGCTACAAGAAAAATCTAACACTTTTTCAAAAGGAAACCTTTTTTTCCCAAATTGTTTGACCTCCATCCAAAACCCTCACTTTCACCCACTCTTCTCTCAATTTTCATTTTACTCAGTCCCCTTCCACCTTCGCAGACTCCATCCCAGATCCAAACAAAATGTTGATTTAACGATATGTCTCAATCACATTCCAACTTGACTTGCTCCACCGTAGATTCGAACAAAATTTTTGATTCTCTGTTGTTGGAAAACAAGAGTCCGTTGCCGTTGAGACTGCTGCCTTGACCCTCTGAATTGGAAACATTAAGTTCACCATTCATAGTTTAGTCGAGTTAATTCTCATGAAAAGCATGCTCACCTTCCTTCGTTTGCAACACAATTTTGCCCATTGCCAATCCTTTTGCCACCAAACATGGCAAGTTTTTTTCTGAGTTGATGGCACCTGTTGTGATTAAGATTCAGTTTCATTTGATCTCTTGAAAAACTTTGACTTGATAATACCAGTTTCTTTTTCCTTTATTTGAATCAATTAGCTAACTGTGGTTCCACTACATGAAGTCAATAATATTTAAATTATTTTACATGTGCTGATTTTTTAAGATGTGTATAATGTACATAATGTATTTAAGGGGATTTTGGTGCACCAAAACAAGGTGTTCTTTATTCATTACTATAATATGTGTGGTTGATGGTATTAAAGCTGTTAAGGGGATCCTAATATTAGTATTAGGCATATTTGTGATTATTGTTGATTGGAGCTTTTGGTTGTTGCTAATTTTTTGAGCTATTATTTGATTTGGTCTAAAGACTTAGGATTATTGCTTTCATATAATTTCTTGTAGTATGGTGGACCAATCGAATGATTAAATCATGGGAAATTGATTCCCAAAATATTTTTGTTTCCTTTCACTAAAATATATGTGTATGTGTATCTAAAATATATAAAAGTAGACGAGTAGCATGAAATAATTATGTTGTGCCTATCTACTAGAGAAATACATATCACTGTAAGTTGTGATCATCTTCATTCTAGTGCTTTGTACTAGTTTTTTTTTTTTTTTTCAATATTCTTTATTAATTGTAAATACATATTTTACTTAAGTACTTCAATCTTGATTTACAGGTTGGAGATATAGTTGTTCTAAAAAATATAATTAAGCCAACATAAACAGTTACAGTTGAAGTACTTAAAAGTATAGACCCATATAAAGAAGTAGAAGGGGAAGAACTAAGACCTGATTATTGGGAGATACATGTTTAAGTGCTAGTCAAATCTAATGAGAGCTTCATTTGAACATATAGACTTGTCGAAAAAATTGGACGGGCTATTGGAACTCTGTTGCTTGGCCTGCTCTATTTGTGATATATTTCTTTTGTAAATACTAATTTTATTAACAAATTTATATTAACTTAATACAGTTTCTAATACTTTTATGTGTTTATCTTTTGGATGCAAATTTCACAAGTTATGGATGCTAGTCGAGAATACTTATACAAGTGAGGTTGAGAATTTGGAGGCTGAGTTTGTTTTGGTAATTTGTCTCTGTGAAAGACGGATATAACTATGATTTTTGAGAACTTATGATTAGTTTGTCCATAGTTGGAATACTTATTTTTTTCTTTGACTTTAATGGTGTGGTAGAATGTTTTACAATTTTGATTATGATTTTTATTGCAGTATAAATAAATTTATATCTTTAGAGCAAAAAATAATTATGTTTTGAATTTTCTTTGTTTTTGATGTGATGATCCAATGGTGATAATATTTGTTTATTATTATGAAAATATTATAGGATGAATAGATGTCAAATTGTCAATCTAGGATGTGGCAATTAATATTTAATTTTTTATAAAATAAGGGACAATTTTTACAAACATTTACACATGCTTAGTTGTGGCTTTTAAAAAAGTCGCTAAAAAGAACATATAACTAGCATTTCATAGTAGTGGTAGTAACTTTGCAAAGTATCACTAGAATAAGCTCCAATGACACTCATATCCATTTATGGCACAAATGAATTGTGATGTACTGGCACTTTGAGTTGCCATTAAAAGTTGGGTTTAGTGACATTTATAAGAGTTATTAAAAATATCAATTGTGGCATAACATACGCCATTAAAAAAGCATATAGTAGCATTTTTTAAATTGTAAGTCTTTTTTAATGGCGCTTTATATTGTCACGAATAGTGTCTACTATGACATCAAAACGTCATTGAAAATCTTTAACCTTGATGGTGTAATAGCACTTGCAAATGTCACTGAGATGCCACTAGTATCTATCATGGCATGGATATAAATGACACTTGTTCAAAATGTCACAAGACTAAAAAAATGTCATTAGAGGAATAGTTGTTGTAGTAGTTCAGGTTAAGTAGAAGTATTTTAAATATTATATTTTAAAAATAATTGGGTTTATGGGTAGATTACATGGCACTTTATAAAAAGAAAAAAAAAGAAAAGAGAAGAGAGATATATCACATAAGAGTAAGAAAATTTTAAGAATAAATACTATTTTTAATAATACACATAGAGTGGTGCTACATCGCCAATATGAAAGAGAGATAGAGATGAGGGATGAGAAGTATGGGTCCACTTCTTCACATGATCCATTTTATGTCATTAAGGCGGATTGGGAGTGCTCAATTAGAGTTCTCAAGCATTTCTATATAGATATGATATGATGATTCTTTTGCCAAAACCAATATGCATAGAGGAGAAATGCCCCATCCACTCATATCATCATCTCTAATTACACTTCTAATGAGGTGACAAATAATACTAACAAATTAACTCTTTTCAAACTCTTTTCTTTCCCTTTAAAAATGTTCGCCATCTCATTAAAAGTGAAATTTAAAGTAATGAAATGAAGAGATGTAGCACCCACTCATGCGTAGAGTGAAAGCTTGTAAAATGTGTATGTGCTCATAAGTCCTAGATTAATTTTCAACAACGAGGGCATAGCCAATAGGCGGACTTTAAACTCCAAGAAAAATAAAAATATTCTCTGCCGAAGGGATGAGTTTTAGAGGTTGATGCTAAACAGAAAATTTCAATGGAATGTAGTTTTCATTTTTTTTTTTTTTTAAAATTTAAAATAAGTAATAAATTTTATATACATTAATAATTAAAATTATAAACTTTTTATAAATTTGTAATAATTTTTTGATAGTATATGTAACGCCCTCAGAATTCAACCCATTAAATATAAAACAAAACATGCATTATTAAAAGAAACATTATTTATTACATCAATCATCAGAGTCTTACGAAATAAAATACCATAATAAATGCCCTACGGGCTTACATCTTGCCAAGCCAACACTTGGATACAATTTACTGAGTTCTAACTCAAAAACAGATAAAGCCCTAGGCTTGAAGGATTACATTGTTCAAATAAACCAAATAAAAATAAAACAAGTCTTCAAATTCAATTCCTCACAAGCTAAGTCCTTGGAGGGAGTGAACAACCTGAACCTGAAAAATAAAGTTCCCATATAGGGTGAGCCACAGCCCAGTAGAGAAATACTAAACCAAGCATAAGAATTAACTAAAGTATTAGCATCTGATACATGGTTAACACTCTACAATCAAGTTACAATTTTTCATGACACAAATGTCTACATTGCCTATGACACACTGTCTATGGCACATTTTACTTTCCACTTATGGCTCAGAACCTGGCCAAATAACTCAACGGGGTTTCATCTTTTATTAACAATACTTCCAATTCAACAGGAATAACAATTTAAGTTAGACCTAACCATAACAAATACACAAGTTGGTATTGTATCAATCATAACCAATTCACTTCCATACTTCCCAACTGATACACATTTTAGTGATGTGTATCATATCAACAATAAATAGAATATATCTATTAAACAATAAGCACACATAAGAGTGATGCTACTGGAGTCCATCCCCTATCTCCTCCCAATAAATCCGGTTTAGAGGTCCATCCCCTATCTTCCCCTAAACCGTGGAGTTCATCCCCTATCTCCTCCAAAACCAATGCATATGCAATAAAAACACACAATTGCCATATACAACACATAATTAATACACAAATGTTCTGTATTAACTCAACAGTCAAACAATTGACTCAATTCCAGTTATACCTAAGCCGCATGCAAGGTCTACAACAATCAATGGCTATCCTCCACCGATAGCCCAAAACAGTTATTTCTAAACAAGAAATAAATACATCAATGAATGTAAATTTAACATTCCCAAAGGTAAAATTTAAACTACCCAATTCCATGAATTAAACCAAATTCCACATTGTTCCTTTAAATTAATTATACAAATTAATCTAAACCAAAACCCTAAGGTTTCTTCCAAATTACCAACTACCCCCACATACCAAAATACCAACACTTAGGATTAAAGCGTATAAATGGAGTAGGAAATCCCTACCTCAAAGAAAGAACCAGAAAAGATGATGATGAAGAAGATGCTCGAAACTCCAAAGTGCTCCAAACTGACAACTGCTCAGATTAAATGGAAGCCCTCACTCTCCTCTATCTTATTTGTAAAAGAACTAGGGCAAAAACCCACCCTAACTAGATCAAATCAAGGAGAGAAGATGAGTTGGGAGAGGGAGAACTCGTAACCTAGGGTTTAGAATATGAAAGGGACTCAAAAACTGAATTAAAAACACGCTGCTGCGTATTTAAGTCTGACAGGCTCGCTCGAGCGAAGACCTGGTCGCTCGAGCGACCAGACACAAGAAGTCCTCGCTCGAGCAAAGAAAGGCTCGCTCGAGCCAAAAACTCGATGCTTCAGGTCTGCAACCCAGAAGCTCGCTCGAGCGAAGGAAGCTCGCTCGAGCGAAGAAACTCGAAAACATACACCTCGCTCGCTCGAGCGAAGGAAGCTCGCTCGAGCCAAGAAACACATCTCTCAGGTCTATGTACTGGACGCAAGGCTCGCTCGAGCCAAGGAAAGCTCGCTCGAGCGAAGAACCAAAAACGAAGACCTCGCTCGAGCGAAGAGAAGCTCGCTCGAGCGACCAAGCCAAAAACTGAACATGCAGACTTGTTTCTAAACCCAACCAATCTGCAACCAACCTGCTAAACACATCCTATAACCCAAGAATAAGGAATTAAAGGACACAACAACAACAAAATATAACAGCGGAATCCACGGAACGTAAGTCCGGATACAATAATCAAATAGGAAAAAGACCGGGGTCGCTATAACCTCCCCCCTTAAAAGAATTTCGTCCCCGAAATTAAGCATGAGTTTGTAAAAACAAGTTTTCTTAATTCCCAATGATATATAAAACAATAATCAACAACTTGACCAATATTGGTCACTTCATCTCTTATCAAGAGGCATCTTACAATATGTACAAACCAACATATATTTCAACCTGCATCAATATTATGCTTTATTCCTTTCAATGTTAACAAATTCTATATCATATTCAATCTCATGATATAAACAACACATTCAATATATAAATGTTCTATTCCACTTCCGTAAAAAGGCAAGTTCAAAATGCTAACATTAAATCCAAAACATTCTCAATGTTTTCCAACTTAAGACATATATAAAATTCTCAAGTTCAACAATATTACAAAAATCTATATATAAGATTTCTAATCACTAAACATGTCCGGATATTTCTCACGGACTTCCAATTCACGTTCCCAAGTGGCTTCCTCCACTCCGTGATGCTTCCACAAGACTTTCACCAAAGGGATGGTTTTGCCTCGCAAAACTTGATCCCGCCTATCCAAGACCCGAACCGGTCTCTCCTCATACAAGACATCCTCTTCAACAACTAAGTCAGTCCAATCCAGTACATGCGATGGATCCGGCTCATACTTCCGAAGCATACTCACATGAAACACGTCATGAACTCCGGATAACTGCGATGGCAAAGCTAAACGATAGGCAGCCTCGCCAATCCTCTCAAGGATCTCAAAAGGCCCAATAAACCGAGGGGACAACTTCCCGCTCTTCCCAAACCTCATTAAACCTCGTTTAGGTGATATCTTCAAAAAGACATGATCACCCACCTCGAATACCAAAGGTCTCCTCCTACGGTCGGCATAAGATTTCTGACGACTCTGTGCCTGTAACAAGTCTCTTACGGATAAGCTCAACTTTCTCCGTCGTTTCCTCACCAACTCCGGACCCAACAAAGGTGTATCACCCACCTCGGCCAACAAAACTGGAGATCTACACGGTCGGCCATACAAGGCCTCAAACGGTGCCATACCAATACTAGACTGAAAACTGTTGTTGTAGGCAAACTCCACTAATGGCAAGTACCTCTCCCACGACCCACTAAAGTCGAGAACACAACCCCGAAGCATATCCTCAAGGATCTGAATAGTACGCTCGGACTGCCCGTCAGTCTGAGGATGATAAGCCGCTGAAGGTCAACTTAGTGCCTAAGGCACTCTGCAAACTCTGCCACAACCTAGCAGTAAAACGAGGATCTCTATCTGAGACGATCGTCACTGGGACCCCGTGCAACCTCACTATGTCCCGGATATATAAGTCGCAAGATGATCTACCGAATCTCTAACACGCATAGGAATGAAGTGCGCTGACTTCGTCAACCGGTCTACAACCACCCAAATAGCATCACTACCCCGCTGAGTCCTCGGAAGACCCACAACGAAGTCCATAGTGACATGCTCCCACTTCCACTCGGCAATAGGCAAGGGTTGCAACAAACCCGCTGGCCTCTGATGCTCGGCCTTCACTTGCTGACAAGTAAGGCACCTAGATACGAAAGCTGCCACATCTCTCTTCATACCCCGCCACCAAAACTGGCGACCCAAGTCCCGATACATCTTAATACCTCCCGGATGCACCGCAAGGCGCGAATGATGAAACTCTCGGAGTACCTCCTCTCGGCAAGACTCCGGTATAAACAGACGGTCTCGGTATCTCACACTCAAGTCGGGATACACCGTCAAACCTTTCTCAACCTTCCCATTGGAAATCTTTTCTCGGAGAGATTCTACCTCAAGATCACCCCTCTGAGCCTCTAACACTCGAGTCACAAGTGCAGGCTGTGCAACAACAGAAAACAAGGCCGCAGCCTCTACGGATTCGCCCAGATGCAAATCAAACTCCCCAACTGCACCCAACATCTCCCACTCCCGGATGGCTATACTAGCTAAGTCACCAACAGATTTCCTACTAAGGGCATCGGCCACAACATTGGCCTTCCCGGATGATAGTGCAACTCGAAGTCATAATCCTCAATGAACTCCATCCACCTCCTCTGCCTCAAATTCAAGTCTTTCTGTGTAAACAGATATTTCAGACTCTTATGATCCGAGAATACCTCGAACTTCTCACCATAAAGATAATGCCTCCAAATCTTCAAGGCAAATATCACAGCTGCCAATTCTAAATCATGCGTAGGGTAATTCTTCTCATGAATTTTCAACTGACGTGAGCCATAGGCTACCACTTTCCCCTCTTGCATCAACACACAACCCAGACCCTCTCGTGAGGCGTCACAATAGACTGCATAACCCAACCCTCTCTCCGGAATAATTAAGACTGGAGCGGTGGTCAGTCTAACTTTCAACTCCTGAAATGACTTTTCACAAGTCTCACTCCAAACAAATTTGACTCCCTTCCGAGTCAATCTAGTCAACGGTGAAGCTAACCTGGAGAAATCTTTCACAAACCGACGGTGATACCCCGCTAATCCCAGAAAACTGCGGATCTCAAACACACTCTTAGGCTGCGCCCAATCTTGCACTGCCTCAGTCTTGGATGTATCAACTGACACCCCTTCCCCAGAAACTACATGGCCTAAGAACTTCACCTCTTCTAGCCAGAACTCACACTTCCCAAACTTAGCATAAAGCTTATGGGCTCTAAGTAACTCTAGCACCACTCTCAAGTGTTCCTCGTGCTCCTCCCTCGAAGGTGAATAAATCAGAATGTCGTCCACGAAGACGACCACAAAACGATCCAAGAATTCCCGGAAGATCCGGTTCATCAAATCCATAAACACTGCCGGTGCATTGGTGAGCCCAAACGGCATCACCAGAAACTCATAGTGGCCATACCGCGTACGGAATGCCGTCTTAGGAATATCCTCCTCCCTGACCCTCAACTGGTGGTAACCCGATCTCAAGTCTATCTTAGAGAAACAACGGGAACCCTTCAACTGGTCAAACAAATCATCAATACGGGGCATAGGATACTTATTCTTAACCGTAGCCCGATTCAACTTCCGGTAATCGATACATAATCTCAAAGCACCACCTTTCTTCTTACAAAAAGGGCCGGTGCTCCCCACGGTGAAACACTAGGGCGAATATAGCCCTTATCAAGCAACTCCTGGAGTTGAACCTTCAACTCAACTAACTCGCCTGGGGCAAAACGGTAAGGTGCCATAGAAATCGGCGCCGTGCCGGGCACTAAATCAATAGAGAACTCAATCTCTCTCTGAGGTGGCAAACTAACGAGATCCTCGGGAAAAACGTCCGAATACTCACAAACCACACTCGGCAACACAATCTGAGTCTCATCACCCTCACTAATCGAAAGACTAGCAAGTAGACCACTAAGCTCACTCCGCCCTCGCGAATCATAACCTGGTGGCAAAACACTACCAACCCGGTCCCCCAGAAAACGAAAACACTCCCCGTTCACGGTACAACAAGTGACCCTCTGACGGTAGCAATCAATAACTGCCCGGTATGACGACAACCAGTCCATACCCAAAATAACATCAAAGCCCTTCATGGGCATAACTACAAAAGAGAAAGGGATTCTATGATCATCGACCTCTATATCACAACCCCTAACACCTTGTTTCAAAACCAATTCACCCCCAAGAGGTGACACTACACAGATAGGAGACGCTAACTGAGCTAACTCCAACTCCAAAACAGATGCAAATGCAGCAGACACAAAGGAATGAGATGCACCCGTATCAATCAAAACATTAGCAACCGAGTTGCAAAACAAGAAGGTACCTCTCACCACCGATGGAGCCGGTACTAGGTCCTGCGCGGTAACAGCGTACACGCGCCCAGATGACCTCTGATCAACCTGCTCACCCCCCGGAGCATAAGACTGCTGCACAGACTGGGACGATGAAGCCCCCTGATTGGCCCTCGAGGCCTAACCCGACTGAGCTGGCTGCTGACCCTGAGTCTGCCTCAAACCAGATGCACCAGGTGTGCCACCCAACTACGGGCAATACCTCTTCATGTGCCCTGGCTGACCACACTGATAACACGAGAGTGGCTGGCCTCTACCCTGACTCTGGCTCTGAGATCGAGCCGAAGAAGATGCTGCTCTCTGAACTCCTCCCCTCTGAGGACAAACTGGAGACTTGTGACCCAGCTGGCTACACTTGAAGCAAGTGATGTCTCCCTGACTGCCTTTCCCCGAACTTGCACTCGGCACAGGAAAAGTAGATCTAGAGAAGCTACCCTGAGACTGCTGAGGAGTGAAACCTCTCTGCCTCCTGCCATCACCCTGACTGTCCTGACTCCTCTTGGAGCCTTTCTGCCATTCCTCCTCCTCCCGCATCGCAATCTCAGTATGGGCTGCTGCATCAACCAAACGCCCAAAATCCCGAATCATAGTCGGCACAACCCTCAATTTGAGGCCGCGCCTCAACTTCCTCTCGAACTCAATACACCGGCGCTCCTCAGACGCCACCAACTCAGGTGCGAATCTAGACAAACTAGTAAATGAGGCCTCAAACTCAGCCACTGATGAACTATTCTGCTTCAGCTGGCAGAACTGCTCTCTCAACTTCTCCCTAACTGCTGGAGATAAATACCTCTCCTGGAAAGCATTCACAAACGCCTCCCATGTACCTCAAATACGAGCCTTAATGAATTTCCACCACTGACCCGCATCCCCTTTCAGCTGGAAAGATGCCAAGGTCACCTTCAACCCATCGTCTTCGATGCCAAGCATCTCAAACGTTTTCGTTGTCTGTTCAGCCATTCATCTGCCTTAAGCGGCTCGCTAGGATCACCTAAAAACACGTCCGGTTGAGACCGGAAGAACTCCCTCTTCAGAAAAGAAGGCCCTGCATCTGTAGCCACAACAGCCTGGGCTGGATTTGCAGCCCTCAGAATATCAACTGACGCCTGAAATGCCCCTGCTATCCCTTGGGCCAAAGCGCCCATAAACTGTTGTCCTACTGGCTCGGCCATATTGGCCTGGCCAACACCCTCCTGAACTGCCGGAATCTCCTCCGGTATAGGCACTTCCTGCCTAGCCTGCCTACCACGCCTACCACGACCTCGTCCTCGTCCTGACATCCTATTAAAGGAAACAAAGACGTTAGCACTCTAAATAATGTGCCAAAACCATAACACTCACGTCCTAATACATTGGACAACAATAAATCATACCACATAAGCACATAATCACATAAGCACCTACGAATTTCATTCCTGGATAATGACAGTCCCAAAGGGTTACTATAGTTCCGGTTGGAAGCAGCATTGATCAAGTGCCTTTCCAACAAGACTACTAGAAACTCAAGGATCCAATCAATATCTAGAAACTACATTCCATACCCACATAACCACATAAACATGTTATCATATAAGCATGCAATCATTACACTAAGTCTCTATCAAACGAGACGAACCCATTGTGATACTAATCACTTCCCACGTACCCAAAGTATTCAAACCCGGTACGCTCTGATACCAAGTTGTAACGCCCTCAGAATTCAACCCATTAAATATAAAACAAAACATGCATTATTAAAAGAAAACATTATTTATTACATCAATCATCAGAGTCTTACGAAATAAAATACCATAATAAATGCCCTACGGGCTTACATCTTGCCAAGCCAACACTTGGATACAATTTACTGAGTTCTAACTCAAAAACAGATAAAGCCCTAGGCTTGAAGGATTACATTGTTCAAATAAACCAAATAAAAATAAAACAAGTCTTCAAATTCAATTCCTCACAAGCTAAGTCCTTGGAGGGAGTGAACCACCTGAACCTGAAAAATAAAGTTCCCATATAGGGTGAGCCACAGCCCAGTAGAGAAATACTAAACCAAGCATAAGAATTAACTAAAGTATTAGCATCTGATACATGGTTAACACTCTACAATCAAGTTACAATTTTCATGACACAAATGTCTACATTGCCTATGACACACTGTCTATGGCACATTTTACTTTCCACTTATGGCTCAGAACCTGGCCAAATAACTCAACGGGGTTTCATCTTTTATTAACAATACTTCCAATTCAACAGGAATAACAATTTAAGTTAGACCTAACCATAACAAATACACAAGTTGGTATTGTATCAATCATAACCAATTCACTTCCATACTTCCCAACTGATACACATTTTAGTGATGTATCATATCAACAATAAATAGAAATATATCTATTAAACAATAAGCACACATAAGAGTGATGCTACTGGAGTCCATCCCCTATCTCCTCCCAATAAATCCGGTTTAGAGGTCCATCCCCTATCTTCCCCTAAACCGTGGAGTTCATCCCCTATCTCCTCCAAAACCAATGCATATGCAATAAAACACACAATTGCCATATACAACACATAATTAATACACAAATGTTCTGTATTAACTCAACAGTCAAACAATTGACTCAATTCCAGTTATACCTAAGCCGCATGCAAGGTCTACAACAATCAATGGCTATCCTCCACCGATAGCCCAAAACAGTTATTTCTAAACAAGAAATAAATACATCAATGAATGTAAATTTAACATTCCCAAAGGTAAATATTTAAACTACCCAATTCCATGAATTAAACCAAATTCCACATTGTTCCTTTAAATTAATTATACAAATTAATCTAAACCAAAACCCTAAGGTTTCTTCCAAAATTACCAAACTACCCCCACATACCAAAATACCAACACTTAGGATTAAAGCGTATAAATGGAGTAGGAAATCCCTACCTCAAAGAAAGAACCAGAAAAGATGATGATGAAGAAGATGCTCGAAACTCCAAAGTGCTCCAAACTGACAACTGCTCAGATTAAATGGAAGCCCTCACTCTCCTCTATCTTATTTGTAAAAGAACTAGGGCAAAAACCCACCCTAACTAGATCAAATCAAGGAGAGAAGATGAGTTGGGAGAGGGAGAACTCGTAACCTAGGGTTTAGAATATGAAAGGGACTCAAAAACTGAATTAAAACACGCTGCTGCGTATTTAAGTCTGACAGGCTCGCTCGAGCGAAGACCTGGTCGCTCGAGCGACCAGACACAAGAAGTCCTCGCTCGAGCGAAGAAAGGCTCGCTCGAGCCAAAAACTCGATGCTTCAGGTCTGCAACCCAGAAGCTCGCTCGAGCGAAGAACTCGAAAACATACACCTCGCTCGCTCGAGCGAAGGAAGCTCGCTCGAGCCAAGAAACACATCTCTCAGGTCTATGTACTGGACGCAAGGCTCGCTCGAGCCAAGGAAAGCTCGCTCGAGCGAAGAACCAAAAACGAAGACCTCGCTCGAGCGAAGAGAAGCTCGCTCGAGCGACCAAGCCAAAAACTGAACATGCAGACTTGGTTTCTAAACCCAACCAATCTGCAACCAACCTGCTAAACATATCCTATAACCCAAGAATAAGGAATTAAAGGACACAACAACAAAATATAACAACGGAATCCACGGAACGTAAGTCCGGATACAATAATCAAATAGGAAAAAGACCGGGGTCGCTATAGTATAACTGAGGGATAATTCTCCTCCCCCAACCCTTCCCCCCCTCCCGCCCCAAAAAAAAAAAAACAATGCAAAAGATATATGTGTACTATTATATATGTGAAGGCTTTTTATGGCATTTATATATCATATTTTGGATTTTTTTCAAAATACTCATATAGTGTATATATAAAAAATATATAAAGAGCATGATTGACTTGAAGCTAAGATCATGAATCGCATTTCTCTTTGTTGTTATTCTTATAATATTACAATTTTTCTAGTTGCACATGCGTTACGTGTGCGGATCACTGATATATATATATATATATAGAGAGAGAGAAAAGAACACTTGAATATTTCTTAATCACAATTTTTCATATTATCTACTAAAATGTTATCTTATAACACTTGAACTACATTTACTATTTCTTCAATTTTTATTTGTCTCGCATCATCTTCATTCCTCTATGCACCTTCTTATCCCATTTCCACAACCGACCACCTATCTTACCCCATAACTAACCACGTCTCCTTTCCCAATTTACTATATCATTTTCTCTACTAGTCTCTGTACTTTTATTCACAACTTTTTTTTCTTCTCAAATAACACTTGTCCACTATAATTTTTCATTTTCTTCTATTTGATATAAAATTAACTAAGCAACGACTTCAAATCCAGAGCTTAATCATACTCTAACAAATTTACATAAAACAGAGTTTAGATTTTTAGAGGTGACAAGGAATAATGGACAATAAGTCACCCTTGCAACTCTACATAATCACACTTTTGAGATTGGGTGGTGGGTATTGGGATGTGGATGGGCTACGGATTAGATTATATTCGGATTTATGAACTAAAGTGGAAATAATTAATTTTTGAAAGATCAAAGTGAGAGAACTTAAGTCAATACTATCAAATTTACCTATCTACTATCTATCTATTTTCAGAATGCCGAAAGGGGTGGTAAGGATCATTGAAAAATTGCAAACTACCTTTTTATTGGAGGGGGGGTTCAAATATGAAGAAAAAAAATTCACCTGGTGAGATGGAAGGAAGTTACCAAAACTAAAGCTCAGGGTGGGTTGGGAGTGAGCAGAATTAAGGATCTCAATGAAAGTTTTCTATTAAAATGGTGGTGGAGATATGGTTTTGAGAATGGATCACTATGGAAGACTATTGTAACAAGCAAATATGGTCATGAGGGTGGGGATTGGAGCCCAAATGTGGCGATTAATAGATCTATGTCCTTAGTTTGGCAGGATATAGTTCATCTGTTCTGTCAAATATTGATCTACACTCATTCTTTGTTGCAAATTTTAAAATTGTAATTGGTAATGGTGAAAGGACACACTTTTGGAGGGACAAATGGTTGGAGATTGGAAAATTTGAGGTGGCCTTCCCTAGGCTGTTTAGCTTATAAAAGACTAAAGATGGCTCCCTGAAGTCTTTTGTTCAAACCAGAAATGAAGCAGGTGGGTGGCAGTTCTCATTTAGAAAGCCTTTAAGAGCCTGGGAAGAGGAGGAGGTTAAAAGGCTTGTAGAGGTATTAAAGGATGCTCCCAATCTAAGGGTCAACATTGATGATCAAGCTTGGTGGAATGCAGACCCATCAGGCTCTTTCTCTGTTTCCTCTTCCAAAAGATGGTGCGAGTCTGCTCAAGGTCCATCTCTTAGGATTACTAAGCTGTTATGGGGTAATGGAGCACCACCAAGAGTGAAATTTTTGGTTGGTTGGCCTGGAGAGGTAGAGTGAAAACGGCTTTCTATCTTCAAAGAATTAGAGTTTTGGATCCCAATTTGAACAATTACTATCTGTTTTGCAGGAAGAATGTAGAAACTACTAATCACATTCTGCTACATTGCCCTTTGGTTTGGAGAATGTGGTTTGAATTATTGGATTAGTGGAACTTGTCTTGGGTAATCCCTGGATCTATTGGAGGTCTTCTGGAATGGTGGTTAGGTACAAGTTGCAGCAGGTTTGAAAGAGGATATGGCATTCTATTCCTTTTGCTCTCATGTGGTCTACATGGAAGCTCCGAAATGAATGTTTGTTCAACAAAATTCAACCAGATTTTACGACTTTTGGGGAGTTACTAAAGGTCATAATTGCTTTATGGTTGAAATATAATACGTTTGGGGTACATTATTCTATTAATGATGTGGTGTTCAACCTTCAGCAAGTAAGATCCTGTTCAAGGCAACGAAATAGAATCAGATTTCTAGGCTGATTTTGGTTGTTGAGATTATTATTTGTAGGTGAAGTGGCTGCTGATTAGAAGATTTCTCAAGTGGGGTTAGTTTGATTGTTGGTTACTCCTCTGTCTAGGTTGTTTTGTTCTTTTGTGGTTGGTTTCTCACCAACTTTTTGGCTTGATTAGCACTTGATTGCGCATCCCTCTTGGTGCCAACCTAGTTGGGGTGCTACGATGCTATGTAGCTCTTGTCTTTTCTTTATTGATGGTTTCCATATGTAATGTCTGTTTGTTTTCATCAATAAAGTTTTCTTCTTTTGTTGATAAAAAAAAAAAGTGAGAGAACTTAATGTTTTAGGAACGCAAATAAGAAAGTTAAAATTTAAAATTTCTAAATAGCCCTTTAACTGTGACATGAGTTGATAATTAAGCCAAAGTGAAAGGTAATAAATAATTTAGAAAATAAAGTGAGAATATTTTCATTAAAGACCACAATGCTAAATAATTTGTACTTTGGAGGGTAAAAGTGTAATTACCCAAAATTATTAGATAATCAAACTTTTGTACCATAGAAAATTGTGAACATTTTTTTATAATTCTCAAGACGTCATTTTGTGGGTTTATGACGGTGATCTCAATCGTTCATCATAATAAGTCTCAAAGAGAATATATATATATATTAATTTCTTTGCCCATAAAATTCTTGGTCACTGAAATTAATTTCTTTGATTATTTAGAAAATTATTATCAAAAAGTAAACGTTATTACAAAAACTAAATGGAAAACTTCCCCTATCATTTCTGTTTCATATAGTCACCCTCCTTTAGAAACCATTCTGATTGAACATAAAGGCACCATTGTTTATGCTTCTCCTTTTAAACTCTCTGGTGAAGAATCTGAAATTAAAAAAGTCATTGAACAAAATAATTATACAAATCAATATTTAAAAACTATTGGTAAACAACTAGATAAACTCGAAACTACCTTTGAGGATTACTCCGCTAGTCATACTTCTATAAGTAAACCTTTAGATAGACCTCTTATTAATATTCCTAGTACTAGAAAGCGATTAAGCTTAGCTACTCAAGATAATACTATAGTTGAAGCCATTGAAAAATTATTTAATAAAATGTCTACATCTACTACAAGTAAAGGAATTACTGTCCTAACACAACAACCTCCATTAGCATTTCCTAGTCATTCTAATGCGTCTAGCGATAATGAAATCACTAAGTTAGCACAACAATTTCAACCTTCTCATCTTAATAGAATCACACACTCTAAATATAGCGACCCCAGTCTTTTCCCTTTTGATTATTGTATCCGGACTTATGTTCCGTAGATTCCATTGTTGTATTATTGTTGATTTCGTCCTTTAATTCCTTAGCTTTGGGTTATAGGATGTGTTGGGCAGATTATGTTACAGGTTGGTTGGGTTGAAAACCAAGTGTTGCTGTCCAGATTTTTGGACCTTCGCTCGAGCGAGGAGTTGGTCGCTCGAGCGAGCTGTTGTTCTTAGTTCTTCGCTCGAGCCAGGGTTTGGTCGCTCGAGCGAGAGTCTGCGTCTGGGCTTAGGACCTGAGAGATGTGTTTCTTGCTCGAGCGAGCTTCCTTCGCTCGAGCGAGCGAGGTGTATGTTTTCGAGTTCTTCGCTCGAGCAAGCATTCCGTCGCTCGAGCGAGCTTCTGGGTTGCAGACCTGAAGCATCGAGTTTTTGGCTCGAGCGAGCTTTTCTTCGCTCGAGCGTGGATTTTTGTATTTGGTCGCTCGAGCGACCATGTCTTCGCTCGAGCGAGCCTGTTCAGTTAAATACGCAGCAGCGTGTTTTAAACAGTTTTTCAGCCCTTTCAGTTTATAAACCCTAGGTTACGAGTTCCTCTCTCCCAACTCATCTTCTCTCTTAGGATTGATCTATTTAGAGTGTGTATCTACCCTAGTTTTCATTAAAAAGGTAGAGGGAGTGAGGGCTACATTTTAATCTGAGAAATTGTTGGTTTGGAGCACTTTGGAGTTTTGGGCATCATCTTCATCTTCTCCTTTTTGAGTTATTTCTTCGAGGTAGGGATTTCCTACTCCAATGTATACGTTTTGTTCTACGTTTTAGCATTTAATATGTTAGGGGGTAATTTGGTAATTTTGGGAAAACCCTAGTTGTTTTACTAAATTGAATTGCATGTTTAATTTAAGGAAAATTGGGGGAAATTAGTGGAATTCATGAAATTGAGGAATTTATTGATTAAATGGGGTAGTTGGTTAATTTAAATCATATGCCTATTGAATTGTTGATTTAGTTATTTTCTGTTTAGAGATAACTGTTTGGGCTATCGGTGGAGGATAGTCATGATTGTTGTAGACATTGCATGTGGATTAGGATAACTGGAACTAATCACATTGGTTAAGTCATTAAATGTTGACTGTTGAATTAATACAGACATTATGTGTATGATTGTGAGATGTATATGTTATGTGTTTACATACATGTATTAGTTGAGCATTGCATATGCATATTGTGTGGGAGGAGATAGGGGATGTACTCCACGGTTAGGGGAAGATAGGGGATGGACCTCTTAACGTATTTTTGTTTGGGAGGAGATAGGGGATGGACTCCATTAGCATCACTATTATGTGTGCTTATTGATATTGAAGTGTTTTTTGCATATTATTGATACAACACTAAAATGTGTATCATATTGGAAGTATGGAGTGTTTTGAAATGAGCCTATGTCTCATTTGTGTTGTTGATATTGGACGTAATGTGAATATGCTATATAGATCACAGTTGCAAGTTTGGTCAGGTTCTGAACCATATTGATAATAATGGAAATTGATAAGTGTCATAGACATTAGTGTCTTAGGATGGTATGTTGATATAATTGATTATCATGCTTAACCAACTATTGAATGCTAGAACTTTATTCATGCTTATATTTGGTTTAGTATTTTCTCTACTGGGCTGTGGCTCACCCTTTATGGAAACATCATTTTCAGGTTCAGGTGATAAGCTACCTCCAAGGACTTAGCTTGGAAGGACTTGGATTTGAAGATTGATTATTTTTCTGTTTTAATTAGAATTACATGTAAAACATTCAGCCTAGGGTTTATTTGTATTTGAGTTAGAACTCATATTTTTGTGTCCAAGTGTTTGCTTGGCAAGATGTAAGCCTGTAGGGCATTACTATGATGTTACATGTAATGTTTTCTTTTCGTAATACTCTGATGATTGAGATAATACAATGTTTTCTTTAATAATGCAAGTCATTGTTATATGTTATATTGGGTTTATTTTGAGGGCGTTACACTAAAGTTAACCCTACCACTCTTACCAAAAATTGGTACACTAAACCTACACCTCCCGATCTCCAATTTGAAGAAACCAATATTAGCAATCAATTTTCCGTTTCTGCTAAAAAATTATATGAATGGAATATAGATGGTCTTAGTGAACATCAAATTCTCCAGAAACTCAATCATCTATCCATGGTTGCAAACAGTTACCTTACTAATTATCCTATTATACTCAACTTGAAATTGTTATTTTAATTACTACTGGATTTACTGTTATGCTCAAATCTTGGTGGGATAAATATCTCACTTCTGATCAACGAGAATCTATTCAACATGCTATTCAAATGGATAATAATGGTTTTCCTATCTTTGACGAAGAAATAGGTTCTAGTATACCTGATGGCATTAATACTTTAATATATATCATAGTCAAACATTTTATAAGTACACCAACTAATATTCATTCTCGTGTCTATGATCAACTCAGTAACTTAACTTGCCCTACTCTAAGTGATTTTAGATGGTATACAGATGTTTTTACCTCTAGAGTAATGCTTCGAGATGATTGTATTAAGTCATTTTGGAAAGAAAAATTTATTAATGGATTACCAAGTCTTTTTGCCTATAAAATTCGCGATGTTCTTAGTCAACCCACTAGTATTATAGAATATGATCACTTAACCTACGGTGACATAATTAGCACAATTCAAAAGGAAGGACTAAAAATGTGCATCGATCTGAAACTTAGTCAAAAAGCTACTAAAGACAAACATAAAGCTAAATATGAATTAGGTAACTTCTGTGAACAATATGGCTTACCTCCTGTAGCACCTTCTCGAAGTAAAAATAATAAAAAGAAATCTTCTTATAAATACTCCACTAAAAATAAAAAGAAATATTACCCTTCTAAATCAACTGATAAATATTATACTAAACCCAAAAAGAAAAATTATCATAAGAAATCTAATCAATCTCAAAAGTCAAAACCTAAACCAGATGTTACTTGTTATAATTGTAGAAAAAAAGGGTCATTATTCCAATAAATGCAAAGTAAAAAAAAAAAAAAACTTAAAGCTAAACTTAACCAATTACAGATTATTGAAGAAAATCAACAACAAATACTTGACAAATTTAAATTAGCCACTACTCCAAATCAAACTCCTATTCAATCTAGTCATTCATCTAGCGATGGTACTCCCTCCAGTGATACTTCTTCCTATTATTCTCCTATTGATAGTACTGACAATGAAATTGAATTAGGATGTAATGATACTTGTTGTAAAACAGTCAATGTTCTTAGTAAATCTCAACAAGAAGAAACTGCTCTCATTGAATTAATTAGTAGATTAGAAAATCCTGAATTAAAAATACAATATACTAATAAGTTGAAATCCTTAGTGACCAATAAAGATAAGAAACCTAGACATGATAAACCAATCATTAGTTTAACTAAAACTTTAGACCGATTTAAAAAAGAAAAACATAAAGAAGTTACCTTACAAGATCTACAAAATGAAATTCATCATATTAAACTAACTATTCAAGAATTAAAAGCTAAAGACAAGACCTTAGAAGAAGACATTGCTCTATTAAAAAACAACAAAAGTCTTAATGATTTCCAACAATCCAATAAATCATCCTCTGAATCAGAATCTGAATCTAGTTCTAAACCCGATCCAAACAAAGTCATCTTTGATAATAGAACTACTCCACATAATAGTGATCATGATAGTAATCACCTTAATCTAATTAATCGAATTAATATTCAGAAATGGCATTCGAAAGTCAAATTAGTTATTAATGATTTTGAAATAGAAGTCATCGCATTAATTGATACTGACGATGATTTAAATTGTATTCAACAAGGATTAATTCCTACCAAATATTATCATAAGTCTACTGAACAATTAAGTTCTACTAATGGAAGTCAAATGCATATTAAATATAAATTACTAAAGGTACATATTTGTCAAAATAATGTTTGTTTCAAAACATTTTTTTGTGTTAGTTCGAAACTTAACTGATAAAGTCATTTTAGGTACACCAATTATCTTTTTATTATATCCTTTCACTACTACTCCTAAAGGAATAACTACACAAGCTTTTGGTCACACTATCACTTTTAAATTTCTATCTCCACCAGAAATCAAAGAATTAAATCAATTAAAAGAATGTTCAATTTCTCAATCTATTAATTGATTAACCAAACAACTCAAATTTCTCAAAGAAGAAGTAAATTACAAATGAATATTGAATCTCAATTAACTAATCCCATTCTTATATCCAAAATTGATGGATTTAAAAACCAATTAGCAAATACAGTTTGTTCTACTTTACCTAGTGCTTTTTGGCATAGAAAAAAACATGTCGTAACACTCTCTTATATTAAAAATTTTAATGAAAAACAAATTCCTACCAAGTCTCGACCTATCCAAATGAATCATGAATTAATAGAAATGTGCAAAAAAGAGATTAACGAATTATTAAAAAATAATATTATTAGTAAAAGTAAGTCACCTTGGTCTTGCCCTGCTTTTTATGTTAATAAAAATGCTGAACTTGAACGAGGTGTTCCCCGACTAGTCATTAATTATAAACTATTAAACAAAGTTTTAGAATGGATCAGATATCCAATCCCTAATAAAAAAGATTTAATTAAAAGACTTAGTCAAGCCGTCATCTTTAGTAAATTCGATCTAAAAAGTGGATTTTGGCAAATACAGATTCATCTTAATGATCGTTATAAAACTGCCTTTACTACCCCTTTTGGTCATTATGAATGGAATGTCATGCCCTTTGGATTAAAAAATGCTCCTAGTGAATTTCAAAATATTATGAATGAAATTTTTAACCCCTTTACTCATTTTTCCATAGTCTACATAGATGATATCCTCATTTTCTCTAAGTCACTTGATGAACATTGGAAACATCTTAATTCCTTTCTCCAAATTATCAAATATAACGGTCTAGTCATTTCTGCTCCTAAGATTAAGCTTTTCCAAACTAAAGTTCGATTCTTAGGATATGATATCCACCAAAGTATTATTCTTCCTATCAGTCGGTCTATTGAATTTGCTTCTAAGTTCCCTGACGAAATCTTAGACAAAACCCAGTTACAACGGGTTTTAGGTTCCTTAAATTACATTGCTGAATTTTATAAGAACCTTCGGAAAACTTGTCAACCCCTCTTTGATTGGTTGAAAGATAATCCTCCACCTTGGTCTTCTACACATACTGCTATTGTTCACCAAGTCAAAAAATATGTCAAGACTTTACCCTGTCTTGGTATTCCTACTGAAAATTCTTTCAAAATTATTCAAACTGATGCCTCTGACGTTGGTTATGGTGGTATCCTCCTTCAGAAAATAACTCCTCAGTCATCTAAACAAATTGTTCATTTTCATTCTGGTGTTTGGAACAAAGCACAAAAGAATTATAGTACTATTAAAAAAGAAATTTTATCTATTGTTTTATGTATTAGTAAATTTCAAGACAATATTTTAAATCAAAATTTTTTACTACGTGTTGATTGTAAAAGTGCTAAATATGTTATATAAAAAGATGTTCAAAATATTGCTAGTAAGCATATTTTTGCCCGCTAGCAATCTATTTTAAGTATTTTTTATTTTGATATTGCCTATATACCTGGTAGTCAAAATTCTATTCCTGATTTCCTTACCCAAGAATTTTTATAGGAGGGATAGGGATGACAAGTCCTTTTATTTCCTACCATAAATTAAAAGTCACCTATTATAGAGAACTTGTTTACCAAACTACTTACCGTATTGCTTGCCTTAAGACAGCTCGCAAAACTACTCGCCGTGCACAATTCATACAATTTCATCAAATTACCAGTCGTCGCAATTTACTTGCTTATTATACTAATTGCCTTCATTACCATTTGAACAAATTAGATATCCTCAGTGGATGCTAAATTTTGTTCATTCTCTTACAGATGTCTAGTCAAAAATCCCAGAAACCTCCCAGCAAGGCCATTGTTCCAGCAAGTCAACCTGTTGCTCTACCTCCTATTGATTTAGTCAATCGTTACCAAGTTCTTGGTAATACTCCTAAACCTAGTTATACTTCTGCACTTGCTACAAACCCATTTGCTTCCTTTTCCTAGTCACTTACTCCTTATCCACATAATCCAGTCAGAACAACCAGAATTGATTATGTTAAAACCCAGTCTATTAATTTATTCTTCAAGGAACCTATTCACAAGAATATTCATACTGTTCTCGACCTAGTTAAATCATATTTCCCTCATGGATGTCATTTTTTTCCTCTCCGTCCAGAGAAGTCAATTACTTTCTACAAAGACATTCTTTTTCATCATCAATCAATCGTTATTAAACCTATTTATGATCGAACCTATACCAATAAAATCATTTACCATTCACTATATATTCATAATATTGTTTCTCTTGATGAATGGGGTCTCCCTTTTCAACTTCGTGATTTACCCGGTCATAC
Source organism: Camellia japonica (assembly GCA_030407325.1). Taxonomy (NCBI): domain Eukaryota; kingdom Viridiplantae; phylum Streptophyta; class Magnoliopsida; order Ericales; family Theaceae; genus Camellia; species Camellia japonica. The sequence continues at coordinate 43,171,975 of JAPPVO010000036.1, read as the reverse complement.
CATCCAATATAGTTATTATGATTATATGGATGCTTGGTTCAAAATCATGTTACATCAAAATGAGTCATACACTCACTCTTTGTTTCTCTAATGTGATCATAAATTCAAGTCAACAATTCCCACATAGTTCCTCAGACGGTGGTCTCAACATGGTGCCATATCTGAAATTATTCCATCTGTATTAATGGAACAAATTCACTATTTCTCTTCTGTCTATAAACTTAGTCAGCATCAAAGTCAATTTCCTTTATTACTCATTTTTATGTCCAAATACAAAGTCCCTTGGATTTTCAAATGGCAATATGCTATTTCTGAAAATATAGTCACCAGACTTCATTTTGTCAAATGGTGGGATACATTTAAATGTCATCGGATTATTGAACAAGTCTAAGAAGAATTTCCAGTCAATTCTCATGCTCCAACTCCAGCCATGGTCAAAGCTCAGCAGAACCCAACTGCTCCAGTCACACAAGGCAGCCCAATTCCACCAGTTAGACTTGGAAGCCAAACAACAAGCTCTTCCAAGCCCAAGTCATCCAAATCCAAGTCAGCTCAGTCAAAGCCCAAAGCTAAGACCAAGTCATCCAGTGATGAATTGATCTAGATGGCCAAGCTATTGATGGCCCAAGCCAAGTCCTAGTTTGAAGATGAAACCTCTGAAGAATCTAGTTCCTCTGAGGCTTCAACCAATAATGATCCTTATGGGCCCCAGTTTCAAGATGCTCAGGACCCATATGCTTAAACAGTCAGCCATTGGATTCTATATATAAATCAGCTTCAATCACTACTCTTACTTTGAGAAAAGCTGCTGATATATATATATATATATATATTGATTCCCCATCAGTCAACTGTGCAGTCACATTCCCTCCCTACCCAAAAAAAAAAAAAAAGTAAAAAAAGTTCTCTGTCACAGAAAAGGTGCTCTCTGCACCCATGTACCTCGTATTTTCAGGCTTTTTAGAAGTCACAAGTTTCACAGTATTTTCCAACTTTTGAGTCACAAGCCTCACAGCTCCAATCACGGGCCTCACAGTTTCAAGATTCACAAGCTTAACAGTTATCCACTTTGCCTATAAAAGAGGCTTCTCAGTTAAGGCCAAGATAGAGCAAAAACAAAAAAGGTTCACAATTTTCTTTCGCAATTTCTCTCAACTTCTCTAAAATTTTAAGTTTGTTTTAAAAATTTAGTTTTCAAGGATGCAAGTAGAAGCTATATTTTCCAGTTACTTCCAGTAAACAATTCTGTATTTTTCGATTACTTCCAGTAACCAATAGTAAGTTAATTTTAATTATCTGTTTTATTTTAGGTCATTTAATTTAGTTTTTATTTGTTTATTTAAATTGTTTTATTTCTGTTTTAATTTATGTGCTGCTTCCGTCTCTTTGGTATCAGAGCCAAGTGCGTTAATTGTTGAGTTATTCTTTCTGTTTAATTTTCTCATTTCATCTCTATTTAATTAAACTCCAGTCTCATCATTCTTGCTTAACTTATCTTTGCATTCCACTTTGTCAGTAGCCACCCACCTTTCGTCCCAATCCAGTGTAAGTCCTTAGGTTTAGGCAGTCGAAGGATATAGGGGTTCTCGGAAAGGGTATGGGTGAACACACAGTATGAGAAAACATGATAAGTTATAAACGAATTTCGGAAAATTGGATCTAATTTTATAGAATTAATTTGAGTCGATTATTCAGAAGTAATTCTTCAGTTAGCTCTAGATCTACAACTCTAGCTCTTATCTCTAGTACGGATGTACTAATTAATGAAGAATAACATGAATATCAAGATGTTAAAATTGATTCAAGTTGGAATATTCCGAAAGTCAAAACTAAAGAAATTTACAAAACCAGTTTTTTACAATCCACCTTTAATATTGATTTACAAGTCAAAACTATTGAACAAGGTTATATTTTAACAAAAATTAGGGAAACTTGTCAATTATTATCCAAAGAGTCAATTTGAAAACATCTCAAAGCTGGTTTATCCATTTAGGATTAATCCAAGTGGGAATCAACCCATTAACCCAACAAGGTACAAATACTTCTATCCTTTTATGTTTACGTGATGCTCATTTTATTAATTACCATGCTAGTGTTATGGGAATGATGGAATCTGGCCTGCATAAAGGTCCAGTACATTTCAATTGTTTTCCAGATTTTACTTTAAGTTTACGAGATCCTCATATATTAAAAGTTTTAACACTAAATATTCAATTATCTGGCAAATATACTCATATGTTAGAAAGTAGTCATAACATTGCTTTAATCTATCGAATTTATTACAAGTGTATTAAAACTAATTTGAACGTTCAAGCTTTAACTAAAAGTCCCAAAGATAAAACCCTATTAATCCAAGGTAGCACTACTGAAACTAATATTTCTGTTCCAAAAATGATTTGCTAGAAAGATATTAATCTTCCTGATGATTGGATTACAGTAAATGAAAATTACTCCCAAAATCAACAATCTTCTACCAGTCATGATATTCAAAATATTCAACAATTTAATGATGGTTCTGTTCATATCAAATTTAATAGACCCTATAGTCAATCCTCTCATCATAATACCTCTAGTTTACCTACTGAAACTGATGAAGATGAAATCTTCAATACCCCTTTGTTTACTAGAAGTGATAGAAAACTACAACTTTGTGAGCCTACTTCACAAACCCAACATACACATAGTAAATTAAGAAGAATTGATAATTTTTGTACTTCTCAAATTAGTAAACCAGTTTACTCCACTCACACATATCTTCAAGAAGAAGATACTATATCTTAAGATTCACCTACTCAAACTGATTTTGAAGTTGTTCCTCTTGTCAATCCACAATTGTTAACTTTAAGTAAACTTTTTACTCCAGACCTTAATAAACTTCATGATGAATTCAAATCTATGGCAAATAAGTCAAAAAGACACACATATAGGAGTACTTACGATACAAAACAACAATCCAAAATTACCAAGAAATGGTATAAATTTATGACAGAAATCAACACTGAAATTAATTTCTTTGATTATTTAGAAAATTATTATCAAAAAATAAACGTTATTACAAAAACTAAATGGAAAACTTCCCCTACCACTTCTGTTTCATCTAGTCACCCTCCTTTAGAAGCCATTCTGATTGAACATAAAGGCACCATTGTTCATGCTTCTCCTTTTAAACTCCCTGGTGAAGAATCTGAAATTAAAAAAGTCATTGCACAAAATAATTATACCAATCAATGTTTAAAAACTATTGATAAACAACTAGATAAACTCGAAACTACCTTTGAGGATTACTCCACTAGTCATACTTCTACAAGTAAACCTTTAGATAGACCTCTTATTAATCTTCCTAGTACTAGAAAGCGATTAAGCTTAGCTACTCAAGATAATACTATAGTTGAAGCTATTGAAAAATTATTTAATAAAATGTCTACATCTACTATAAGTAAAGGAATTACTGTCCTAACACAACAACATCCACTAGAATTTCCTAGTCATTCTGATACGTCTAGCGATAATGAAATCACTAAGTTAGCACAACAATTTCAACCTTCTCATCTTAATAGAATCACACACCCTAAAGTTAACCCTACCACTCTTACCAAAAATTGGTACACTAAACCTATACCTCCCGATCTCCAATTTGAAGAAACCAATATTAGCAATTAATTTTCCGTTTATGCTAAAAAAATTATATGAATGGAATATAGATGGTCTTAGTAAACATCAAATTCTCTAGAAACTCAATCATCTATCCATGGTTGCAAACAGTTACCTCACTAATTATCCTGATTATACTCAACCTGAAATTGTTATTTTAATTACTACTGGATTTACTGTTATGCTCAAATCTTGGTGGGATAAATATCTCACTTCTGATCAACGAGAATCTATTCAACATGCTGTTTAAATGGATGATAATGGCTTTCCTATCTTTGACGAAGAAATAGGTTTTAGTATACCTGATGGCATTAATACTTTAATATATATCATAGTCAAACATTTTATACATTCAAGAAGTACTTTGCCAATCCTACTAAAACCCTAAGGTGATAGTAGAGGCTCATACATATTCTCTTATAACACATTACCCCCCTCATGTGATAAGTGGGCCAATCAGGTATATGGGTCCCACCTTCCATGGGAATTTGCTCCCCTTAATCCCATACATATTTTCTTATAACACATTACCCCCCTCATGTGATAAGTGGGCCAATCAGGTATATGGGTCTCACCTTCCATGGGAATTTGCCCCCCTTAATCTCAAGGGAGATATTACCCCAGTGAGACTCGAACCCCTGATCAGAACAAGCTCTGATACCATTCAAGAAGTACTTTGCCAATCCTACTAAAACCCTAAGGTGATAGTAGAGGCTTATACATATTCTCTTATATGTATATATATATATATATAATTTGCTTAATCGGATATCAATAAGTATATTAACTTATTGTATTTTATTTTATAAAAATGAATGGTTTTAGTTTTAAATCATATTTGCCATCAATTCTGTAAAATAAAATATGATTAGTTAGTGTGTTTATTAATTTTTGATGAAACTGATTCTTTGCTCATGTATATTTTTTCACTTCAAAGTTTACGAAATGAACGGTTTGGATCATTGTTATAAAATCCCAAGAGACTCACAAAATAAAGTCTTCAGAGCCACAGAGAATATGAAGTGTTGAGGATAGGGATGGTCACAGGTCGAGTTTGAGGTGGGTTTGTAATAATTTAGGCCCACCTCGTATCATATCGAGGGCTGGCAAATTGGGGGCAGTGGAATCAGGGTGGGTGCAAGGCAGTAAACGGATTGATTTTGTAAGCTGAATAATGAAAATATTAATAAAAATTAAAGATAATATATTATATTATAAATAAAAATTTATACTTAATGAGAATTATAAAATATAAGATAAAAAATAAAAAGCTTAAAAGTTAATATTAAATATAAAATTTTAGTGTTTCAATTTTGTTGTAATAAAAATAAATTAAATTATATATATTATATAGTTATATATATATTTAGTAGATATGATCAGGACGGAGTCGAATAAAATGGGATAAGGAAAGTAAAATCTGAGTTAAAAAAGGAAAGTAAAATTCGTCCCTCCTTACGCTGTATTTGGTTGGAGGATTTGGAGAAAGATTTGAAAAGAAAAAGAGAAAAGGTGTGTGAAATTATGTGAAACATATGTATATTTTATTCACATGTCACCTACTTTTTTCATTTTCCTTTTCAAATCCTTCCTCAAATCCCCCAACCAAACACAACATTATTTTTTCAACAGAGGGAAAAATCCAAACGAGACGGACTGGAAATGTGAAGGCGGAGCAGGACGGAAGAAAATAACCTCCAAATTGAGGGGTAAGGGAGCTGCTGCCCTAGAAAATTTCTAGAAGTATGCAAACTGAACTGTATAGAGCGGATTAAAGTAATGACAGCCAACTTGTCAAGTAATCTCGCGCAATTAATGTCAATTGGCGTCTAACAGCAAGAATGAACATCGATGAAGAAATTCTTTTTTTGAAGAAGGGAGTTTGGTTTTGGAGAACATTCCCCCGAGAAAACATGATATGTCAATATTTTCAACAGAGGACCAAAAGCATCTTAAGATTCTTTTGATATGTATATTTTGGAAACAGCCTTACTTCTCTTCGGTCTGAGATCAAATTAGAATATATCCTGTTTGGTGTAGCTGTTAAAACAGATTATAGATTATAGCTTAACAGATTATAAATTATGACTTTAATCAGAAGCTATTAATCTGTTTGGTGTAACTGTTGGATTATAAATTTAAGTTACTGAGTAGTGTTTGTTAAATAAGATGTGAAATAACTTTTTCAATTAACTTTTATTTTTTTGTTATTCATTACTTGTCTACATTTCTCATAAAAAATAATAATAATATTTTATAGTTCATTTGGGTCTTTTTCTATTTTTCAAAAAATAAAAAATAAAAAAATCTAAAAGTATAACTGTAAATTAACATGTCCACAGCAGAAGCTGATAATCAGAAACAAGGGATGAGCAGCTTCTCAGAATCATCTTTTTTGACTTAAAATAAGTTATTAGAATCAGAAGTTGTTTGAAATAAGTTCAAGCAAACAGCCCAAAATAACTTTTCAAAAGCCAGAAGCCATAAGTTGGCTCAAAAAAGCCCAAACAAACACCCCCATTATTGGATTTGTGGGGGTTTATTATGTGTTTTATTTTGATTATTTGAATTGTTAATGTGTAGAACTCGTCGAGTACTTTATCTTTGTAAAAAATCACGTTGATCGAATATCGATAGTTATTTGATCGGATCATATTTCTGTTAATAGTAAATATAATTTTCAAAATAAACTGTTGACAAAAATTTGATCCGATCAAGTAGCTATTGATATCCGATCAATGTAATTTTTTACAGAGATAACGTACTCGACGAATTCTACACATTAAACAATTCGAATTATCCAAACAAAACACATGGTGGGTCCCACTGAAGGCAAGCTAGGCCCTTTTGAAAAATTATACAATAGTTCTATAATATTATGCGATTATACTTTCTTAATAATCACTATTTATATTATGTGATCTTATATTTTTCAATCACTTAATACAAATAATCAATATTATATTTTTTCCGCCAATTATACTATTATGGAGCACTACGTGGCCATACTCTCAAACTATTGTATATTTTTGTAGTTAACATTAGATCTCATTTTGTTTATTATATATGGAACTGTGACAATTAATCCTTTACACTTTTGATAACTGAGTATTCGGACCAGCTTACGCACACCTTGACTAATCTCGGGGAACCAATTTTATCACCCACTTACAATGCCCCATTTACCGAATGGGGCATTGGCAACTGTTACAATTTCATATGTAAGAGTCAAAATGGGAATGTAATGCAAATGTATTTTACTTTATATTTTTTCACAACATTACAATTTCAAAAATCTAATTGATATATAAATTTTATAATGTTGCCTGTTATTATTTAATACTTTTATTTTCACTGTTTTTTCTTGTATTTAAAACTTATAATATTCACACTGTTTGTTATATAATGGTGTTATGCTATTTATGTGCTCTTAAGAAATGTTATAATTTTTTTAATTTTTTTTTAAAAGGTACAAATTATAAATTGATTATAAAATATGTGACTATAATAATATAAAATAAATGTTTATTATAAATTTTTTGTCGTCGCTCTCACTTTTTTTTTTTTTTTTTTTTTTTGATCGGCAAAGAAGACTTTATTGATGGAAAAACTAGTACAGAGTACAAAGCGAATTACATCAATAAAAAGAAAAAAGAAAAAAGAAAACAAAGGAAAAAAGGGAGGTGCAAAGACATCACAATGGGCAAGATCATCCCAACGAGGTTGGCACCATCTAGCTCATCCTATCATTTGCTAGCACCCCTGAGTTGGTGAGAGACCAACGAGAAACGACCAAAGTAACACATCAAACAAACAAAAAGAAAACTGCAAACAACCACTCCCAGCATTGGTGCCTACTCTGCTAAGGGGTGTAATGATAATCTGATATGGTGAATCAGTAAGGAGACATTCCACCTCTCTCTAGTAACACCACTAGTTAAAAAAACTCCTTATGTAACCACCAGAACTTTTATTCTACCTGACTCTGAAAAATCTAGAAACCTCCTAGATGTTGATTTGTGATTATGTAACAATTTTAAGCAGAATATAACAATCCCAATCAAACAATCAAGAGAAAGAGACACAACGATTTTTACGTGGAAAAATCACAATTGGGCACCTCCAACTGTGATAAAAAACCACGGGCAACTGCCACAAGACAATCCACTAAGAAGAATTAAAGGAATTACACAGGTATACTCTCAATTATCTAGCGAATCCACAACGCCTAATTGAACCAACCTCTATGTGCCTCTTCCAACCCCATCTTCAGCACGGAATTGTCTTTCTGATGAGCCACTCCGGATTCCACCAAAGCTTCAGGCTCGAATTCTTCAGAATTCACAACTGAAGAACAACTCTCTCTTTTGTGTATAACAAACAAACCTTTGATGTAATCTCTTTAAACCATGAGTTGAATACTCAATAAAACATCAAAGAAAAAATCAAAATATCCCCAGATATAAACCTTTAAGAACCAAAAAGAAGATCTGGAGAACTTCAATGAATTACTTAGTTTTTGGAGGAAACCAAGTATTTATAGAGAACCAAAAGTAATCCTAGATTGGGAAGAAAACAAACTCCTTGAGAAATTTGGATTCTGAGGCTCGATCGAGCGAAACTTTGCTGGCTCGAGCGAGGAGTGTATTTTTCGTGATTTCTACTAGTGCCTTGGCTCGAGCGACGAATCCTTGGCTCGAGTGAGGAATACACTCTTTCAGGTTTTTGTATGGACGCAATCCTTGGCTCGAGCGAGAACTCCTTGGATCGAGCGAGCAAACCTTCGCTCGAGCGAGCTCTTCTTGGCTTGAGCGACCAATGGCAGACATGCAATTTTGAATGTAATTTTGCATTTTGCTTCGGCCGCGAGCTGACCGGGCAGCTCGACCCCCGTAATAATCAGCGAAGTGGCAATCTTGAAAGCATTAACATCACAAACTTCTCTGCATGGCTCGATTCGGGTTGGATTCGCATCTAATAAACTCATAGCCTCACTGAAATAAAAATGTAAATAAAATTACAACTCAAAGGAGTTTTGTCAAACGGGATTGCCAACAATAAAAACCTAACAGACTCAAATAACACATTCCTTGAGTTGGCAAACTAAGGCCTGCTGTAGGACAACAGCCAACAGGCAAACCATAACACACCTGACCAACATACACCAGCAGAACCACAACAAATGGGCCAGAATACACACAACATACTAGAACTTACACAACCCATAGACCAAACAGATTCAGCCGTAGCCTTCTATCAAACCAGACCAAGCACAGCAGATTGCACAAGCCCACACTGATAATCCTTCTCATATCTCTATGTGTTCCACCACAAGCATCACCTGATCCTTCACATATCTGCAGCAGATGATTGAGCATCCACCAACTTGGAAGAGAACATGGCATGCCAAAATTGTCGCTCTCACTTAAGAGGTGAAAGATGAATGAAGACAAGGTAGAGGATGAATGAAAATAATGATATAAGATGTGAAATAATGTTAAAGACTAATAACTCAAATATAGAAAAGTGCCAAGGAAATAATTAAATCCTCACCATATAAATCTAAATCTCATATATTAAATTTTTTAAATATATATATTGGTGTCTGAATTCTTTTTTAGTTATATCCCATTACAAAGGGCAGTTGAAACATATTGACATAAATAAAAAAAATTAGGAGATTTCAAAAGACCAAATATATATATATATATATATATTATTTGAGCATTGCTATTCAGTCTTAGACTAACTTTTTAGAGTTAGTAATGTATAATAATTAAATATTTTCTAATTATTAACTAATTATCATCCATCACTGAAAATAAAAAGTGAATTTATATATTATTTTTAATATTATTTAAATTTTGAGGAAATCAAATCAAAGTTTAGTGGGTCTTCGTCTCTGGTGCAGCCACACAGTTTTGTTTATCTTCCCATCTCTTTACTCATATCGAAGGAAGGCTGGGCTCGTAATTTATTCTCTGCTTGCAATGACTTAAACTGGCACTCGTTCGCCAAAGAAAGGCCAGGTTAGTAGTCTATCATTCATTTTACTTTCGTTTCTGCTGAGATCGTATACTGTTCTCTATCTACTCAAGTTGATATGTACTACAAACTGATACACTGTTTGTTTGGTTAATGAATTTAAGAAATGATTTAAAAGAATAAATAGATGAAACGTAAATAAAATATAATTATATTGTGTTTACATTTTACTTATCTCTCTGATTTTACTTTTTAAATTTCTAACCAACCCAAGTAAGATTAAGATGGATGTATGTATAAGTTTCTGACTCAATCTTTAACTTTGTTCTGTCAGCTAGGCATCAAATTTGTGAACTTACTTTCCAATCATTTGATATATCAACAATATTGTTAGATTCTATAGTCAGCCCACTCTTGGATATCTACTGTCCTGGATCTCGAATCTGTTGGATCTCAAATCTTTAAAAATCAACAATGAATCGCTGCCGCCGTCAAGCTTCTCAGCGATCTCTCACTGGGAAGTAGGCCTCTAGGGCACGATCCTTTTGTTAGTTTAGCAAAAGTAATAAATTAAATAATTCGCACAGATATTATAAATTTTGTAAAAATATTAAACATTTTATTTTTATTAAAAGTGAAGAATTGTTCGACATTTTTAATAAAAATGTAATATAATATAATTTTATAATTATTACAATTATTATAAGTGTTTTAATAACAAAGTTTTATTACACTTACATATTTATATTCTACATAAATACTATTCATTATATGATTTAAATATATAACCGCTTTATATTTATAATAATTAATTCTATTGATTATATAATTTCAATATAAACTCATCATCTACACCTATATTTCACAATCTATCTTGGAGAATATTTTGTAGAGAAGTGGGGAGAAGAAAAGATCATTTGAAAGATGACAGATTTTTTAGATATATTTTCATATGCATTGTTTATGTTTTGAGCAACTTTAATTCGTGATTTGGTTGTAGTTTTCTGGTGATTGTAAACATTAGATAAGGAACTCTTTGAGTGAAAAAAGAAAAAAAAAAAAAAAAGAAAAAGATAAGGAAAGGAACTCTTTGAGTAACTTTAGTTTTATCTTGAAACTATTTCATTCCGATTGTACTTTTACGAACAGAAGAAAAGTAGTTTTAGGATAGTAACATTGTGACTCTCAAAGTCTCAAAATTATTTTTTTTCTACTATTGTTTCTCTCTCTCTCTCTCTCTTCTCTCTCTCTCTCTCTCTCTCTATATATATATATATATATATTAGTTATTATAATATTTGTGCTAAGTATCTTGTTCATTATTCTGCTTAGGCTAACAATCTAAAATTGTTTTTTACTCTCTGAAATATTTGTAGAGGGAAATTAAATTCTATGAAGTTACTGTCATATGCACTTTTAGTTAAGATTTATGTGTCTTTGATTATGACCTATTCGGAGTGTTTGCTCCAACTTATTTTGAGTAGATTACTGATTCTGGCTTTTTAAAAGTTACAAAAGACTGTTTGGTTAAAATTAAAGCCAACAGCTTCAGCCTCCATAGCTTTTTTTTGAAAAGAAAAACGTTGGAAATCAGAAATAGCTGGGAGCTACTTCTGATTGTAGATTATGCGGAGGGAGAGTTAGAATTACTTAAATATCCTTTGTGGTTTGAAGTATTTACTCTTATACCACCTATATATACTCTTTTTAGCCTTAATCTTCTCTCTGGCAAGAGAAGAATGCAGCCGCAAGCAGCAAAACGCAGCAGCAAGATGTGAGGCTCTGGTTCACTTCCGGCGCTGGTTCGCCTCTGGCGACGTGCAACTGTGGTTTGTTTCTAGCTTTGGTTTGCTTCCGGCTCTGGATCTCTTCTCTTTTCTCTATTTCTCTCTCGCACTATCGCTCTCTCTATTCACCTCTTTTCCTTCAGCTCTCTCGATTTTTCTCTTCTCTCTTGCTTTGGATTTGGCATGCATGTATACATATATATATATATTATATATATATATTAGTTATTATAAATATTTGTGCTAAGTATCTTGTTCATTATTCTGCTTAGGCTAACAATCTAAAATTGTTTTTTACTCTCTGAAATATTTGTAGAGGGAAATTAAATTCTATGAAGTTACTGTCATATGCACTTTTAGTTAAGATTTATGTGTCTTTGATTATGACCTATTCGGAGTGTTTGCTCCAACTTATTTTGAGTAGATTACTGATTCTGGCTTTTTAAAAGTTACAAAAGACTGTTTGGTTAAAATTAAAGCCAACAGCTTCAGCCTCCATAGCTTTTTTTTGAAAAGAAAAACGTTGGAAATCAGAAATAGCTGGGAGCTACTTCTGATTGTAGATTATGCGGAGGGAGAGTTAGAATTACTTAAATATCCTTTGTGGTTTGAAGTATTTACTCTTATACCACCTATATATACTCTTTTTAGCCTTAATCTTCTCTCTGGCAAGAGAAGAATGCAGCCGCAAGCAGCAAAACGCAGCAGCAAGATGTGAGGCTCTGGTTCACTTCCGGCGCTGGTTCGCCTCTGGCGACGTGCAACTGTGGTTTGTTTCTAGCTTTGGTTTGCTTCCGGCTCTGGATCTCTTCTCTTTTCTCTCTTTCTCTCTCGCACTGTCGCTCTCTCTATTCACCTCTTTTCCTTCAGCTCTCTCGATTTTTCCTCTTCTCTCTTGCTTTGGATTTGGCATGCATGTATACATATATATATATATATATATATATGTATATGTATTGTTTTGGTTATTTGTAATTTTATCTATTTCAAATTTGTTGAAATTTGAAAAAATAAGAATATTTAGGGTTTATGATAAATTTGGGAAAATTTTATTCATGCTTTGATGTTAAAAATTTTTGTAGGATATTGACTGTCATTGCATTGATTTTTGGTTTATTAATGTTGGAGATGTGAATTTGATATTTATATTATACAATTAGTATCTTAAAGTCTGAAATATTTTGAAATTGATTTTTGAACAATGAGACTTGTTTGTGCTAATTAAATTAGTACTCCAGAGTCCTAGTTCTTTGTATATGATTTGGAGGGCTCATGTATGCTCAAAACCAAAAAAAAAAAAAAGGTGAAGTAATTGGCATGTGCCCTTGAACCCAATTATGCTAGTATCTCCTTCATGTTTTGAAGGAGTGCTTAACATACATATATTTTCCATCTGATATTTAGAATTTTCTTTGATTCCTCAATCACTAGATGAACTTGTATGATGCCTAAGATCATGGATTCGAGAAGATATGAGATTTTGTCAAGGAAATAATTATTAAAATATAATAAATTTATTTTTGTGTAATGTTTATATCATTGTTACTATCTAAAAATAAAATCATTATGTTAATTTGGTGTTGGAATGATCTCTTAATATGTAATTAATAGCAAAAAGTCAATATAAATTCAATTTACAACTAGCAAGGGTAAAAAAGACATTTACACAACAAAAAGTTATTTCACAACTTATTTAACAAATACTACTTAGCAACTTAAATCTATAATCCAACAACTACACCAAACAGATTAACGGCTTCTGATTAAAGTCATAATCTATAATCTGTTAAGTTATAATTTATAATCTGTTTTAACAGTTACACCAAACGAGACCATTGTTTTGTTAATTATGATATATTATGATATTGATTATGATATTATTTAATTATGATTTAAAAATTGTTTAGTTGTACCACAACGTCCTCCACCTCATATTAAATATGTTCTATTTATATTGATTTCAAAAATAGAGTTTTGAAATTGTGAGAATATATTATAAATTTTCTATTAATATTGACTTTTACTTTTTATTAAAATGTGTATTAATATTAGGATATTTTAATATCCTAATATTATTATTAAAAATATATATGTAGTTATTTTAAAATGTGTATTAATATTAGGATATTTTATTAAAAATAATATTATTATTTGTTGTCATTATTTTGATCATATTTGTATTATATTTAATTTATTATTTTGTTAGAGTAACAGCTTTTGGGGGTGGGGGGAGGGAGGCTGTGGGAGGGAAAGGGTTAAGAGGTGGCCAGCTGGAAGAGAGAGGGAGGGAGGGTGAAAGAAGGGGCATTAGGGCTTTGTTAATTGGTGAGGATTCAGAGTGATGGGTGAATCTCATGTGACCAAGCTCATGGGAGTGTTTAATATATATGTAGTTCAGATTTATTGAATTTCTTATAAGGAAAATGACAGTAGTAATTTGGTGTGTTAATTTTAAAATTACAACTAATATTTAAGTTGTAATGCGATATAATAGAGTGTCACGTCAATTTCAAAAAATTACTTATGTTAGAATAGTAAGCATTATCAATTCAAAATATTAAAATTTAAATTGAATAAATTTATAATTTAAAATTTAATTTATTATAAGCTTCAAATCATAAGATTTTATTATTATTTTTTAAAGTTTATATAGATTTTATTACGAAGTATGTAATTTAGTAGAAATAAATATTATACAATTATAAGTTTTTTTACTTTTTAGATCACTTGTTTTTCAATAATTAAACTAATTAAAAGAAGACAAATAAATAATAAAACTTATTATTTCAATCAATAATATTTAAGTTGGGACAAAATTGTCATTGCTCTTCTGTTTGGCGTACATGAAGAGGAGAATGGAGAGAGGAGGTTGGAACACAGTAATACAGAGGAGAAGAGTGGGCAGCCAGAATGGATTTCGGAAGGAGGCGATGATTGTTACGATATTCGTTGATAACATTCCAGATTCCATGGGTCCTAAAGGATTGTTCAATCTATTTCGGAAGTTTGGCTTAGTGAAAGATGTGTTTATACCAAGGAAGAGAAGGAAAGCATCAAGATCTAGATTTGGGTTTGTAAGATATGATTGCGAGGTGGCTGCAGGGATAGCAATACAGAAGGCAGATAGTTTGTGGTGTGATAATAAGGAACTGAGGGTCAAAAGAGCAGAGTTTCAAAAACCTCAAAGAGCTGGTCAATCGGAGCAAAGGGGGCAGAACAGAGGCGAAGATGGGAGAAGGATGGATAGGGGTTCCAGATGCAGCAGGGGTTGGGAAATGGAGTGAAGAAGACTTATGCAGAGGTAGTAGCAAAGGGAAGTGCCAGAGTGGGTGCGCAGGTGACAATAAAAGCTACTGAAGAAGGCAATGGCTGGCGGTATGAAAGCTTAGTAGTTCAGCTCAACAGCTTTTTAGTTTTTAAGGATTTTAGGGCAGAACTCTGGAAAAGAGGGATGCAAGATGTGGTTGCAAGAGAGGAGGCTGGGCGCATAGCTCTGTTAACCTTTCCCTCAGCACAGCACATGCAGGTTGGGAAGGAACAACTAGAAAGGTGGGGAAGGCAATGGTGTGATTCAATTGAAGAGTAGGGGAAAGGTCAGTTTGTGGAGCAAGAGAGGTGCGTCTGGTTGATTTATTTTGGCATTTCCATAAACCTCTGGAGTGTTACTGTAATAACCCTAATTTTTTTTTTTAATAGTCAGTACATAATTTAATTGAACAAATTTTCGGATTTTCAGAATTAAATGATGAGTATTTATTTTATGAAAATTCACGGACTGATTGGTGTTCAGTTTAATTTATAGCAGAATTTGAAATTGAGTTTTGGGTGTTCGGACCAGGATTTGAGATAAATTTGTTAGGACTATTTTGGTATATAATTGGACCATGTTTGACTTATGGGTGAGACCTATGATTTAGATTTAATTTAATTTGAGTTTGTTTAATGACTCATATTTAACTGTTTGGTCTTTTTTTAATTAGGTGATTAGTAGTAACCACCTTAGGAGTTGTTATTACTTATTATATAGGATTATAATAAATATTTGATAGTTGATTTTATGGTATGTACCATATGGCGAAAAATTATATATATTATAAAGAATGAAATTGTGTATATTTCGTAGTGATCAAAATATTATATTTTGTGGTGAGAAAAATTATATCATTTTATAATTTATATTATAAAATTTTGAAGTATTATTACAAAAATTATATTTTTTGGGAAAAATCAAGCTTTGGAAAAACACACCCATGTGGGTGCCCCCCCTCCCTTTTGTCTCCTTGCCATAATTTCTTCTTCCTTTCAATTCTATTGCATTTGTTTTCTATTGCATTGAGCAGAGAGTTTAACTCTCTTTCCCCTCTCTATCGTTCTCTCTCTTTTTTCCTATTCCTCCATTGTTGCTCAACCTTTGAGGTTCGAGTGGGAGTCTTTAGAGTGAGATTTTGTAAAAGTTTTGTAAATAAAAGTCGGAGAGCTCGTCGTAATCTTCGCAATGGTAGTCTCGGATTCATGATCGGGCAAGATGTGCCTTCTAGATCTGCTCTTCTTCATTATTTGAGGTAGGGACTTTCTTTTTATTTTTACATTAAAACTATGTTAGGGTTATTTTAAGAAAATATATCATTATAAGAGGTATTGCATATAGATATATTTTCAGATTTTTGTTTGGTAATTTTTGGAAGAAAAATTATGTTGAAATGTTAAGAATGTTGGTATTTTGAGATTGATTTTGGAAAAATCATTTTGTATTGTTAATTTTGTAAAAAGAAATCCGAAAATAGAATTTAATAGTTGTATGGATTGTATCAACATCGTATTATGGTTAGATAATTTATTTTAAGAAATTAATGTTTAAATATTTATCTCATCCTTGAGTTTTGGAATTTATTTTTGAGAAAAATAAATTGATATTGAGGAATATTGTGTAATTTGTTAAGTAGGGATTTTTCCTACACTTCTTTATGTACTTTTACTTGATTATATGGAGCTTAGAGTTGTATGTAATTTAATTAGAATTTTTGGAAATTTGTGATTTATTTGCTTAAAAGATAAATTTTGAGAAAAATAAAGAGTTGATGCCCAAATTGCAAAAGTGTAAACTTGGAATATATTTGTAAGATTATGAAAGAGCTATGTTTTAAATTTGAACAAAAACGGACTTCGATTAGATCGGTTTTGAAATTTTTACCGGCTTGCGACCAAAAGAGCATTTTAAAGAAAATAAAGGAATTATGTTTAACTTATGGGGCTTTTGATCAAGATAGGATGTCATAGTTGAATAATGCTTGGAGAATGAGTTTGGAAAGAAAATGATGTTTTCTTGGGCATTAAGGGTATTATTTTGCTTAATGTATCTGTTGGAATAAAACCGACACGGTTAGAAATAGACCTTGAGAGGTTACCGGATGTGATTGTAATATGAAAACTAGTGTAGTTGCTCATATTTGATAAAATGTGGAATATGATTTGTTTTTAAATATTGGGAATCATGGGAGATTCTAGGTTATGGTTATATATTGGATTGTATGTCCATGTTGTTATCTTTTAATTAATATATTAGAGATAACTATTTTGGCTATCGGTGAAAATTTATCATGTTGCATTTAAATGAGGGATTTCTTGGAAGAATGAGAAATGATGGAACTTTGGAAGTTTGATATATAATATGTTATAAATTTGTCTTGAAATGACTAAATTGATATTAACATTGAAAACGTGAAATTGGAAGGTTGTGATTATAAATGGTGATATTGGATATGTATTATCTCACTTATGAAAGTTTTGAATAAACGATTTATTTTGATATTGAATATCTCTTTAGAAATAATTGCATTGGGCTATCGGTGGGGAATAGCTATGATTGTTGTAGAAATTACATGAAGATTAGGCGATTTAATGCTAATCCATTGTTGGTGTCATTAAATATGACCATGTTATAGATACATCGTATATGTATGTTTATTGGGAGAAGAAATGGGATGTACTCCATATGTGATTATGTTTATAAATACATTACATATGTATATTTGTTTGGGAGGAGAAAGGGGATGGACTCCATTTAAAACAAGTTAGCCGGAGTGTCCTGGGTGAAAGACCCGAAATTTTATATATAAATGGGTGTCGATTCATTCGGACGAAATATCCGTAAAATGACAGGTTTGAAGTGTTCATGTGAGTTTTGCATAATTGGAAAATCATTGAGTTGTAGTTTCATTTTGGTTGTTGAAAGATAATGAATTTAACTCATGAATTGAGTAGCATATATGAACTGGAAATGAATTGGTAGTACTTGTATAGTCTACTTGCAGACACCAGCCTATGGATTACCTAAGTCGTATTTACCACCTTGGAATTTTATTAAAATTGTTGGATTAATGTGTTTTCAAATTGGCATTGTGTATAAGATTTTCAAAAGATGAGAAAATATTTTAGCATAACATGGCATATGCATTCATCTCATAAGACTATATAAAATGTATTTAATGCTTTGTTAGATGTCATTGTGAATTGTTTAATTATTTGATTCAATTGACAAATGAGTAATTGAAAGAATTAAAAAGGATGTCATGTTGCATTTGAGGCATGCTTATTTATTTAAGTTAACTAGTTGTGGTTAATTAAATAAATTGGATTTAAGAGTTTATGTAATAGAATCATATGGTTTTGACATGATATGATTTCACGTATATGAAGGAGTATCTTTGTACCCGCATATCTTTTAATGTTTTAATATGAAATTGTTCGGTGAGCTTGCTCACCCCCTGCCTGTACATGTGTACAGGGAATGCTTTTCAGATTTGAAGATCAAACAATGGGTTTTACCATTTCATAAGTATAATGTAGTGATAGATTGTACTACTTTATTTGTTGTTTGACAGAGTGCTATTTTTTTGGTAAAGAGTAGTATCCCCTCTTTTATTGTAAGCCTTAGGGAATTTCTTTATGATGATTTTTTTAAATTGTCCCTAAAACTATAATTAGTGACATTTCTTGTGACAAAATTTTTAAACTATTGTTGAAAATTAATAATTAGTGACTTTTTTAATAGTATTTAATAGGGATGGGCGCAGGTCTGTTGTGGCCACGGAACCTCCAATCCATCATCCGTCTGTGCAGATGGGCGAATTGGAGAAAATCAATCTGCATTCGTTAGCCAATCCGGCAGATGTGGATTGAGCGGATTGGCGGATGGATGCGAATCGGTTTGATTTTTTAAAAAATTTTATCGATTTTCAATATAATTTGAAAAATCTAGAAATCCCCTAGATATTAATTTGTGATTATGTATCAATTTGAACCAGTAAATAGCAATCCCAATCAAACAATCAAAGACAAATCAACACAAAGATTTTACGTGGAAAAACCATAATTTGAGCGCCTCCAATTATGATAAAAAAACCACGGGCAAAAGCCACAAAACAATCCACTAAGAATACATAAAGAAATTACACAAGTGTACTCTCAATTACCTAGCGAATCCATACCCGAATCAAACCGACCCCTGTGTGCCTCTTCCAGCCCCGTCTTCACCTCGGAATTGTCTTGCCCAATGTTGAATCCACAATGCCGATGTCAAATCATGACGATGAGCCACTTCGGAATCCACCAAAGCTTCAGGCCCGAATTCCCCAAAATCCACCGAAGAACAACTCTCTCTTTTATATGTAAAACAAACTAAACAACCCCTTTGATATGATCCACTCAATTCATGATTAAACTCTCACAGATATCAAAGAAAACAAGCAAAGAAACTCTAGAAGAAAACCCTAATACCATGAAGAAGATCTGGAAGTTGTACCCTAAAATCTGACTGAACCGCACCTTTTATAGCAAACTGTTCCGCGATCTCCGCTCGAGCGCAAGAATGGCTGCTCGAGCGGGAAAAAACAACCTCTAGTACTTTTGCAGATAGTTCAAACTTCTGGAACCAAAGATTCTTCGCTCGAGCGTACAAATGGCCGCTCGAGCGGACAAGCAACTTCGAATGCATTTTTGCATTTTGCTTCGGGGTCGCTGCCCCTCGACTCCGCCTAGGCGCTGCCCTCTGGACCCCCGCGAGCTGACTGGGCAACTCGATCCCCGACATAGTCAATGGAGTACAAACAAGAAAGAATTAACTTCTGCAACATCTCTACAAAGCACACTTTGGGTTGGATTCGCATCTAAAACTCAAAGTCTCACTGAAATAAAAGATCGAATATAATTATAACTGAAAGGAGTTTTGTCAAACGAGATTGCCAAGAATAAAAACCTAACAATCTCCCCATTTGGCAATGCCATGACAAAGTACACCTATCAAATAAAATCCTAATCACCCCAACCTATTACAGCCAACAAAAGCAAACTTATTTCTCAAGGTCAAGATCTGCAAAACAATTATTAATGCCACAACCTCTAAAATAACTATTAATGCCACAAGAGTATATGAAAAAGTAATAGACATATAACAAGATATGACAAGATTATCTTGAAGCATGAGATGAAAATATGAATACATGTAAATTGGAGATTTTAAAAACATGTCGCATGTAACATGAATAGATGACAATCGGAGATTCAAAGAACATTCAGCATGAATAGATGACAATCCTAAGAAACATGCAAACACGCTTAAAAACCATTTTGATTTTCACTCAAACTTCTTCCCCTTTTTGTTACGAATAGTCAAAGGAAGCTCAATCAACTAAAGCAAGATCATAAAACACACAAGCAATGATATAATGATGTAAATATCAAGAGCATGAAAGAAGGAAACAATAAAGAAGCAAAGTATAACAGCAAGCAAACCAACTAATGCCAAACTCCCTTACCAAACCAATTAATGTAAGTTCATGCTAAAAAAACCCTTGCAATGATAGATCAAACTTTCCCTCACTCAAAGCAATGATAGACCAAACTCTCCCTCACTCAAAGTAACCAAAAACACTGAAAACAATGAGAAAATGACAAAAAATAATATGGTGGAGCAAGCAAGGAATTTCAAATTTGTATCTTAAAACACACAAGATTATCCAAGAAGCATAATCACTGGAAAACACAATGTATACAGCCTCTAAAAGATTCCTCATAAAAGAAAGTGATGCATTATGTGAAAAGAATAGATCCTATGAAAAAAGTGTGTGTGTGACTCTTAGAGTTCGAAAAACATTAGTTTCAAATCCTAGTAGTGATCTGAAAGCTGGACCTCTGACAAGAGAATCTAAGCACAATTAAGGAAAGTCAAACCACTAGGAAACAAGGGGTATTTGGTGAGTAAAAGTGGAGGCTTCCCTTCAATCAATGAATCCTTTTTTTTTTCTTTCTTTCTTTTGCACATTTTTTTTTTCTTCTTTTCTTTCTTTTGCACATTTTTTTCTTTCTTTTGCACACTCATTGGCGGCTGACATGCTCAAGAGTATGGAAGCTGAACCAGAGAAGCATGGAGACAATAAGGATAGCCTAGTTGGTCACTTTGAGGTAGCCTTTTCCTCATGCCTTGACTGCAAAGAACTGAGGGAAAAGCCATGGAGATGCAAAAAGATGGAAGGTGGTTAAGAGACTCAACATCACTCATGATATGCTAGTATAGGTCAATTCCTCTAGAAAAGCAAAAGATACAATGCCAGAAGTCTATAGAGGAAAAAGATCACTAAGGCGGAAGACTCCAATATTTGCTAATCTAAGAGTGTGTACAGAATGAGACATACAAATCAAAGACACACACTCCAAAATGAATATGACCAGAGAAAGCACACACTTATAAACATGTAATGGATATTCTCATCAATTCCAATATGTACTAAGAACTTCTCAAAAATTTCAAACTTGCAAAACCATACTAAGAAATCTTTTTGGATTTTTTTCTTTTAAAAAAAAAAAAAAAACAAAGCAAGACAAAAAACGAACAGGCACTCATTAAATGACTTAAAAAGAAAAACACACAGAAACCCAAAAACTAAAACGAATAAACAAATTAACACAAGTCAAGTTTTCTCACCCAAACCGCTTTAATATGAACAAAGTTGTGAGAATTGCGATTTTTGGGTGGTGTCTTGACGTTGTGGTTCCCTTCATCTTCATTGGGAACCCGTATCGACTTAGTGTCCAACTTCCTAGTCCTAAGTCTAGACAAACAAAACCTCTGTTCATGTTTGGTCTCAAGCAAATCAAATAACTAGGTCTAATACAACCCTTAACTTCATTACCACCAATGAAGTGGCTCCTGCCCCACAAGATATTGGAATTTCTTCTATCTCTATGAGACATTCTCCCATGCAACTCATAACAATAAAGGCGAATATGACCATACATACCACAATGATAACAAATAAAAATAGGGTGTACCTTATTTTCTATGGCCTTACCAACTCTAGAAAGATTGAGAAGTCTTTCCTCTCGTTAAATATTGTGCTCCCCCTACACTTGAGTTCTTGTATCATGAGATGTGGATGCACTCGGTTTTTTCTCTTTGTTACCACCCAAGCCAATGTCACTCTTGTCATAACACATTTGTTGAGTCCCAATGATATTGTCCAAAGCCTTTGATCCTTTGTTCCAAAAACCAATGTAGCCATAGCACACTTGAGCTCTTCCTCTTTCTTGATCATTAATTCTTCCAAGGCAACTTGAGACATCTTGAGACTTTCAATCTTTTCTTTATACATTGCATAGATTTGCTATAGCTCATTCTTCTCTGTCTCACAAGTCAAGAGTATTGCACAAAGAGCTTGTCGATCACTAGAAATCTTAATGGCATCATTCCTAGCCTCGGAAATCTCTTTCTTTAATTTGACATTCTCACTTTCATACGCTTTAAGTTTCGTAGTGAGTTTGTCATTCAACTTGGATAAGTTGTGTTTTCTTTGTATTTCCATTGTATTTGGTTGGGAGATTTGAAAAAGGAAAGAGAAAAGGCACATTTCATTTATCTTTTCATTTTTCTTTTCAAATTTCTTCCTAAATCTCCCAATTAAACATAACGTGAGAGTGTTTCTAGAACTTTAAAATTACTTAACATATACTACCAAAAAAAAATTAAATAAATATAAATTATTATTTTCATTATCTAAGTGAAAAATAAAAATATCATGACAATCATATCTGGTGCTAGTATTATCTGAGTACGGTGCAAGTGAGATTTTTTATTGAAAATTTTCATAATATTTGTTAAAAAATTTTATATTTAGAAGAAGCACCTAATCTAAAAAATAAAATATTTGTGATTTTTTTTTTAAAAAAAATCAATAAATAAAAAAATATATTTTATTTTTTGGATTTAATGATTTATTAAAAAAAAAATGACAAATATTTTAAGTATGACAAATATTTTAATTATTAAATGTGTGTAGTGGCCTTATATTTTTTTTGAAAAAATCTTAAAATATTCAATAAAAAAAAAAAAAACTCTTTTTAAAAATTATTAACTAAGCAGAATGATTTAAACGTGTTAAATAGTAAGTCTCTAATGGGTGTGTATGGATCCCTAATTAATAGGCCCCATAGCATTAAACTATATTAAATAATATATATATATATTAAAGAATTTTGGTCGAACTATCATGTGGAGTGGCCATGATTAAAATTCAATTTTTTTTTACTAAGTTGTTTAGGTGTTTATTTGGAACAGGCTGTTTCCTTCCAAGTGTAAGAAAGGGTTCAAGAAAGTAGTTAGAAAATTCGAAATTCTTTGAAGATTCTTCGAGAATATTATGAGAGGCTTAGATTCTTCAATGGTCTCAACTCAAGAACACAATAACACAAGGAGATGATGGAGATAAGAGATTGGGTGAAGAAGAAGGCAAAATGGCTAGAGAGAGAATAATGGCAAGGCTCTCCTATGGATCTCCCACTTTCACTCTCAAGGTTGATAATGGAGATGGGAAATTAGTTCTTTCCCAAGAGTCCTCTCTCCAAAATCCATCCCTTGTAAAGCTATGGGTGGGTGCTATTTATAGGCACCTCATGATGTAGGACGAAGCCCATGTGCAAGGCACATGGGAAGTATTCTCTCTAACCATTTTGTCCGAGGAAGTGATCTCTCCGAGGAGGTGAACTCTCCGAGGAGGTGATTTCTCCGAGGAGGTGACCTCTCCGAGGAGGTGATCTCTCCGAGGGGGTGAACTCTCCGAGGAGGTGATTTCTCCGAGGAGGTGACCTCTCCGAGGAAGTGAACTCTCTGAGGAGGTGATTTCTCCGAGGAGGTGACCTCTCCGAGGATGAGAAAAACCCCGAAGAGGAGATCAATCCCTCGGCGAACCCTTCTTCTTAGCCACACCTAACCAATGATCCCCAATCATCCCACAGGGTCAGGGGTAGTCCCAGAGGAC
This sequence comes from Camellia japonica, assembly GCA_030407325.1. Lineage (NCBI taxonomy): Eukaryota > Viridiplantae > Streptophyta > Magnoliopsida > Ericales > Theaceae > Camellia > Camellia japonica. Next base: position 43,148,244 of record JAPPVO010000036.1, on the reverse strand, counting down.
GTCCTGCCGCATCAGGGTCAGGGGTAGTTCAAGAGAACGCCCTGCCGCAAATATTGCCGAGTCTCAGGGACCTCCTAGATCGTGCCACCTCGACCCGGGTATAGGCTAGTTTAACCGAAGAGTGAATTTATCTCCACTCACCGTCCTCGGGATCGGGTCCTTTGTTCGGACTCCATTACGCCCATGGTTCTGGTGCGTAGATTCCGGAAAGCTCCGAGCCCGCAAGTGTTCTGGGACTCATTAACGGAGCGGCTTCTAGATTGCGTCTGAATCCGTTCGAAGCCAAGTGCTTCGGACCTCTAGGTTCGTGGATCCGAACCCTTTCGAGTCCGAGTGCCTCGGATCTCTAGGCTTGGTTAATACCCTTTCGAGTCCGGGCCCGAGTAAGTCTCTAGGTTTGTGGATCCAAACCCTTTCGAGGCTTAGAGCGATTTAGCTCGTTTGATGGCGATAAATCTGAGCCCACCAATCTTGGACTTGCGATAAATTCGGGCCCACTAATATTGGGCTATTGGGCCTAGATAATTTAGTGGGCTTAAATTAGCCCCTCTTACATTTGCCCCTTGCGTGTATGAGAAATTGTAGTTTTCTCGGACATGCATAATTTCACCTCGTCAGCTATGCTTCACATTATATACAGGTATATACGATACAGACATATACGGATCTATATACAGACATATACGGAGATATACACTCGTGGGGAATATGCCGTTTGCAACCGTTAGTGGGAATATGCCGTTACTGAGAAGGCATATTCCGTTTGCTGGCGTTAGCATACGCAAAAAGAAATGCATGGATGTGGAATGCGAGGTTTCGAACCCCTGACTTCAAGCTTGGCCTCCGAGTCCTTAACCACTGAACCAAACCATTGAACCCAAGCCACACCTGTGACTCAAATGTTCAAACAAATATCTATATTACATAGCTATACAAAATATATACATATATGCGTACACAACTCTCCCGCGTTTCTCTCTTCTTTTGATACACGCGTTTGACACGAGGCCCAGCTTTTGCGTCAGCTGGCCGACAAAAGCAGGCCTCGATTTGCAGGCTTCCTTGGTTCTCTCCCTTCTTTGTCTTTCTCTCTCGTCTTCTTCTTTTTAACCACTCTCTTCTTCTTCTTCTTCTTCTCCATCATTCTTCCATCTTCCTCCGCCTTCTTTTCCCCTTCTATTTTCTGCCATTCTTCTGTGACTCCCTTCTTTCCTCTCTCTTCCTATACATGGCTTCATCTCGCCCCTTCTCTCTCTTTCCGGATCTTACGGGTCCATCGAGCTCCTCTGGGCCAAGTGCCCCTACGCCTACTCAACCTAGTCTTCCCACACTAACAGTTGAGCAAGTGATGGCTACTCAAAGTGATATCGAGGCCAATCACTACACGTTGAGGTCCTGTATGGAGACAGTGGCAGCGGTCACCAATCTGTCTCACCGTCTGCAGAGCAAGGCGTGTGAGGTATACCAGCTTAATGCCCAACTCTCCCTACTCCAGTGCATGTACAGAGATGCACGGGCAGAGATCTGTGCCTTGAAGGCTGAAAACAAGGAGCTGAAGGCTGAAAACAAGGAGCTGAAAAGGCACTCCACCTCTATGGCCCGATTTGGGGGTCCTTCGTACCTTTCCTTTGATGGTCGGCGGGGAGTCGACTCTGTTGACGGAAACACTGTGGTCGTTCTTGGTGGAAGTACTGGAGCAGGGCCTTCGAGGGCTGACAACAAAAAGAGGAAGAGCTCGGCGACGGAAGAGCCGAGTAAGTGAAGTTGGCATGTGGCCGGTACCGGCGAAGAAGAAGAAGAACAAGATCTCTTTCTTTTTTCTTTTTTTTTTTTTTTTTTTTTTTTTTTAGACTTTGTATTATTTTTTTTTTTGTTTTGTTTTGTTTTTTTTTTTGTTTGTATTTCTGTTTTTATTTTATTTTATTTTATTTTATTTGGAGTTTCTGTAATCGGGATGTCCTCCCCTGACTGTAATGAAATCAGTTTCTCTTTGTTTTTGGTTTTGCTCATCACTGGCATGACTGGCATATTTGAGCTTGAAAACAATTTGTTTGATTGAACTTGAGAATGATTGAAATTTTTTTTTTTTTTGAAAAGAAAAAACAGAACTGGAATTATTTAATGCTCCACCAAACCAACCTGGACATATAATTAATATGGCACCAACTAGATTGTTCAAAGAAAATAATAATAATAATAAATTATTATATATATATTTTATATATATTATTATTATTATTTTTTTTTATGATCTTGGAGAAATATGGCCGACACTCACACTTTGTAAAAAAGGCAAGGCTGATGCCACTTTTGTGTTTTTGATTTGGACAAAACGGCAGGTTCCTTCACATTTATATATATATATAGCCTTAAAATATTTGAGGGGCCAACATAATCATTCTCTTTTTTTTTCTTTTTATATTTTATAGTCAAACTTTGACCCCACTCTTCAACCCCTTTTTTTTTTTTTTTAAATTCATTCCAGGTGCTATTTTTCATAGACACCCAGAAACGTGTTCTCTTTCTCTAGCAACGTAAACTCACTTTATGGCAACCAAACAAATCTTAGAAAACTGTTATAGAGAGAGAAAAAAAATTTTTTTAGTGAAATGGTGACCATTAATATAACCTCTAGATATAACAATGTCTGCATTAACCGTGCACAAAAGATCCTAACAATCGTCTTTGATCTTGCTCTGATCAATGATGAAATAACCAGTATGACTGCTTGTGTTTGATGCAATTCCACACTGGCCTTATCATGAACCCACATTACATCGGTTGTAACTTAGTCATTGGGTATGTACAATTATAACATGCAGCAGCATCACAGAAGGGAATCATCTTTAGAGCTGTTAAACTGGGAGAAACGGGCTTACTTTGCACTCTTGTACATGTTGTCAATGATGCTCTGATAGTATTTGAGCAACTGAGGTCTCTTCTTCTTGAATGCTGGGGTGATAAGGTCACAATCCACGTCAAATGGCACGGGGTCAAGGTGAACAGCTTTTTTTATAAATTCAAAACCTTTCAACTTCTTTTCTTTTGCAACCCAACGAATCACGCCATTTTTTTATTTAAAGAAATGAACACCCTAATCAATAGCTCCCTTTTTTTTTTCTTTGATTGAGCCACCGAAAGCATCCACCTTCCTCTTTCTTTATATATTTTTTTTTCTTTTGGGGATAAAGACAAAACCTCATGTTCCTCTTTTATTGCCCAGCCAATGTGGCTCTCTCCTTCTACACAGAGACCAACCCAGAAACTGCTACCGTCTGCACGGCCCTTCATCGCAGCTTCAGCAACGCCGCCGAAGACCCAGCCATCAACCTGTTGCAGCTTCAACCAAGCTCCTGCTTCGTCCATCCAGCGTCATTTCGCACACTGTTGGCAGCTACGGCCTCAGCTACCATCGGTGTCGTGACAACATCGTCAAGCCAACACCAGACTTTTCCGTGGCCCTACTGCCATTGCCTTCTTCAACTGACCCGCACCGACACCGCTGCTTGCTCCAGTGCCAACCATACACGTCGCCCTTTCAACGCGTCGTGTGTGGTCACCGACCTCGCTGCGACATCGCTGCTGGTTCCTGCCTCGCTCGTCCACTGCTCGTGCACACGGCTTGCGCCGTCTCTGCCCTGTCTTAACCTACGGCCTACGCCGTTTGGTGCTTCTTGCTTCTCTCAGCTTCACACCTATCTATTGGCATTTCAAATCCGTGGGTAAGCTTTGACAAACTTCAATATTTTATTACTATTATTATTATATATTTGCCTTTGGCTTTGACTCCTCTTGAATGAGACCAGCACAGCTTCTCCTCTTCGTGAACAAAGCAAGGCTGCTGCCGTTTGCACTGAACTCCTTCGTGGCTTCAAGCAACGCCACCAATCTGTCCAACGCCGTGACATTGTCCTGTTTCAGCGTCAAAACTGCCGCGGACGTGCGCTCCAGGCTGTTGCTCGCCATCGGTGCTTCACTTCGGCCTAGTGAGCTCAGACATTCAGGCACGTCGGACCTTGGTTTCGCTTCTTCCAAGTGCTGCTGTCAACCTCTCTCTGCTCCACTACTGGCTTCAACTACTCCAACGCAGACCATACACGTTTGCCCCCTCAACGCAACGTGTGTGGTTGCCGACTCCTCTGTGACATCCCCGTTGTCTTCGTCTTCGAGCATCCAGTGCTGACCACGCCGTTGCCCATCCAACGTAACGTGCGTGGCTGTTCGCTCTGCTGTTGCTTCGTATTGTCCAACGCCACTCACACACGCCGCCCTCTCAACGCGTCGCGTGTGGTTCGGCCTAGCACGATTCAGCTTCGGTTTGCACTATCGTTCATTTCTTTGTTGATCAACGCTGCCTTAATCCTGCTTCCTCAAGTCTGTGGGTAAGTATATATATAAAAATATATTTACAACTTGGTGCAAACCCACTATGGGTAAGTATATATATAAAAAATATATTTACAACTTGGTGCAAACCCACTATGGGTAAGTATATATATAATTTTGCTACAGTTTGTTTCTGTGTAAACCCACTATGGACTTTCGTGTTTAAGAAATGAATATATAAATACATGCACTGCCATATTAAATAAAATAAACCCATGCTCTGATAGATAACATGAAAGTAATATTGGTGATTTGAAATTCCAATGTGAGACTGAATTTGTTTGGTCTTTTGTTTGGACTTTGTACTTTGTTTGGGCTTTGTAGGCTATGGGATTTATTTAAATGGATTTTTTTTTTTTTTTTTTGGTGCAAACATTCCTCGTAGAACTTATTGAATTCATGGACTCTCTGAGAAACGAATAGTTGATGTCGAAATTCCATCTGAATGTGTTGCTTCAATTCCGATATTCTGAATTTTAATACGGTCAACTCCTTACTACTTATACTTGTTATTTCAGCCCTATGTCTTCTCGGAAGAAACCCATTGTCCCGGGGTCATCAGAACCGGCTCTCATGAAAGAGAGGGATGTACCTCCGGCATCTGAATGGAGGAAATCTCCTTATTTTGGTCGGAAGGACCCCTTCTGGCGGGCGGCTACCTCCACCACTTCTCTTCTAACTCCGAAGGGAGCTCCATTATGTCTCACTGAGGACACTGACTCCGGACATGAGGCCCTTATTTCTCCTTCCTCGGTGCTTCGCTTCCGGATTGAGCGAGGGGACTTTCCATACTGTTATCCTCAGTTCAAGGCCTTCTCAAACCCTCCTTTTGGTTGGCAAGAGTGGGTCGATGATGTCCTCTCGGACAAGAGCCTCTGTCAGCGGCTTCAGGAGGCCCGGCTATTGATCCCAGTGAAAATATCTCGCTCCCTATCCATCCGGCGTAACAATGCCAGCCTTGAGGCCATGGCTCTTCGGTGGAGCACCGAGACACACACCTTTATAGTTGGCCAGCACGAGATAGGGCCCACCCTTGAGGATGTGTTTATGTTGATGCGTCTGGAAGTGACCGGCCATGATGCTTTCGACCCTGAGCAGACATCCTCCGAAGATAATTCTTTGATCCAATCTCTGAAGCTAAATCTTCAAACTTGTGGCCGATGGAGTTCCGTTTTTGACGGTTCAGCGAGGAGGACTAGTCGAGTAAGGACGGACCGTGCCTCCTATACTGCATGGATCCGCCACTTCTTCAAGGATCTTCAACCTTTGGCCAGAGATGCTGACCCTGGCTCTCGGGAGTATGAGACCGGTCCGATGTATGGCTCCAGGCTCTGTTTCTTGGGATTTCTGGCTTGCTTCCTTTCATTCTTCATTCTTCCGAGCACACCTCAAGATTCTCTCAATCCCTTCGTCTTTCCCTTGGCAGTCAGGCTCTTCAGAGGAGATCGGATCCCTTTGGCTCCACTATTTCTTGGGAATCTCTACTATCGGCTGGATCTATTACATCGAGATATGGTTCGCTCTGTGGGTCGATATGAGCCGATCTCCTTCATTCACAGCCAGTTCCTGCTTTGTTTCTTCTTTGAGAGGTTTCCAAAATTTGCCCCTGCTCCGACTGTATTCGAGGCAGAGGTTCTTCGGGAGATAGTGGATAAGGATGGCATCCCCGTGCTCAATACTGATGGGTCTCGGACATTTGAGAAAGCGAAGTCTTGCCAGCCGTTGATTACACGTTGGTCACGTACCATTTCCACTTCATCCTTGAATACTCTGGTGGATGATCCCCGGCGCTTTGTGGCACGGCCGTATGTATGCCCACCGGTGGGTGTGGCCACACCGCTTATCTATCATGATTCCTCCTGTTCAGTGTCCTTTCCTTTGCCGAAGAACATTCCTGCACCTTTTGTTGACATGCTGATCATGATCCGTCCGAGTTCATTACCGGTATGGCATGAGGAAGGCGTTGATAGTGCCATTTATAGACCTGACCGTGTAGCATGTCAGTTCGGGTTTGACCAACGTGCCCCGGGGTCAGCACCTCCTTCATTATCTTTCTCGGAGAGTTACAGGCACTTTACCCGCGGACTCGTACATACCGTGCTTCCTATATCCGGGTCTTTGACGATGCCAGGCTTGAGCCGAGTAGGGGGCTTCACCCCCTCTTTCGGGCGATATTGGCGGCAGAACATCGATGCGTTTATTGCATTTGTCCAGAGCAGACCGACCACATGTTTGCCTCCGCCGATCTATAAGAAGGACTCTTCTCTTCGGCTGCCTGAGAGTCGGAAATCTGATCACATGTACGAGAGTCTCTTTACCTTATCTGCTCCAATTGACCCTCCGGCTCGGGCGTCTACTTCTAGTTTGGCAATTGCTTCTCCGGAGCCAGTCCCTTTGAATATGGCCTCTGGTCCTCGGACGACCCGCCTTAAGAAGATGGCTCACAAGAGGGCTTCTGATGCCATTCCTTCCGCTCCTCGCCTTTCCAAAAGGCTCCATGAGGTATCCGAAAATTTTTTGATTTGAATTTACTTTCTTTCTTGCGATTATACCTTCTTAAATGAACACTTTTTAGTTGCCCACGCTGTGTAGGACCCTGCGGTTGTTGACGTTCTCAGTACCGTAGCTCATGATCGTGCTACCTCCCCCAGGCCGGACTCAGACTTGGACGACACCCTACCTTTGTCTGCAAAACTTGTGAAGATGCGCACCCCTCGTATAGCAGTTATGGATGACGATGATGATGAGGCTGAGTCCTCCGATCATTTTTGTGACCTTATTCCACGCATGAGTCGTCACCGCCCTACTGTAGCTGAGGAGGAGCGCTATCTTGGTGACGAGGTTATTGGGGCTCACCGTTCTGATGTTGAGATTACTGGAGGGACTGATGCCACAGAAATTGATGCCGCAGGCCATGCTTCTAGAAGCAATGCAGAGATGAGGTGCGTCTCTGGGAATGGTGCGGAGGTGGATGCGCTAGAGATCTCTAAGACTCGCTCTGGCACTTATGGTGATTCTCATCCTCCGGCCCTTCTTCCTTCTTCAGGGATGACTGCTATTGTTCAGGCTTCATCAGACATTGAGATCGATCAGGTGCTCCCTACACGGCCCAATGACTTTGTTGATGCTAGGAGTCCTTCAGTTGCTCCGGCTTTGCATATTGATTCTCCATCTGGTAATCTTTCGTTCTGAAGTTTGTCATTTACTTCTACCTGTGAGAAATCTTTACTCCAATGGCTTTATTGTTTCCTACCCCTAATAAGACTTCCTTATCTTTTCTTCATTGTTAGCTGCTACCGGGGTCCTACCTTCACCTGCCTCAGATTCTGCTTCAGTGTTGGCTACTACCGGAGTCCTGCCTTCACCTACCTCAGATTCTGCTCCAGTGTTGGCTGCTACCGGGGTCCTGCCTTCACCTGCCTCAGATTCTGCTTCAGTGTTGGCTACTACCGGGGTCCTGCCTTCACCTACCTCAGATTCTGCTCCAGTGTTGGCTACTACCGGGGTCCTGCCTTCACCTACCTCAGATTCTGCTCCAGTGTTGGCTGCTACCGGGGTCCTGCCTTCACCTGCCCTTGAGACGACTGCCAGAGGTTCTTCCTCGCCAGTGCTTTCGAATGTTTTGGGCTTGAATCTCAGTGATTTCCACTTTGATAGTGATGCTTTTGGTCTTTCCCCTTATTGCTTGTAAGGACTATCCCGGTCCCTCCTTTCCCTCCGGCTGCTGCTCCGTCAAAGCTCAATGTCCAGAAGCTTTCCTCGGAAGCCATAGCTGCATGCACCTCTCCTCTTAATTCTTCACTCACTGGTTCATAGTCACCACTTGGAAATTGAGCAAGGAGATCAGCTAAGGCTTGGCTTTTGATTGCCTTGGGAGCTACACATGTGATCTCGAATTCTCCTAGTGCTAACAACCATCTTGCCACCTTCCCGGTTAGAGCAGGCTTGCTGAGGAGGTATCGGATTGGATCACTTCTAGTAACAATCTGAATATGATGTGCTAAGAAGTAATGTCTGAGTTTTTGGGCCGTGAATACCAAGGCTAAACAATGTCTCTCTACCGGAGTATATCGGACTTCTGCTCCTCGAATCTTCCGGCTGATGTAATACACTGGGCGTTCTGCTCCGTCTACATCTTGGACCAATAATGCCCCTATGGACTTGGGGGTTGAAGTTAGGTACAACATTAGAGGCACCCCGGGCTGCGGGGCTATCATGGTTTGAGGCGAGGTCAGGGCCGCCTTGATTCTCTCGAAGGCCTTTTGGTGCTCTTGGTTCCACTCGAACTTGGAATCTCCTTTTAATAAAGAGCTGAAAGGCGCAGAGATCTCTGCCAGTGCTGGGATAAATCTCCGAATATAAGACACCTTCCCGAGGAACTTTTTTAACTCCTTCTGAGAATGTGGGGGAGGCATTGCTTTGATAGACTTGACCTTGTCTTCATCTGCCTCGATACCATGCCTATGCACAAGAAACCCGAGGAACTTCCCGGCCGTCACCCCGAAAGCACATTTGAGAGGATTCATTCTCATTTTGAATTTCTGGCACCTCTTGAATACCTGCTCAAGGTCTCGGAGATGGTCTTCTTCTTTCTTGGATTTCACCACTAGATCGTCAACATAATCTTCCACCTCATGATGGATCATGTCGTGAAAGATTGCAGTCATAGCCCTTTGGTAAGTTGCACCGGCATTCTTGAGTCCGAAAGGCATGACTGTATAGAAGAAGTTTCCGAGAGGTGTTCTAAAAGCAGTCTTTTCTGCGTCCTCTTCAGCCATCTTAATCTGATTGTATCCACTGAATCCATCCATGAATGAGAACATCTGGTGTCCCGAGGTGGCATCCACGAGGGTGTCGATGTGAGGAAGAGGGAATTCATCCTTCGGGCAAGATCTGTTCAAATCTCGAAAGTCTACACACACTCTGATCTGGCCATTCTTCTTCTTTACTGGCACGATATTTGCTAACCACGCGGGGTACTGTATTGGCCGGATGAAACCAGCCTGTTGAAGTTTTTCAACCTCCTCCTTAATCTTCTCTTCGAGATCTGGATGGTATTTTCGAGCAGCTTGCTTAATTGGCTTGGAATTTGGGAACACATCAAGATAATGGGAGACTAGGTCAGGATCTAGTCCAGGCATTTCCTTATATGACCAAGCAAACACATCTGAGTACCGGCTTATCAACTTTAACAACTGTTCCCGCTTCTCTGGGCTAAGGCTCGAACTTACGAATATTGGCCTCGGTGCATCTTGTCCATCACTCAGATCTATTTCAATAAGTTGTTCGAGCTGAGGCTTCGGCCCATCTTGCATGCATTCTGGAGCCACTTCAGGCTTTATCACTATGTCATTGTTAGGAGGCTCTTCTTTTGACTCGGAGTCAGTGACCGAAGAGACCGACTCCCCGCACCTTCATAAATAGTACACCATCTTTCCCCCTTCTCGGACTTTCATCACCTTCCGAGGAACAGGCGGACTTTCTGGTCTAGACATCGGCCGTTTACTTGATTCTGCCCCTGGCTCCTTGTCATCTTTGATATCCTCCCAACGAGGAATTTTGACCCCGCGAGGCTTAGAGGTGGTGGAAAATTCTTCGACAGCCAATTCGGTGAAGAAGATGGCATCAGAATAATGAGCTTCATAGGTCTCAAAAGGCCTTTCTGTAGCTTGAATTGTCACCGTCTTCTTTCCCCATTTAGCCTTAACACACTGATGGTAACTCGATGGTACAGCCCCATATCTATGCATCCAGGTCCTCCCTAGAATGATGTGATAATTTGCCTCGGAATCGATAATATGAAATTTGGTGGCCGAGCGAATCTCTCCGACGGCTAAATCAACTGTTACGCATCCGACAGTAACTCTCCTTTCTCCACCGAAGCCAGTGATGACTATCGGCTGCTTCACAATGCGCTCTTCAGGAATTCCGGCCTTTTCTAGAGTAGCACGAGTCATAATGTTGATAGAGGCCCCGCTGTCCAGAAAGGCCCTTTTGAACTCAACCCCGTTAATAAAGGCAGTCACATAAAGTGGGCGGTTGTGAGAAAAAGGATACTTCCGATCGGTCTCGGAGAAAGTAATGGCACTAGATTGTTCTTTTGCCTTCCTCGGAATAGATCCCTCGGTCGACATGCATTCCTCATGGTGTGCCTCAGCTATATTGATGATAGACTTGGTGATTTCCGTTCTTGCTTCCTTGGAGAGTCCAAGCTGGTCGAAGAATTGCTTGAACTTTACACAATCTTGCAGGGTTTTGGCATAGTGATCAGGATCTTTTTCCACTCTTGGAGGCTCGTAGTTAACCATCTCCTCGGTCTCTTCAAAATAAGATGCCACATAAACATGGTGTCCTCCTCTTCCATAGTACTCTTCTCCTCCTTTTGGATCAAAGGGATCTTCACCACGAGTCATAAACGTTCTGCCCTCTGGATCGAGAGCACTTCCATAGTAAACTTGCTCACCCTCCGGCTCGAGGATGTCGTCCAGATAATAATCATCGTCATCGAGATTGGCAATGGCCTCAATCATCGGGCCTTCATAAGCTATCATAGCAACATTCTTGCCGTTGTCTCGGTGCTGAGGATATGGTTGTTCTCGGATGTCTTGAGTCCCCTGCTTTTTGAATCTCAATTCGTCTGCCTCGACCTTATCTCTGAAAATTTTCCTGAGAGTCCAACACTTCTCTGTCGGATGTTTCAATGTACGATGGAAGACACAAAATTCAGGGCTCTCACGGTCCTTTTTTGATGGCATTTCTTCAACATAAGGCAATTTTAGTTCTCCGTCGGCCACCCATTCCTTAACTAGAGCTTTTACTTCCTCGATTCCGCATGGATAAGAGACATTTCCTTTTCCACCATTATATTGCTTTCTCTTCTGGCCTCTATGATCTCCTCCTTGTGACTTTCGGGTATCTGGGGCAGAGGCAGCAGCAACAATAGGTCCACGAGACGATTTGAAGCTAGTCTTGTAACTGGCCTTAAATCCGGACTCCTGAGCCTGAGGAATGCTAATGTTCCGAGCTGCTTCTATTAGTGCCGAGAATGTGGGTAGCTTGTGATTAACTAGAAACATTTTGTACCTGCTCAATGCCCCCTCTAGACAGATTTGAACCAGATAACTCTCTTCTACTGCTTCATGGCAGTCCACAGCCTTGTCCTGAAACCTTTTGACATAGTCAAGGATGTCTTCGCTTTCTTGCTGCTTTTCTTTACACAACGTAAGCGTGGTCACTTTCTCTGCCACTTGAAAGAACTTAGAGTGGAATTTGTTAACCATTTCCTCCCAACTTCGGACAGAGTTTGGGGCCAAATTGACATACCAACTATATGCTCGGTCAGTGAGGGACTTAGAGAATTCTCTCAGCCGGAGGACATGGTTTGGACCATGAATACCCAGAGTCTCGATGAATCGCACAACATGTTCTCGAGCATTTCCTTGTTTGCCATCGAATTTAATGAACTTTGGCACGGTATACCCCTCGGGATATGGATAACTCAGCACCTCAATAGGGTAAGGCGGCTTGACATCTGGATCAGGCAAAGAGGGTAAAGTCCTCTTGCCTCGTTCGAGATCGAACATGGCTTGCACATCGGCGAGAGTGAGAAACTGTTGCGGGAGAGAGTTTGATGGTGGTATCCCCGGAACTTGGCTTATGGACCCGAAGACTATGCCAGGGGCACCTTGACCATTTTGGTGCTGCGAATTCATCATTGGTGAGGACATTTGACGATATTGGCCATCAGCGCCTATAGACAAGCCAGTTGGTGATGGGACATTGGATTGAGGCCCGTAAAATCCACTGCACGGCGCCGCTATACCGGGTTGTGCTTGCAAATTTGTTGTCGACACCAAAGGAGGCCCGTCTGGTACTTGAGTAGCATTTACTGGTGGCGTAACAAGATTAGGTATGGGCAGAGCTCCCTTTTGCGCCATCATGCCCCTTGTATTTGCCTGGACACCGACAGTCCACGGAGCCCCATTCATTACACCCGAACCTCCCCTAGTCACCATTGGATCTTGGCCTGGCACGCCATGGAGCCCGGGCGTAGGCAAACTGCTGCCGCCTACTGCGGTTTGAGCATGTGTTACTGTGGCCATGTTGCCGTGAGCCATGGGCTGACCGGTGCCTATTTCTCGTTGGATTTGATTTTGCGCTCCAACGGGAGTAGCTCCACCACCAGTTTGATTTCCGTTTGGTGCCGGTGCAAAATTAGAACTCATCGCCAACATGGTGTGAGTGAGATTCTGAAGAGTGGTAAGAATCTCCTGTTGAGTATTTTGAAGTCCTTGAATGGCTTCAAGCAAAAGTGGCTGATCTGGAGCCATGGTCCTGTCATCACCACCATTAGAGGATCCTTGTTGGTGAACTTCATCTTCTCCCGCCATCCTTGTTGGAGTTGTGTGGATTCCTGATCTCGTTGAGACCATTAACCAATCCGCCTCCCCAGTGGAGTCGCCAAATGTAAGAAAGGGTTCAAGAAAGTAGTTAGAAAATTCGAAGTTCTTCGAAGATTCTTCGAGAATATTATGAGAGGCTTAGATTCTTCAATGGTCTCAACTCAAGAACACAATAACACAAGGAGATGATGGAGATAAGAGATTGGGTGAAGAAGAAGGCAAAATGGCTAGAGAGAGAATAATGGCAAGGCTCTCCTATGGATCTCCCACTTTCACTCTCAAGGTTGATAATGGAGATGGGAAATTAGTTCTTTCCCAAGAGTCCTCTCTCCAAAATCCATCCCTTGTAAAGCTATGGGTGGGTGCTATTTATAGGCACCTCATGATGTAGGACGGAGCCCATGTGCAAGGCACATGGGAAGTATTCTCTCTAACCATTTTGTCCGAGGAAGTGATCTCTCCGAGGAGGTGAACTCTCCGAGGAGGTGATTTCTCCGAGGAGGTGACCTCTCCGAGGAGGTGATTTCTCCGAGGAGGTGATCTCTCCGAGGGGGTGAACTCTCCGAGGAGGTGATTTCTCCGAGGAGGTGACCTCTCCGAGGAAGTGAACTCTCCGAGGAGGTGATTTCTCCGAGGAGGTGACCTCTCCGAGGATGAGAAAAACCCCGAAGAGGAGATCAATCCCTCGGCGAACCCTTCTTCTTAGCCACACCTAACCAATGATCCCCAATCATCCCACAGGGTCAGGGGTAGTCCCAGAGGACGTCCTGCCGCATCAGGGTCAGGGGTAGTTCAAGAGAACGCCCTGCCGCAAATATTGCCGAGTCTCAGGGACCCCTTAGATCGTGCCACCTCGACCCGGGTATAGGCTAGTTTAACCGAAGAGTGAATTTATCTCCACTCACCGTCCTCGGGATCGGGTCCTTTGTTCGGACTCCATTACGCCCATGGTTCTGGTGCGTAGATTCCGGAAAGCTCCGAGCCCGCAAGTGTTCTGGGACTCATTAACGGAGCGGCTTCTAGATTGCGTCTAAATCCGTTCGAAGCCAAGTGCTTCGGACCTCTAGGTTCGTGGATCCGAACCCTTTCGAGTCCGAGTGCCTCGGATCTCTAGGCTTGGTTAATACCCTTTCGAGTCCAGGCCCGAGTAAGTCTCTAGGTTTGTGGATCCAAACCCTTTCGAGGCTTAGAGCGATTTAGCTCGTTTGATGGCGATAAATCTGAGCCCACCAATCTTGGACTTGCGATAAATTCGGGCCCACTAATATTGGGCTATTGGGCCTAGATAATTTAGTGGGCTTAAATTAGTCCCTCTTACACCAAGTAAACATGCAATGCAACCCAACCCAAGAGCGGAGCTGAAATTCAGAAACAAACTTTAATGTAACATGGGATGCCAATGAATTTCTCATAGTGGGGGAGGTTTTTAAAAATTTTGGAGGTCTGGGTCCTTCGAGGCGAACCCCTCATTCTGCTCCAATGGAACGCAATGGTGGAGCAGATTTTGTTTCAGTTAGTATTCATGAAAAGCTTGCTAAGCTCTCCCTTCTACAGTCAGAGTGTTGTATATATAGAGTACGTAAACAACTACGTGAGGTAAATGAGAAGGCCTATGAACCAGAGATTGTTGCAATAGGTCCTTATCACCGTGGTAAACCTAGCCTAAAGATGATGGAGGAGCATAAGTTGCGCTATTTCCAATTAATTCTTCAACAAAATAATGATGCTAATAATGTTGAAAGATTTGTCATTGCTGTTAGATCGCTACAACAAGAAGCACGTAGAAGTTATGCTGAACCAATAACCCTTAGTCCAGATGAAATGATCGAGATGATGATACTGGATGGTTGCTTTATCATTGAATTGTTGCACAAGTTTGAGACGCCATACTTGAGAGCAAATGATCCTATTTTTGATATGGACTGGATCGTTAATAGCTTGCAGCGCGATTTAATGTTATTTGAAAACCAACTGCCGTTCTCTATACTCTGCAAGTTATTTGACATAATCGAGTTTCCAGACAACCATAACAGGCTCATTCATCTAGTCACACGTTTTTTTAATGATCTTTTACCAGACCAAGGTTGTTCAAACATTGGTAATTCAAGCTGTAGGCATTTACTCGGGGTGATACACAATAATTGGCTTCCTTTCGAGCCTAATGACTCAAAGAAAGAAGAGTCTTGGTGCTTCATTCCTAGTGCCACAGAGCTTCGAGAAGCTGGAATCAAACTAAAGAAGGATGACAGAGGTAAGTTGTTCAATATCAAGTTCAAAAGTGGGGTAATGCATATTCCCCATATAACCAGTGAAGACAGGACAGAGTCATTCTTCAGAAACCTCATTGCATACGAGGAATATTATCCTGATAATGAACTCAGTTATGTCACTGATTATGTGAAATTTATGGATTGCCTCATTTAGTCTCCAAAAGATGTTGAAATACTTTGCCGTTATGGAATCATTGATAATTGGCATAATTGGCAAGGTGATTATGGAGTGGTTGCCAGGCTGTTTAACAAGATTAGTGACGCGGTCATGGGGCCAGGCAAACATTTCCGATAGGCTGATATGTTCAACAAGGTGAACATACATCGCAGCAAACGCCAGAAACGTTGGATGGCAATCTTAAATCGGACCTATTTGAATAGCCCTTGGGCATTAATTTCAATTATGGCTGCCTTGGTATTACTTCTTCTCACTTTGACACAAACTGTATTTGCTGTTTTTCCTATCAAACTTTAATTGTGGCCACGACATATAAACAGTCTCTTCTTCTTACAATGTGCACACTTAGAAAGGTTACCCTTTTTGTGCTGGAAGATATGAATGTTTGTCGTGTGTTTTATTGCACTTTATGATAAAAGCTATTAATAAAAAAGTTATGACGTACACCTAACAAATAACAAAGTCATGCCACCAATTTATCTCATAATTAATCAACACCACAATGGCCATGTTTGATAACTGATATAGGTTGAGTAAAATTATAATTTATACTAGGATTAACTGATAGGATTATTATTATGATGGTATCAAATTGGAGATATAATACTAAATATGGATTTATCTCAAGTTTATTTGTTTCGATAATTTAAACCGTTCATTTTGTAAGATATTCTATATATATCTCTAAAAAAAAAATTGATAATCTATTTTCAAACAGGAGGACAATCCCCTCCAATCCTGGACTGGAGAGTGTTGTTTGGGCCCGTGAGACCCATCACGGGCCCCGTTTCAATGATCCGAACCGTTCATTTTGTTAGGTACTTCATGTATCTCATCCACAAAAAAAAAAAAAATTAGGTCGATCTAATAATTGTACCTTGTTCAATTTTTTACTAAAAAATAGAAAACGATTGTATTTTTTAAAATAAATCATACATTTTTTTAGTGACAAACGCAATAAATTGAACAAGTTACAGTTATTGGATTGACCTACTTTTTTTATAAATGAAATAGACGAAATGCCCAATAAAATGAATAATTCGAATTATCGAAACGGGACCCGTGATGGGCCCCACGAGCCCAAATAAAGCCCTCCAGTCCAAAATCTAGACTGGAGGGGAACCTAATCCTTTCAAAAACATAGAAAGTAAGATTAAGTATAAAGTATGAACTACAATTTACAAAGTGTAATTTTCCCAATTAATTAAGAAATTTGGTTCCCTACAACAATTTGACGAGAAGCACATATAAACCATTTTCTTAACCAAGGGGCTCTAGCTTAATTGGTTAGTCATTTGACCACCAAGTCTCTCTCTTAAGCGGAGGGCTTGAGTTCCACTTTTAAGAGTGGAATGGGAAAGTAAGATTTTCTTGCAAGGTGTATGGGTGTGAGTTTCAACTCTCCTGATTTCTAGTGTAACAATTAACCACTGATGTTCGCTGATAAAAACTATATATATATATATAAACCATTTTCTTACTTATAAGAAGTAAAACATCATGGCAAATGCATAAATGAATGGCTAACCATGTCCATCATCACCACAACCTTAAGAATTATTATTATTATTTTTTTAAAGAATACAATTTTTTTCCTATAACTACTATCAAATTTAAATTTGAATTATTCTTTTTAAATGGCTAGTGTCCAAATCATTTCGATTTCAAATTCATAAGTTCAAATTCAACCGTGTTATTGACATCTAATTCTCAGAAAATTTGGTTAAGTTTCTCTCCATTTTCCTTCCTAGGAAAAAGCATACTCTTTTCCACTTACCAATATCAAGGAAAATGTCTTCCTTTTACTCACCCACATTTCTTTTGAATGGGTCAAGTGTTGGAATTACTAATTCTTAAAAAACTTTGGTGAAGTTTCTCCCTCTTTACTTTCCAAGGAAAAAACTCAAATCTTTCCCACCCACACTTCTTTTCAAAGGGCCAAGTGTGCTTTTTACTCTCCAGTTCCTAGAAACTTTGGCTAAGCTTCTTCCTATTTTCTTTCCCAAGAAAAAGCACTTACCAATGGAAAATGGATCATCTTCCCCCCATTCTGCTGTAAACCTATTGATTTTGGAGGACAGGAAAGGAAAGCATGGAGGTCAACAATAAGGTCGGTGAAGATCCTTCACAGGTTTTAAGATTTCTAATTTTTTTTTTTGTGGTAAATTATACTTTTCACTCTGTAAATTTTACTTTAGTCCATATTATTTTGATTTGAATAATTTGATCGTTACACTTTTAAATCCTATTTTAATTTGATCATTTTGTCTAAATTTTCGTTAATGTTTCTACTTGTATACATTAGGAAAGTGATAGGTGTCTTAAAATCATTAAATCTAACTTTCAACTTAGACAGAATGATCCCTATCTAAAAATTGAAAAAAATTACCTTAAACAAAAGGATCAAATTGTAACTAGACTTAAAGTGTAGAGATTAAATTGTTCGGTTTGAAACAATAAGGAACAAAACAAAACTTGGATCAAATTATATGAGTTGAAAGTGTGTAATTTATCCTTTTGTTTGTTTGTTTGTTTTTTTTTTTTTTTTTTCTAATTTTGAAACAAATAAAAAAATTTAGAGAGCTACTATTTCTACTTTACTTTGTTCCAAATACACTAATTTTTTTTTTTTGTCTTTATTATACATAGTTATTATTCTCACTTTACTTTGCTCCAAATACACTCCCTTCATGTATAATAAAAACAAAAAATTAAAAAATTTATATTTAAAGCAAAGTGTGGCGAAAATAATGACTCCTATAAATCATTGCAAGATTGATGATTGTGAAGGAGTATGTGATGTAGAAGAAGCTCAATCACCAACAATACCTACTAGGTCAATGGCATCAGTCGGCCCTTCATTTTTCAGTACAACTAGACATAAGACATTCGATGAAATGATTAAGTTCTATCTAAGTTGCAATCTTTTTCTTTTAATATTATTAACGTGGTTAATTATAAGAGTTTTTAGTTTAAAATTTCTCATATTAAGATTTTATAAGATAAAAAATATGTAACATTTTTATAATAGCAGCGTCCCTCAACATTTTCTCAAACAAATTTCAGCACAAATAAATTTCTTTAATAATATTATTGGGGGATCTTAACTAAAAAGAAAAATATATTTGACCTTTCCTACTACCAAAAGTTGGAGAAAAATGTTTCACTAATTTTTTTCTTAATTATATTTAACATTCTTATTCTTTTACTTTTTAAAAAAATTTAGTCTTTTTTTTTCTTTTTTCTTTTTTTAAATTGTGATAGTCAATTTCATTTAAGTCAAGTTCTAACAACTCAGAAATTAAAATGCAACATTTTCTAAAAAAAGAAAAAGAAAAAAGAATGTGTATAGGTTGTGTGGGGATATATTTTCTGAGTACCAACACATGGCAAGGTGACGCCGACGTGTCAGCCGAGGTGCCACGTGTCCTGCTCGTTGTGCCAAGGTGATCTCGGCTAAGCCGAGGTTTCCTCCGAAGATATCGGAATCCGAGATAAACGGATAAGGGACAAGAGTCCTACGATGAAAGAAGACTGCAGGATGGATAAGGATAACACTCTTAGGGAGTCTATCCTTATCTCTTGTAGAGTCCAAAGTAAGCACTGAATGGGAGTCCATAGAAGTCAAGTTTCTAGTGGGACTGGGATTGAGTGAACTATAAAAGAAGAGGCACTCCCGTGGGTCTAAGGTACACAATTTATGCTTTGAACAGTGAATTTAGCACTTGATTATCTTTGAGATATACTGACTTAATCGTCGGAGTGCCCCCGGGTGGAAGAACCACCGCCGGAATCTTCTCTTTCTGTTGCAGGTTAGCTAGGTGTCATCTATTCTGCCAGTTCTCTCCAGCTGATCACTGAGTTGGCAGTGTGATCGGAAAATTACTCACACAATTTGGCGCCGTCTGTGGGAAACTTAGGAGAATAGATGGCCAACAATGGACAGAAGGAAAAGATTGGGGACGATACTCCTGCTGGGAGTGGGAGACCTATTGACCTGGATGCCACAAGAGACGAATACAATGCAGAAACTCGTGACCAGAATCACGGAGTGAAGGACGTCGGCCAGACTAGCGACGCACCAAAGAAACCAGATCGAAGTGGCTATTACAACGAAGACGACCTCCAGGTATGGAAGGATAGATGCATGCGGAGGGACGAAGAGATGAAGGAGATGGGAAACAAATTGGCAGACCTGCAGTCGGTTGTCAATTTCATGATGCAAAATAACGTCATGCAGCCGCCGTTCCCGCTGCAGGACACGCCGATTCCGGTAGCCGATGCCCAGAAGGGAGGGCAAAGAACAATCCCCATAGCCCCTTAGCACAATGGGAGCGAAAGACACTCTCACCGACCTTCCAGGGAGGTCGGACGGAGGGAGCCAAGAAGAGAAGAATCACGGAGGACGCATCATACAAGGGAAGCAGACCCCAAGGGACATCGGCATGTTCAGGGGCAGGTGCTATGCTTCGACACAATTCATGGAGAGGGGTCAAAGAGGACTCACCACGAGGCTGAAAGTAGTGCACCAAAAAGACTAAAAGCAGGAGATAGCCGAGCTCCTGGAAGGACAAAAGAGGACTTAAGAGATTACCTCAAAAGGAAGCAACAGAATGCCGAAGCCGAGGTAAATTCCCCAAATAAGCTGAGGACACCATTCTCGGTGGAATTGGACAGGTTTGAGGCGCCGAAGAGATTCAGTATGCCGAGGTTTCAAATATACGACGAGAAGTCAGACCCCAACTTCCACGTCGGATTATATCTGAACTCAATGGCACTGTATAGTGGGAACGAGCCGTTGCTCTGCAAAGTATTCCCCTCATCCTTCAGGGAGATTACATCAGATTGGTTCCACAAACTACCGAAGGGAAGCGTGAAGACATGGGAAGGCCTGGCCGAGATGTTCGTGGCCAGGTCTGTGACAAACAAGCTGCAGCCATTGAGGGTGGATGCACTGATGGCTTTGAAGATCAGTAAGGATGAAGGCCTTAGGGCCTATGCAAAAAGGTACTACAAGGTATTCAACCGAATACCATAATGCAATCAGGAAGTGGCGGTCGTGTCATTCAAGAACGGCCTGAAAGACAACTGTCCACTACGGAAGTCTTTGGCAAAAACTTTGCCAAAAAGCATGGAAGAGCTCATGGCGAGAATTGAGAAGTATGCCAGAGCCGAGGAAGATACATCGGAGACTAAGGAGGTAAAGCAAGAGAAAGGAAACGGCTCGTCGAAGCAAGGCCGAGGTAACAACGGATCAAACAAACATGAAACAGAACTGAGGGTTGCACAAGCGGTGACGACTGTGTTCCGGGCCCCAATTCACAAAGTCCTGGAACAAATTCGGAACCAACCCTATTTTAGGGCACCAGCAAGGGCACCAGGGGAATTCATGGGAAGGAACGTCGGCAGGCGCTGTGCCTATCACAATGAAGAGAGGCACACAACTCAGGGTTGCAGAGCCCTGAAGGCACACTTGGAGGACTTGGTAAGGCAAGGCCACCTGAGAGATCTGGTCGACGAGGCTAGAACAAGAGAAGAACAGACAAGATTGCCTCAAGCACCAGCAGCCCCGCCTCGCCCAGTACAGCAACCTCAGGCAGGAGGACCTCGGGTAGTCAACGTGATTCACTCGAAGGTTAACGAGAACGAAATCAGAGGGGGGACCCAGAAGGTAAAACACCTACAACATGTCTATCAAGTCGGGGAGAAAAGACATTGGGCAGAAGGATGCCAGGGACCAATGATAACCTTTACTGAAGCCGACCTAGAGATGGTCCAACATCTGCATAACGATGCCTTGGTAGTATCCCTCCAGGTTTGGGAGTGCCAAGTGAAACGCATCCTGATTGACCAAGGCAGCTCTTGTGACATCATGTACGTCCGATGTTACAAGGAGCTCGGCCTTCACCCAGACGACATGGAACAATCCAATGGCCCAATGGTTGGGTTCAATGGAACGCCGACATAGCCACTGGGAGCAGTGAACTTGGAGGTACAAGCTGGCACCAAGAAGGTCAAGACAAAATTCACCGTCATTGACACACCCTCTCCTTACAACATCATCTTGGGAAGGCCATAGTTGCATGCAATGGGGGCAGTTCCCTCAACATTGCATCAACTATTGCGATTCCCAACAGAACATGGGATAGAGGAAGTCAGAGGCGATTAGCTGCAGGCGAAGAATTGCTCCATGGCAGCAATGAAGTCAACCTGCAGCATACGAGAGCCAAAAAAGGCAGAAATTGAAGATGAGGACGTGGAAGTCCTAGAAGACATCGGCAAGGAGCCAGCCGAGAAGAGCGAAGAGGCACTGAAGAAAATCCTCGTCCAGGATGGGGATGAAGAACGCTTCTTTCTTCTCGGCTCGGGCTTAGCCGAAGAAGAGGAAAAAGAGTTGGAGGCTTTTCTGCGAGCAAATATTGAGGTGTTTGCTTGGACACCTTACGAAATGCCAGGCATTGACCCCGAGGTCACTTGCCACAAACTGAATGTTGACAGGTCGGCCAAACCTGTAATTCAACGAGCCAGAAGACTGACATTGACGCACGTCGAAGCGGTAAAAGAAGAAGTAGACAGACTTCTGGAGGCCAGGGCCATCAGAGAAGTTCACTACCCGACATGGCTGTCCAATACAGTGGTGGTAAAGAAGAAAAACGGTAAATGGAGGGTCGGTGTAGACTTCACCAGTCTAAACAAGGCCTGTCCCAAAGACAGCTTCCCTCTACCAAAGATTGACCAGCTAGTGGATGCCACTTCGGGGCATGGAAGGATGAGCTTCCTGGATGCCTACAGGGGGTACCACCAGATAGCTATGGACCCAGCAGATGAAGAGAAGACTGCATTTATCACTCCCAAAGGGCTATATTGCTACAGAGTGATGCCCTTTGGATTGAAAAACGTAGGAGCCACCTACCAAAGATTGGTAACCAAGATGTTCAAACACCTGATTGGACGAACAGTAGAAGTCTACATTGATGACATGGTTGTTAAGACCAAGGAGCCTGAAGGTCATCTTGCCGATCTAAAAGCAGTCTTTGAAATCCTCAAATCATATCGGCTCCGACTCAATGCATCGAAGTGTGCATTTGGAGTTGGATCTGGTAAGTTTCTAGGATACCTGGTGACCAGGAGGGGCATTGAGGCCAGCCCAGATCAGATCAAGGCCATCCTAGAGCTGAAGAGCCCGACATCGGCAAAACAGGTGCAGATGCTAACTGGAAGGGCCGCAGCCCTGAACAGGTTTATAAGCAGAAGCTCGGACAAGTGCAAACCCTTCTTCAAATTAGTGAAGAAAGCCACAGACTTTCTCTGGACAGAGGAGTGCGAAGAAGCATTAGCCGATCTGAAGAAGTACCTGACCACACCGCCAGTTCTTTCAAACCCAGAACCTGGGGAGGAGCTGTTCCTATACTTAGCAGTTTTAGAACATGCGATTAGTGCAGTACTAATCCGAGAAGAAAAAGGGGAGCAAAAGGCTGTGTACTATGTAAGCAAAACCCTAGCCGACGCAGAAACAAGGTATCTACCCTTAGAGAAATTGGCACTGGCTCTAGTAATGGCTTCAAAGAAGTTGAACCATTACTTCCAGGCCCATAAAACTGTGGTACTAACGGAGCATCCATTAAAGTCCCTATTGCAGCAGGGAGACTTGATAGGAAGAATAGCCAGATAGGCAGTCGCCCTAGGCCAGTATGATCTAGAGTACAGGCCTCGAACTGCAATCAAAGGCCAGGTTTTGGCCGAGTTCACGCCGGAGTCCATCCAACATCGGGCTCCGTTGAGCGAAGACAGACAATGTCCAGACAAGCAAGCAGAAGCCCAGCCAAAGGCTACAGAACAAAAGAAAGAAGAGAAACCCAGACCCTGCAACATTTACATCGGCGATTCCTTTCAACTGTTCGTTGATGGGAGTTCAAACCGACAAGGAGCGGGGACAGGAGTAGTATTGATATCTCCAGATGGAGAAATATTAGAACAGTCCATTCGATTGGGGTTCAAGGCCTCAAACAATGAGGCAGAATATGAAGCATTGATTGCAGGACTAAAGCTAGCAGCAGCAGTACAAGCAGATGAGGTAATAGTTTTTTGTGATTCGCAATTGATAGTTAACCAGACAACGGGCGAGTTTACAGCCCGAGATGAAAGAATGTCGGTCTACGCAAAGGAGGTCATCAGGCTGGCAACCTTATTCCAGAACTGCAGACTGCTTCAAGTCAGCCGAGATGATAACAACCATGCCGATGCATTGGCTAACCTAGCTAGTGCAATACAACCAGGAAAAGCAAGGACAATAATGATTGAATATTTGTCGGGTCCGAGCATTGAATGTAACGCCCTCAAAAATAAACCCATAATACATAATATTAACATGCGGAATTATAAGGAAATAAAGTATCTTATTCCATTCATCAGAGTACCATGAAATAAAAACATCATAATAAATGCCCTACGGGCTTACATCTTGCCAAGCCAACACTTGGACACAATTTCATGAGTTCTAACTCAAAACAAATAAAGCCCTGGGCTTGAATGTTTACATAATCCAAATAAACAACTAAAATAAATAAAACAGGTCTTCAAGTCCAAATCCTCACAAGCTAAGTCTTTGGAGGTAGTGAACCACCTGAACCTGAAAATGAAGTTCCCATATAGGGTGAGCCACAGCCCAGTAGAAAAATACTAAACCAAGCATAAGAATTAACTAAAGCATTAGCATTCGATACATGGTTAACACAAGATAATCAATTTCCAATTTCGTGACACGAATGTCTATATTGTCTATGACATATTGTCTATGACACCTTTCACTTTCCAATATTTATTCAACTTTCCAATTATATCATTATGGCTCAGAACCTGGCCAACTATAATAGTGATCCAGATGTCACAAAAATAAATGAGACTAAAACTCAAACCACAACACTTCCATACTTCAAACTGATACACATTATAAGGATGTATCATAAAACACTTCAATATAAATAAGCACACATAAAAGTGATGCTAATGGAGTCCATCCCTTATCTTCTCCAAACAAATCCGGTTTAGAGGTACATCCCCTATCTTCCCCTAAACCGTGGAGTTCATCCCCTATCTTCTCCAAACAACATGCATATGCAATGAAACACACAATTGCCATATACAACACATAATCAATACAAGTAATGTTCTGTATTAATTCAACAGTCAACGTAAATGACATAATTCCAGTTATACCTAAGCCACATGCAAGGTCTACAACAATCAATGGCTATCCTCCACCGATAGCCCAAAACAGTTATTTCTAAACAAGAAATAAATACAACAATGAATGTAAATTCAACGGTCTCATAGGTAAGTATTTAAATTACCCAACTATAACATTAATCTCATAATTTCCCCAACTTCATGAATTAAACCCAATTCCACATTTTTCCCTTAAATTAATTATACAGATTAATCTAAGCCAAAACCCTAAGGTTTCTCCCAAAATTACCCAACTACCCCCACATACCAAAATACCAACACTTAGGATTAAAGCGTATGAATGGAGTAGGAAATCCCTACCTCGAAGCAAGAACCCAAAAAGAAGACGGAGATGATAGCCCAAACTCCAAAGTGCTCCAAATCAACAACGGTTCAGATTAAATGAAAGCCCTCACTCTCCTCTATCTTATTTGTAAAGCAACTAGGGTAAAAACACACCCTAACTAGATCAAACCTAGGAGAGAAGGTGAGTTGGGAGAGAGAAAACTCGTAACTAGGGTTTCTGGATCATAAAGTTGTAAAAAAAAAGATTTAAAACTGTTTCTGCATATTTAAACTGGACAGGCTCGCTCGAGCGAAGACATGGTCGCTCGAGCGACCAGACACATAAATCCACGCTCGAGCGAAGAAAAGCTCGCTCGAGCGACGAAATGGTCGCTCGAGCGACGAACTCGAAAACATACACCTCTCTCGCTCGAGCGAAGAAATGCTCGCTCGAGCCAAGAAACACATCTCTCAGGTCTAAGTACTGGACGCAAAGCTCGCTCGAGCGAAGGAACCCTAGCTCGAGCGAAGAAACAAAAACAAAGACCTCGCTCGAGCGAAGAGAAGCTCGCTCGAGCGACCAAGCCAAAAACTGAACATGCAGACTTGGTTTCTAAACCCAACCAATCTGCAACCAACCTGCTAAACACATCCTATAACCCAAGAATAAGGAATTAAAGGACACAACAACAAATATAACAGCGGAATCCACGGAACGTAAGTCCGGATACAATAATCAAATGGGAAAAAGACCGGGGTCGCTATAACCTCCCCCCCTTAAAAGAATTTCGTCCCCGAAATTAAGCATGAGTTTGTAAAAACAAGTTTTTCTTAATTCCCAATGATATATAAAACAATAATCAACAACTTGACCAATATTGGTCACTTCATCTCTTATCAAGAGGCATCTCACAATATGTATAAACCAACATATAATTCAACCTGCACCAATATTATGCATTATTCCTTTCAATGTTAACAAATTCCATATCATATTCAATCTCATGATATAAACAACATATTCAATATATAAATGTTATATTCCACTTCCATAAAAAGGCAAGTTCAAAATGCTAACATTAAATCCAAAACATTCTCAATGTTTTCCAACTTAAGACATATATAAAATTCTCAAGTTCAACAATATTACAAAAATCTATATATATATAAGATTTCTAATCACTAAACATGTCCGGATATTTCTCACGGACTTCCAACTCACGTTCCCAAGTGGCTTCCTCCACTCCGTGATTTTTCCACAAAACTTTCACCAAAGGGATGGTTTTGCCTCGCAAAACTTGATCCCGCCTATCCAAGACTCGAACCGGTCTCTCCTCATACGAGACATCCTCATCAACAACTAAGTCAGTCCAATCCAATACGTGCGATGGATCCGGCTCATACTTCCGAAGCATACTCACATGAAACACGTCATGAACTCCGGATAACTGCGGTGGCAAAGCTAAACGATAGGCAGCCTCGCCAATCCTCTCAAGGATCTCAAAAGGCCCAATAAACCGAGGGGACAACTTCCCGCTCTTCCCAAACCTCATTAAACCCCGCCTAGGTGATATCTTCAAAAAGACATGATCACCCACCTCAAATACCAAAGGTCTCCTCCTACGGTCGGCATAAGATTTCTGACGACTCTGTGCTGTAACAAGCCTCTTACGGATAAGCTCAACTTTCTCCGTCGTTTCCCTCACCAACTCCGGACCCAACAAAGGTGCATCACCCACCTCGGCCCAACAAACAGGAGATCTACACGGTCGGCCATACAAGGCCTCAAACGGTGCCATACCAATACTAGACTGAAAACTGTTGTTGTAGGCAAACTCCACTAATGGCAAGTGCCTCTCCCATGACCCACTAAAGTCGAGAACACAACCCCGAAGCATATCCTCAAGGATCTGAATAGTACGCTCGGACTGTCCGTTAGTCTGAGGATGATAAGCCGTGCTAAAGGTCAACTTAGTGCCTAAAGCACTCTGCAAACTCTGCCACAACCTGGCAGTAAAACGAGGATCTCTATCTGAGACGATCGTCACTGGGACCCCGTGCAACCTCACTATGTCCCGGATATATAAGTCGGCAAGATGATCTACCGAATCTCTAACACGCATAGGAATGAAGTGCGCCGACTTCGTCAACCGGTCTACAACCACCCAAATAGCATCACTACCCCGCTGAGTCCTCGGAAGACCCACAACGAAGTCCATAGTGACATGCTCCCACTTCCACTCGGCAATAGACAAGGGTTGCAACAAACCCGCTGGCCTCTGATGTTCGGCCTTCACTTGCTGACAAGTAAGGCACTTAGACACGAATGCTGCCACATCTCTCTTCATACCCCGCCACCAAAACTGGCGACCCAAATCCCGATACATCTTAGTACCTCCTGGATGCACCGCAAGGCGCGAATGATGAAACTCTCGGAGTACCTCCTCTCGGCAAGACTCCGGCACAAACAGACGGTCTCGGTATCTCACACTCAGGTCGGGATACACCATCAAACCCTTCTCAATCTTCCCATTGGAAATCTTCTCTCGGAGAGATTCTACCTCAAGATCACCCCTCTGAGCCTCTAACACTCGAGTCACAAGTGTAGGCTGTGCAACAACAGAAAACAAAGCCGCAGCCTCTACGGATTCGCCCAGATGCAAATCAAACTCCCCAACTGCACCCAACATCTCCCACTCCCGGATGGCTATACTAGCTAGGTCACCAACAGATTTCCTACTAAGGGCATCGGCCACAACATTGGCCTTCCCGGGATGATAGTGCAACTCGAAGTCATAATCCTCAATGAACTCCA
This sequence comes from Camellia japonica, assembly GCA_030407325.1. Lineage (NCBI taxonomy): Eukaryota > Viridiplantae > Streptophyta > Magnoliopsida > Ericales > Theaceae > Camellia > Camellia japonica. Next base: position 43,120,683 of record JAPPVO010000036.1, on the reverse strand, counting down.
TCCACCACCTCTGTCTCAAATTCAAGTCTTTCTGTGTAAACAGATATTTTAGACTCTTATGATCCGAGAATACCTCGAACCTCTCACCATAAAGATAATGCCTCCAAATCTTCAAGGCAAAAATCACAGCTGCTAATTCTAAATCATGCGTAGGGTAATTCTTCTCATGAATTTTCAACTGACGTGAGCCATAGGCGACCACTTTCCCCTCTTGCATCAACACACAACCCAGACTCTCTCGTGAGGCATCACAATAGACTGCATAACCCAACCCTCTCTCCGAAATAATCAAGACTGGAGCGGTGGTCAGTCTAACCTTCAACTCCTGAAACGACTTTTCACACGTCTCATTCCATACAAATTTGACTCCCTTCCGAGTCAATCTAGTCAACGGTGAAGCTAACCTGGAGAAATCTTTCACAAACCGACGGTAATACCCCGCTAATCCCAGAAAACTGCGGATCTCAAACACACTCTTAGGCTGTGCCCAATCTTGCACTGCCTCAGTCTTGGATGTATCAACAGACACCCCTTCCCCAGAAACTACATGGCCTAAGAACTTCACCTCTTCTAGCCAGAACTCACACTTCCCGAACTTAGCATACACACTACAACAAAAAAGGGTTTTTACGACGCGCAATGCACGTCGTAAAAGCCCTTCTACGACGTGCAAGTGCGCGTCATATTATGACCAGTCATGGAAAGCCATTCACTTTCAACGACATGTTTCATACGCCGTTAAAAACTATTTAACGACAGATTTTGTACGTCGTCGTTACTTTTTCTACGACATGCTATAGTACGTCGTTAAAAACTATTTAACGACAGATTTTGTGTGTCGTCGTTACTTTTTCTATGACTACTTTTGCACGCCGTAAATTGGTTAGACAAATAATGACGCTGATTGCACGCCATAAAATATGTAATACGCCGACTTATTATGCCTGTCGTAGATAAGTAGAACATACCACGACGTACATGAAATGTCGTGGAATATTTCATATAATGACCTAATTTGCTTGTCGTAAAATGTGCATTATTTTATTTTTTTTTAATTCAGCAGGTTCTATTTTAACCTGTTTTGTATAATCTAACAGACATTACAAACAAGCTTCACAAAATATCAATCAACCATCAAAATATTGTTTCAAGCATAAAAAATAAACTACATCCATAAATTATGAACATTCAAAAATTGTCAATACATTCCAAACATCCAAAAATTAACCGTAAGTTCAAAACAACCCAAAAGGACTATCCGTAAGTTCTAAATTCAAGAAAAAAGTTAAAAGCCTTCCAAAATTGTATCATATACAAGTTTGTAAACAAAATCCAAAACTATACAACGTCAAGATGTTGCTCCCCGCCGATATCCATGGCATCAAGACTGAGTATAGAACATGGAAGGGCTGGAAAAGTGACATCAAACTGCACGTTCAAATAGAACACAGAAAATGTATCAATTATCCAAATAGAATGGAGAAAATGTACCAATCAGTTATGAGGCCAATTAAGGTAAAACAAACAGTTAGGCACTTTCCACATAAATAAATATACGGTAAGGATTGGACAAACACTTTCAATGGTAGGTGAAGTTTTTAAAAGCAAATGCATAACGCAAGGAGAAACATGTAGGATAATGATCAAACAGGTGAAGACAAAGTACAACAATGTAAATAAACTCAAGCTAGATCAAATAGACTACATATTTCACATAACCAACCAGCAAGTCCTGAAAGCAAAATAGAACGACTTGCAGGAGAAAGGTTCCATGTGTGCTTAGAAAAGTTAGATTTCTTCAAATGGACAAAGGCAGCACTTGTCAGTAACATCCTTGTCTTCTCATTGTCATCATGATAAAAAAGACAAGGATGTTAATTTTGAGGTAACATAAGAAGAGCATTTCCAAGAAAATATATATATATATATTCATTATTGTGATGCACAATAGTGAGACTATCTTCGATACAGCAATTCCTCAGTAACTTCATTTAAACACTGGTGCACTTTATTATGATATTTTGATGCTCAATCATGACTTTGAAACAATAGTGTAATTTCAACCATCACTTAAACCCTTACAAGTTATAACTCAAATTTACTCGACAAATGACTAAGAAAAAGAGTATATGCAATGCTTATGTTAACTTTTATATTTGTTTTCGTGTATTTATACCTAAATAATTAATTTCTACAAGTGGTAGCTTTAAGTAAATGGTATGTGAGATGGAACAAGTCAACAAATTGATTGCGAATACCACTCACTTGGATTATCAGTTTAGATTGACCAATTTAAGTGGACATTCAAAAATGTACAATTAACGATTGCAACTGATCTCACAATTTTAGTGATATAAAAAGTATGTATATTTTCTTTCCCTTAATGATAATTAAACATCTATGCCCCAAAAAACTACAAATATTTAAAGAGAATAGCACTATATCGTAACTTCATTAGCAATAATAGACCTCCTTTGAAGAAGGCCTGCTTAAGATTTATATAAAAAAATAAAAATAAAAACTGTCCAACATCCCTTACAGGTTCATCTTCTTACTAAGACAAGGAAATGTAGAATAAAAAAGCACTTCTATCTCCAACCACACCGAAGTTTCTTGTAGGAAAACAAAGGAAGAACCTATTCAACAAACTTAGATATTTTTTAATCATAAAGTTATTCAAGTCAGCTACATATGGTTTTCAAAAAGAACATAAAAAATTGAAGGCCAGCCTAAAACCTTGCCAATAATATTAATGTCACCCCTTATTTCCTTGAATTTATTTTCCATTATGTTAATGAATTAAGCAAATCCAAAAGCTCCTGAAAAAACACCCTAAGGCTGCTCCCATCTAATTGTTATAAGCCTATGACAATTCTTTCATAGATTCTGTGTATTAGAAGAAAAGTTCCAAAATCTCTACTAAGAACCGAACTTAAAACTTAGGGACCCACCCATTTGCTCAAATACACTTACTAACCTTAAGTTGACCTTATCAACAGTGGTGCCAACAATAATTCTAAAATGTACATCAACATTATGAGTAACAATTCATGGTGAATATTGCGTTGATAAGACTTTATTTTTCCCAGAAGACATGTTCATTGCAACTCTATATTTATAATCATGTTATACGCTTTGGAGGAATGAAATGTTTATTCATGCTGCTATTTTACCATACCATGATAAATTTAACCATCAAGATCATTGTTTCATGGTTCAATAAGTTCAGTACTGGAAATAGAACTTGTTGGCCTGATATTAGGATGCTTACAATTGTCAGCCAAGCCATTAAAATAAATAACAGAATTTGAGACCTCACAAAATGACATGACCTCAAATTAACAGATAATGAACTATAGAAACCAAATAATGCTCTTCTAGTGACAAGTACTAAATTAGGAGCTTTAGGCGCTTTTTGGGACAATGTGATTTAATTCTACCTGAGTACTTAGTAGCAAATACATAAGATAAAGAACTATAGGAATAATCCCTACGCTAATCTTTTTCTTCTTCTTTAATTTTTTACTAGTATCTAATTCAATCACAAGCTATTACTAATTCCATAGACTCTTGAACCTTATAGCCTACTTCGTTGGGACAAGACTTTGTTGAGTCAAGTAATGGCATAAAAAGGTCTAATAGACTTGGTATTTAGGGGTCACGAGCAAATGAAAAAAGAAGTGTTTTCTACCCCCAAAACAACAGTTTATACATAATATAACTGACTCTGAATAACAGGAACTAAACCTGCAGAATCCTATAGCCTTGCCAATCCATTAAATATTAACAGGTTTGCATTTGCATTTCTTGATGGTCAACTGAACAAAACCAGAACAAACCGAACTTGAGCCAGGCCATTGAAAGATCATCTCTAAATATCTCAACAGGGGTTCTCACGCCGACCTTGACTGACTTTTTATATACTTAATTACTAGTTTGGTATATCCAAAACAGAATCAGATTGACTTTGGAGATGCAGCCACAAAAAGAATAACTTTCAAGCACATGTTCTCAACCTGATTGTCAACACTTGATGGCCAAGTTATGCATTTTTCAGCCCATGCAAGGTTGATTGGGTAAAGACACAACATTCAGCATTATTTACACAGGGATCACCCACAAACTAGAACCCGTTTGTTGGGCTGAATGTTTACCACTGAACCAGTAGCCGCCTATTACCTCCTACCCAATCTGACAATTCAAAACCATAACTTTGGTAGTTTAAAGGATAATCCATGCCAGGTTACTATCAAACCTCATGAATCAAATTGTTCCAGAAAAAAATCAAATATTTTTAAGGTGACACGATGCTGCCTATCTTACTCATGTAATAGTACTATGTACCTTCTTTTTTTCTTTTTTTCTTTTTTAATCTTTTTGGCTCTTTCGAAATCTTTTACACCCTTTCTGTGCATCCTTAAGAAATTTGACTCATTCTCAAAACAATAATATAATGCAGTACGTATTGCATGGTTTCAGAAGAAGCATCTCCATTAAAAACCAAAAATAAGGTTTTCAGACCCAATAACGATCAAGAAGCCTTTCCAGATTTGAGAGAATGTTCAGAGTAGTTGTTTAAGTCCAAGTCAATGTTTATGCTTGGCTAGTATGTTGCAGGTTCAGTGTAATATTTTTCCAGTTTTTTCAGAAACAAATATTTTAGGTAGAAAGTAATAAACATCAAGAACTATAGTCAAAGTTATATCAAAGTAACGAGAAAGTATAAACATTTTAGGAAGCATTATATGTAACAATAAATCAGTTTGAAGAACCTAAATCTCAAGAACTGCTTTGCCTGTCTGTGTTGGTTGCCCTCCAGATTCAGGAATCAAATTTTTGGCTTTATGACACTACAATAAGGCCACTGAACATTAGCAATGAAAGAGAAGAAATTGTAATCTATTCTTGCAACAACCATGTGAAGCTTTCTGGGAATGAAACTAAGATAGGCTTATACATCAACTCATATATTACATAGGAGACCCAAAAAATATACCTCATCAAATATGACAAGGCCATCATATTTTGATCCACACCATTGCACAAGTTGTTTCAAACGAGACCTCTTTCATTTCTCAGAAGATGCTATGAGGCAGCTGTATGTCAAGAACATGACTCCCTCCCTAACACCAATGCCTTTGAATTGAGCTTGGAATAAGGCAGCTTATTCAAAGCATGGACTGCAAATGAAAAAATATAAATTCAACTAAAAAATGCCCTCAAAATAACCTACATGTTTATTGTTTAGACACACATGAAAGACATTATAAGTTTGAACAAAATAACCTAACACACAACAATACCAAAAAAAAAACAAAAAAACTACATAGATTTATATATATTAATTCCTCTTCCTTCACACTTAATAAATTAGTGGTGTTGCATTTTTGTTATCTTTGAGTGAAATATTTATAAATATGACATTATAATAATTATATAAAACCATATATTTTGTGCGTGCCCCACTTGTCATGCCTTGTATTTTTTGAAAATTGGCATATATTTGTGTTCGTGCCTCTTCTTAGACATCAAGCCAGCTACCTCACTTCAATATTTTAAAATCCCAAAATCATCCAATTTCAATCCAAATCAATTAGGCATACATATTGTAGAAGAAATTCTAACGTTAATGAAAAAGGTAAAACTCTTTGAACAAAGCTTCTCATTTTTAACAAATCAATAGAAAACCTCCATTTATTAACATTCAGCGGTGTTTTGAGCCCAAAAGAGCAAAAGGTGAGCTTTCCGTGTTTATCCATGATCAATGTAACAATGTTTCAAGGGCATTTGATACACAATCCTCGAGAGGAGAGATAAAATGCACTGCAAACTCCAGGAACTTTAGTACATGCTCCTCATACGGTGACCAAATACTATATTCCTTAAGACCAAATAACATTACAAATTCCCCCTCTTTGTTTTTTTCCCCCTTTTATTCATATATCTTGGAAGTAATTATACTAATCATTCATTCAATACTTGACACCCATATAGCCACTATTTCATATTTATTATAGTAGAGACTAGTGAGATAAGAAGATTTAAAGTTATAGCCACAAATTCATATGGCACATAACACATTCATATTTATTCTCAGTGTGTCAAAAATTTAAAAAGAAGAATAAACTTTTCTAATTTTACATGGAAGAAAAACAAGGCTCAAAGGTAAAATATATGACAATGTTGTACACACCTCTTTTCCGAGTTGTACCATGTTATCAGCAAGACAACGAATTTCTTTTGCCTACAAATAGATAAACATAACCACAACAAAAAACATATCAATTACATTACCAAATAAACCAAGTCCGAAATTCCAGACATTTTTTAATCTTGCAAGAAATCTAATCTTCTCAAAAATTTTCTAAAAGCCATAACATCTTTTATATTTAGCTTACTCGAAGTAAATTATGATCAAGAATCAGTAAGCATGGATACCAACATACAAAGAAAGTTAAGATGGATGAGACCACCAATTCATTTCAACACCCCTTTTCAGGGTGAGCTTGAAGAGATGTCTCCTGTGAAAACCTCAGAGCTGGCTTACTTCTTCAGGTAGAAATCTTGTCTTTGATGTATTACAAGGTGGAATTGGCTTTGTCTTTGATGTATTACAAGGTGGAATTCATCCAAGGATTGAAAGTTGTCCTAAACTCCAAACAACATCACTTTCATAATTTCAATAGTTAAATCGAAGCAAAATGAAGTGGATTGGCCTATATAAGATAGAAAAAATGCAAAAAATAAAGAGCAGAGGAAAAACAATGAAAGAGTAACAAAGTCTATATAGACCTAAGACTAAGATTCCCTATAAGTAACACGTAACAAAGCACAATTTACAACAGAGAGGGAAGGATAAAGTGTAACTAAATTGCAGGTACAATAAGCAGGTGTCTAAATCCAATATTTTATTTAATGGGCTAATAGATGGAAAAATTATGAGCCCAGATGAGTGAAAACTTTGTTCTCCCCGCATCTGAAATGTTTCTACTAAATGTGTGAGACAAGATGAGATGATTTAACTCATGAGAAATTGTGTTTAATTAGTTGAGTATGCAAAACTAAATGTGAATGGATATTCAATAAGATGATAAATGCTTTCAATTTTGATATTTGAATCAAAAGCTTGCGAAGACAAATTACTGCAAAGGTAAATTACCTAAATACAACGCAAGTATGGCTGAAAATAGCCATTTATACTTTGATGCTGAAGTGCATACCATTACCTTGAGGAATTCTAAACTTTATGATTGCTGCACAGTCCACATGTCGATATCAATTATTTAAAATTAAAAAGGTTTCAGTATATATATATTTTTTTTTAAACAGCCAAAGATGAAATTTATTGATAATGATCAAGCAAAAACATTGACAAAATCAATAAAAAGACAGAGAGTAGTTGGTAAGGCACCAACATAGAAGAAAGCAAAGAACACCTAGACTCCCAAAACACCAAACAAGCAGCCCCAAAGAGAACAAAACCAGCAACAGCAACCAGCCCATGACAGCGAAGAACAGGACAGAACAGAACCATCCCATGACAGATGGGACTAGCTGTGCCAAACACAGAAGAAAGCATGGAACACCTAGATTTACAACCTGTAGACACCCCATTTTTGACCGACCTTAAGACTCAGACGTCACCGGTTGAGTGCTCGGTGATGTTGCATACTGTGCTCGTTCAGAAGTCTCAGAGTCGCGGCCGTGTGCCCTGCCTCCGGACTTCCGAACTCTCTTCTGTGCCTTGTCTCGGTTTGCGGACCAGACTCGGTTTTCTTTGTTTTCTTTCCCGCGGGAAGGGAGTGGTCTTGTAGACTATCTCCCGGTGGCCGTGAGCTACATTTCGTGGCCGTAGGTCATTTTGCCCGTTTCGGAGCCCGGTTCCCGGTTTTCGGGGCCGTCAGGCCGTGTGCCTCGGCTCGGGACCGCCCAACCATCTCCGATTTCTCCGGTTCTTGGCATGTACCTCTGTTTCATCATAACAAGGCACACTGGGGCCCCTGATGCCCACTTCGTGGCCGTATGCCACTTTCGGTGCTTATAGCCGGTTTTCGGGCCCCGAACCTCGCGGTTTGGCCCCCGAGCATTCATTTCGCATCGGTTTTCTCCGGTTTTTGGCGTGTGCCTCTGTTTTGTCATACCGAGAAACCCTGGGGTCTCAGATACCCACTTTGCTGCTGAACACCACTTCCGGTGCCTACAGCCCATTTTCGGGACCCCAAACTGCGCGGTTTGGGCCCCGAGCGTTCATTTCTCATTAGTTTTTGTTCAATTTTGGCAGGTACCTCTGTTTCAACATTAGGAAGATCACTGGAGGGTAGGAGGCCAGCAATTATCCCAGATAACCAGTTTCACTCCTCCGGCGCCCGTTTTGCTCACTTCCGGGCCAATGTTGAACACCCTGGGGATATTTTCTTCCAACCAAAGCTACATATCTGTGATCAGGGGACATGGGAGGACCCTAAGAAGTGATGGTCGGCCAGCAATGGTGAGTTTCATTTTTGAGCCCCTCCTTCAAGCTCTATGTTGTGGCTCCTGCTTCAGTGTTGCCAATTTCCGACCTTGGAACCTTGTTCTACACATCTGGGAGGACCCTAAAAGTTGGTGGTCGGCCAGCAATTCAAAGTTTCATTTTTGAGCCTCTCCTTCAAGCTCTATGTTGTGACTCCTGCTTCAGAATTGCCAGATTCCGACCTTGGGGCCTTATTCTACACACATGGGAGGACACTACTGCATGGTGGTCGGCCAGCAAATTTCATCTTCATTTTTGGGCATGGCCGGCCGGCCAGGGTGAGTGGCTGGCCGACCAGGTGGGGTGGCCGGCCGGCCACCTTGCAGAAAACCACCTGGCCGGCCAGCTTCTTGCTTTCCAGCTCATTCCAGCTGTCCGGATATTTTTGCCAAAATATCTCCCCATCCGGGGGATATTTTGGGAGGGAATGCTTGGATGCAATTCCCTCCCCTTTTACTCCTTTTCTTCCCTATTTGAAGCCATAGCCTCCTCCTTTGTCAAGGTTACAACCTTTGATCTCAAGACCCTATCTCCCAAAACCTCCATTTTCCTATTCAAAACCCTAAAAACTTTCAAGCTTCCTAGCTCAACCCTTCATCAACCCTTAGCTCCACCATCCCCACTACCATTCCAGCAGCAAGGAAGTGTTCTCTAGTGGTTAAGAAGCAACAAATTCAGGCCAAGAGGTAGCAACAATTGGATCTTCAAGGGTAAGTTCTTAAATCCCTTTTTCTTGCATTTTCTTGAGCCATTTCTTTACCCTACTTGTGATCTGTTTTGGGCTCTGACCCCTTCTGGTTTTATACTTATTTTGAGCCCCTCTACAACATTGTAGAAGGGCTCAACCCTGTTTGGTGTCTCCTTAATATACTTCCTTCAATATCACTCTTTAGGCCATTGTTTTGCATGCTTTATTTTCCTTATGATTAATCTGATTTCGGGACTGATGTAAACTGTTAGTGGGCTTATATTGAGCCCCTCTTCAACATTGAAGAAGGGCTCCATCATGTTTGACTTCTCTATCATGTACTTCCTTTGAAATGCTTCCATTTTACCGTAAAATTGCATGATTGTTTTGGCCTACTTGTGATCTGAGTTGGAACTTGTAACATACTGTGATTGTGCTTATTTTGAGCCCTTCTTCAACATTTAAGAAGGGCTCAACCTGGTTTTCTTGCTCTACATATCACTTGCTTTGAATTCTTGTTCCACTCCCATTTTGCATGCATTTTTAAGCTCACCATGCTTCGGATTTCAGCCTTCATCAGGCTTAGAGAGTGCCTTATTTTGGTCCATTATTCATTCTTTGTTAAGGGTCTTAGGCTATTTGATGACTGGTTTTGGTACTTGTTTTGTAATCCTTCAATTTACCGTAAAATTGCATGTTTGTTTAGGCTTGCTTAGCCACTGATTTGAGTCTTCATCAGGCTTATAAAGTGTCTTAGAATTGCCTATTCTTCATCTTTTGTTAAGGGTTCAAAATTGTTTGAGCATTGCTTATGGTACCTCATGTTGTAGCCCCTTATTGGCTCATTTTTGCATGCTATTTTAAGCATATCTACATACTGAATTGGAGGATCTAATCTACTGTAAATATGCATGTTTTTGGCCCCTCTTCAATTTTGTAGAACTGTTTTTTCTGGTTTGAGCATTGTACATACTACTTGCTTTGTAATTCCTCTCTTTTTCCCCTTTTTTGCAAGCTATTTTTGCCATGCTTGTGGTTCTTGTTTAGCTTTGCTTTGTACTGGAAAAATGCCATATTTGGGGCTGCCTTGCTACTGTTTTTGCTTTCATGTATCAATTTTGCATGTTTAGCATAGCCGTAGGCCATTTCGGGTAATTAGAATCACGTTTCGGGATGATTTCATGCATCGGTTGTCATTCCGTGTCATTTCGGGACTGTTTTCCCTTTCATTTAGGTGCTGAAATATGGTTGGCATGCTTGCATATCATTTCCCGTGCCATTTCATGCCTTCGGGCCATGCCTCGGTTTGCGTGCCCGTGGGTACGCACTTCGAGGCACCTCTGTTTTATCCGACGGCATCTGACGTGAGTGTGGCTGAGGTCCATTCATGTCAGTATAAGCCCAATTTACATTTCTATCTCATCACATCATCGCCTCGATGTGCGTGCCTGTGGGCACACATTTCGAGGCACTTCGGTTTTATCCGATTTCCACTTCATATCATCGCCTCGGTGTGCGTGCCTGTGGGCACACATTTCGAGGCACTTCGGTCTTATCCGATTTTCTCATTTCATCATCGCCTCGGTGTGCGTGCCTGTGGGCACGCATTTCGAGGCACTTCGGTTTTATCCGATTTTCTCATTTCATCATCGCCTCGGTGTGCGTGCCTGTGGGCACACATTTCGAGGCACTTCGGTTTTGTCCGATTTCCACTTCATATCATCGCCTCGGTGTGCGTGCCTGTGGGCACACATTTCGAGGCACTTCGGTTTTATTCGATTTTCTCATTTCATCATCGCCTCGGTGTGCGTGCCTGTGGGCACACATTTCGAGGCACTTCGGTTTTATCCGATTTCCACTTCATGTCATCGCCTCGGTATGCGCGCCTGTGGGCACACATTTTAAGGCTCTTCGGTTTTATCCGATTTCTCATTTCATCATCGCTTCGGTGTGCGTGCCTGTGGGCACACATTTCGAGGCACTTCGGTTTTATCCGATTTGCATTTCACATCATCGCCTCGGTTTGCGTGCACGCGTGCACGCATTTCGAGGCATCTCATTCTCATAGTATTGTGCATGTTAGAATTGTATATTAGTTACATTCATGCATATCATGCATATCGCATCGTGTTTGGGATAGGAGTTAACCCGGGCACGGGAAACGAGGCACGTTTCGTACTCCGAGTGACGGAACGGGTCTCAATTCTCAGTCACCGACACTCCGGATAACCCATGATGGAGTTAGGTTTTCATTGTAGCATTCATCTGCATGCATTCTATAGTGAGTTGTGCAATCCGATTCCTCGGCCATCATGCATCGATATGCGTGATTGGTGGCACGAGGATCGAGGCATGCATATATTTGTGAAATACATTGCTATGCCCCTTTCCTGCTCTCTGTTGCAGCAAAATCAAGGGTCATCAGTTTTCCGAGACCTGGCACGCATTTCGAGAAATATCACAAACAGAGGCTGAATCGGGCATCCCAGTGGATTTCCACGCAAAGGCAGTCCAGCATACATCATTCATCAGAAGCGAGGCAGCCCCCGGCTTGCAAACCGATTTATAGCTTTCTTAGTTTAAATTGCTAATTACTTAGAAATCTGTAATATTCTTTTACTTCGGACTGTATATTCTTTCGGACCCTCTGCGCGAGGGCAAGACTGTAATAAGTGTGCGTGAGTGCGATGTATGTCTTCCAACCCCCATTTCTTTCTCCCTTTTATTTACCCGCTTACGATGGTTAGATATAGGGCATATTTCAATTAGCATACAGTATGAAAGCATGTTTGCATCATTCATCTGTTTCGCACGCATCGGGCTCGGCGCATCATACAAACTGCATTTGTATTTCAATTCCAAATTGAATACGTGTTAGTTGTAGCATTCCATATCCCATGTTTAGGACAGTCGAGCCTGCTATAGTTGCATCTTTGCATGTGTTGCATTAGGCATTTCTGTATAGTTAGGATCATGCATGATTTCTAATCAGCTTTTGTTTTGGCTTGGAGTACCCGGTGAGTTTTATGCTTTAGCATCCTTGCATGCGTGTGAGTGTTGCCATGAATAGCATGCTTGCCATGAGGCTATATGCTTATGTGATATAACTGCCTTGAATGCCTGTGGGTGGAGGTTGAGTTGCTTGGATTGGATAATTCATCAAATGTTTGTTTTAAGCCCACTAGATAGTGGCAAAATCATGTTTTCTAAGCCCACCTGAGGGTGGCAAATCCGCGTCTTAGCCTACCTGCGGGTAGCACTATCAAACCATTTTCAAACAAACAAACATGAAATGTTTTGTTCCAATTCAGGCGGCCCAGTCTATACTTGTTTGCTGCGAGCATCACATAGTAACCTAGGCTAATAATCGGAATAAGAACTCACAAAGTTTTCAAAATCAGATATCATGGTTAGTAGAGGCCGGTCTTTGACCGGGCGAGCGGGGGTGCTCACGATGTGACCTTCCCCAATCGTACCCAAGTTCCCGAGCCAACTTTGGTGATGACGGACACATGGCCTTTGGCACCGAGTCAGGGTTTCCTAAATTTCCCATTTTAAAAAATATTTAGGTGGCGACTCTGTTATCTGGCAAAGCAGTCCATGTTTGGCACTTCTTTCAAAAATCTGTTTTTCTCAAAACGATTTGCCGGATTTGGACTCTTTGGTTCAAGATTAAGAACCGTGACATTTGAGTCCATCGAACTGTAGTAGACCCAATATCGAACCAGAACGGGGGTTCCCCCCGGGATGCGTTCGGGGACGTCTACACAACCCCAACTGCATCTCAGCAGTAGGCCAGTGCAACTTTAATGATAAAGGTGAACAACAACCCAGACCAGCAACCCATAACAGAACCCAAAACAGAACCATACCAGATCATTATCAGCAACCCAAAATAGATCTACTCCCCAAACTCGATCTTATTTTCCTTAGATTGGTCAAAAAGTCTTGTACAGAGAAATGAAAGTCCTTGAATCTATGTTTCAGCCACAGTGCAACCCTGGTTTTAATCAACTCACACAGGTCCACTAACTGAGGCGTAGCAGATTCGAAGATGCACTCATTTCTACGCTTCCACAGAGACCATAGGACAGTCAAGGGAATGACCTTCCATATCCATTTCTAAGCTTTCAGTATATAAGTAAATCATATAACAATTTAAATTTTTGTTGCAAGTAATTTGTGCTCATATATTATTTGAATCAATCAACTTCGGAGAACCAATGGCTTTTTTCAGGATGGACTATGATTGTTAAAGTCGTCTAAGGAAGCTACAAAAGCACAGCCAAAATTCACTTGGTTCCGTGAGATTTAAACTAGATATACTACCCAAAACCATAACATATTTATGGTTTAGTTTTAGATGAGTTGTAGCTCCATTGAAATTTCTTCTAATCCTTCTTTTCTATTCTTTTATCTATCTATTTAAAGAAATTTTATGTTTATATTATCTCTTTCCCCTATCTTCTCCTTGATCACTGATGTCCCTTCCACTGCCATGGTCACCTCCTTGTCAATTTGTTTTTGAAGACCATGTGAACACCTCAGGAAAAAGAATGAATGATGCAAAAGCACAGGTAGGAAAAAGGAAAAAAAAAAAGAAAGAAAAGAAGATGAAGAAAAAAAACAGTTCTAAATTTTGTTCTAATAAAATTATGAGCAAAAACCAACGAAAAAGTACCACCACAACACAAATGCATGAATGTATCAAAAAATTAATTGGTTAGCACAATAAAAAGTTGAGATATAGCAACCCAATTGAAATTATATGCAAAACAAATTATGAACACCGTAAAAAAATTAAAAAATAAAAAGAGTGCATGTAACAACAAACATTAGCATTCTTCCTGATGCATAATTAAATGCATGGATGCTTGAGAAAAATATAACCAAAAACCTAAAAAATAGAGGGAAAAAACATGCATGCATGCTCACACAAAACAAATAAACTTTGTGATTATCACCAAAATAAAGAAATACCTCATTTTCAGAAAACAACTCTATCAATATACTTTTAAAATAATAAAATAAAATCTAGAAGCATTATTTACCAATTTCTGCATCTCATCAGATTTTTCTAATAAATAATTTACCAAAATTTCCCTTACTTTGTTCCCACCTTGAGGAGCAATGTAGTCCAACATCTGCTACAAAAGGGGAAAATGTTAAATAGCTCAAAGGAATAGATACCTTAAACACAAATACATAAATAGGCACCAAATAAATGTAACAGTTAAATTCGAAGTCCAATTAAATTTGTTGAAGGCACTCTTATCACAAAACTCGTGAGATACAAATGTAGTTTCAATAATTTTAAAAACAAAGACAAATTTATCACAACCCAATATGCAAATTGAAACATATGGGGAAAAAAGATGCAAATATAGGAAAAGTATTCCAAAGAAAACCTAGACAATCTGGGGAAAAAATAAAATAAACTTGAAGAGACAATGGACTTGATTTGTAAATCAAAATGATGAAGTGGGTCTTCCAATATCTGGAAGGCCCTTGGTGAGAAGAATCATCATCGGTGGGAAATTCACAGCTACCGCTTCCACAAGGCTGGACCATGTTGATGGTGATGTTCTAAAAAAAGTTGCAAAGGGATTTGAACCCCCCAAAAGAACAGCAGAACAGGTACTAAAATATAGCAAAAAACAAGAGAGAGAAAAAATCAACTGAAATAGAAACAATCACCGATGGTTTAGTTTTGTGGAGCCTGGATCTGAAGCCGCCATGGCTGAGATCGCTTCATGTTGCAGATCTCTGCATGACAGTGGCCTTCGCACCCTGGATGAGATGAAGAGGAAGACGAAACGCGATAGAGGTGGAGGGAGAGGGAGATTGAGGACGACGGTGGTGACGATGGAGGGCGCACATCGCACAGCTTCGTCCATTCTCTCTCTCTCTGTGTCTGTTCTCTATCTAATCTGAAAGATAAAAACACTAATTGAATCAAAATCAAACCCAAGGTTGAATTGAAGAAGACGGAGACATGACCTAGGGTTTTTACACAGCTATACAAATACACGATTATTATAAATAACATAAAATGAAAGGAGGTGAGAGGAGAGGTAAGGTGGTCTCCTCTTCGTCGAGAGAGAATGATGCAAGAGGAGAGATGGTCGGCGGTCGGCGGTCGGCGGCGTCCCAATAGCAGTGGTTGCAAGAGGAGAGAGACGAAAGAGAAGGGGTAAATGAGAGGCAGAGGACACTAAGAGAGAGTAGCGTGTATATTTTATTTTTTTTGGGCGAAATGGCGCCACAAAATTTTATTTTAGCGCCTTTATTTTTTAAACATACAATTCATGACATGCATTGCGCGTCATAAAAAGATAATATTTTTAACGACCGGTGATATGTGCGTCGTAAAAAATATAATATTTTTAACGACGGGCATTATGTACGTCGTGAAAAATATTCACTTTTCACGGCTGGCGTATGTGCATCGTGTATAACTGATGTATTAACGGCACGCCATATGTACGTCGTAGAAAGTTTTATTATTTACGACGTGCATTGCAAGCCGTAAAAAAATCATCATTATTATCATTCACGGCCTACGCAATAGACACGCCGTGGTTGGAAAAGTATTTATCACGTGCAAAAAAAGTAAGTCGTAGAAGTGAGAAACTACGACATGCATTTATTGTATGCCGAAGAAGCATTAGCCGATCTGAAGAAGTACCTGACCACACCGCCAGTTCTTTCAAACCCAGAACCTGGGGAGGAGTTGTTCCTATACTTAGCAGTTTTAGAACATGCGATTAGTGCAGTACTAATCCGAGAAGAAAAAGGGGAGCAAAAGGCTGTGTACTATGTAAGCAAAACCCTAGCCGACGCAGAAACAAGGTATCTACCCTTAGAGAAATTGGCACTGGCTCTAGTAATGGCTTCAAAGAAGTTGAACCATTACTTCCAGGCCCATAAAACTGTGGTACTAACGGAGCATCCATTAAAGTCCCTATTGCAGCAGGGAGACTTGATAGGAAGAATAGCCAGATAGGCAGTCGCCCTAGGCCAGTATGATCTAGAGTACAGGCCTCGAACTGCAATCAAAGGCCAGGTTTTGGCCGAGTTCACGCCGGAGTCCATCCAACATCGGGCTCCGTTGAGCGAAGACAGACAATGTCCAGACAAGCAAGCAGAAGCCCAGCCAAAGGCTACAGAACAAAAGAAAGAGAGAAACCCAGACCCTGCAACATTTACATCGGCGATTCCTTTCAACTGTTCGTTGATGGGAGTTCAAACCGACAAGGAGCGGGGACAGGAGTAGTATTGATATCTCCAGATGGAGAAATATTAGAACAGTCCATTCGATTGGGGTTCAAGGCCTCAAACAATGAGGCAGAATATGAAGCATTGATTGCAGGACTAAAGCTAGCAGCAGCAGTACAAGCAGATGAGGTAATAGTTTTTTGTGATTCGCAATTGATAGTTAACCAGACAACGGGCGAGTTTACAGCCCGAGATGAAAGAATGTCGGTCTACGCAAAGGAGGTCATCAGGCTGGCAACCTTATTCCAGAACTGCAGACTGCTTCAAGTCAGCCGAGATGATAACAACCATGCCGATGCATTGGCTAACCTAGCTAGTGCAATACAACCAGGAAAAGCAAGGACAATAATGATTGAATATTTGTCGGGTCCGAGCATTGAATGTAACGCCCTCAAAACTAAACCCATAATACATAATATTAACATGCGGAATTATAAGGAAATAAAGTATCTTATTCCATTCATCAGAGTACCATGAAATAAAACATCATAATAATACCCTACGGGCTTACATCTTGCCAAGCCAACACTTGGACACAATTTCATGAGTTCTAACTCAAAACAAATAAAGCCCTGGGCTTGAATGTTTACATAATCCAAATAAATAACTAAAATAAATAAAACAGGTCTTCAAGTCCAAATCCTCACAAGCTAAGTCTTTGGAGGTAGTGAACCACCTGAACCTGAAAATGAAGTTCCCATATAGGGTGAGCCACAGCCCAGTAGAAAAATACTAAACCAAGCATAAGAATTAACTAAAGCATTAGCATTCGATACATGGTTAACACAAGATAATCAATTTCCAATTTCGTGACACGAATGTCTATATTGTCTATGACATATTGTCTATGACACCTTTCACTTTCCAATATTTATTCAACTTTCCAATTATATCATTATGGCTCAGAACCTGGCCAACTATAATAGTGATCCAGATGTCACAAAAATAAATGAGACTAAAACTCAAACCACAACACTTCCATACTTCAAACTGATACACATTATAAGGATGTATCATAAAACACTTCAATATAAATAAGCACACATAAAAGTGATGCTAATGGAGTCCATCCCTTATCTTCTCCCAAACAAATCCGGTTTAGAGGTACATCCCCTATCTTCCCCTAAACCGTGGAGTTCATCCCCTATCTTCTCCAAACAACATGCATATGCAATGAAACACACAATTGCCATATACAACACATAATCAATACAAGTAATGTTTTGTATTAATTCAACAGTCAACGTAAATGACATAATTCCAGTTATACCTAAGCCACATGCAAGGTCTACAACAATCAATGGCTATCCTCCACCGATAGCCCAAAACAGTTATTTCTAAACAAGAAATAAATACAACAATGAATGTAAATTCAACGGTCTCATAGGTAAGTATTTAAATTACCCAACTATAACATTAATCTCATAATTTCCCCAACTTCATGAATTAAACCCAATTCCACATTTTTCCCTTAAATTAATTATACAGATTAATCTAAGCCAAAACCTAAGGTTTCTCCCAAAATTACCCAACTACCCCCACATACCAAAATACCAACACTTAGGATTAAAGCATATGAATGGAGTAGGAAATCCCTACCTCGAAGCAAGAACCCAAAAAGAAGACGGAGATGATAGCCCAAACTCCAGTGTGCTCCAAATCAACAACGGTTCAGATTAAATGAAAGCCCTCACTCTCCTCTATCTTTTTGTAAGCAACTAGGGTAAAAACAAACACCCTAACTAAGATCAAACCTAGGAGAGAAGGTGAGTTGGGAGAGAGAAAACTCGTAACTAGGGTTTCTGGATCATAAAGTTGTAAAAAAAAAGATTTAAAACTGTTTCTGCATATTTAAACTGGACAGGCTCGCTCGAGCGAAGACATGGTTGCTCGAGCGACCAGACACATAAATCCACGCTCGAGCGAAGAAAAGCTCGCTCGAGCGACGAAATGGTCGCTCGAGCGACGAACTCAAAAACATACACCTCTCTCGCTCGAGCGAAGAAATGCTCGCTCGAGCCAAGAAACACATCTCTCAGGTCTAAGTACTGGACGCAAAGCTCGCTCGAGCGAAGGAACCCTAGCTCGAGCGAAGAAACAAAAACAAAGACCTCGCTTGAGCGAAGAGAAGCTCGCTCGAGCGACCAAGCCAAAAACTGAACATGCAGACTTGGTTTCTAAACCCAACCAATCTGCAACCAACCTGCTAAACACATCCTATACCCAAGAATAAGGAATTAAAGGACACAACAACAAATATAACAGCGGAATCCACGGAACGTAAGTCCGGATACAATAATCAAATGGGAAAAAGACCGGGGTCGCTATAACCTCCCCCCCTTAAAAGAATTTCGTCCCCGAAATTAAGCATGAGTTTGTAAAAACAAGTTTTTCTTAATTCCCAATGATATATAAAACAATAATCAACAACTTGACCAATATTGGTCACTTCATCTCTTATCAAGAGGCATCTCACAATATGTATAAACCAACATATAATTCAACCTGCACCAATATTATGCATTATTCCTTTCAATGTTAACAAATTCCATATCATATTCAATCTCATGATATAAACAACATATTCAATTATATAATGTTATATTCCACTTCCATAAAAAGGCAAGTTCAAAATGCTAACATTAAATCCAAAACATTCTCAATGTTTTCCAACTTAAGACATATATAAAATTCTCAAGTTCAACAATATTACAAAAATCTATATATATATAAGATTTCTAATCACTAAACATGTCCGGATATTTCTCACGGACTTCCAACTCACGTTCCCAAGTGGCTTCCTCCACTCCGTGATTTTTCCACAAAACTTTCACCAAAGGGATGGTTTTGCCTCGCAAAACTTGATCCCGCCTATCCAAGACTCGAACCGGTCTCTCCTCATACGAGACATCCTCATCAACAACTAAGTCAGTCCAATCCAATACGTGCGATGGATCCGGCTCATACTTCCGAAGCATACTCACATGAAACACGTCATGAACTCCGGATAACTGCGGTGGCAAAGCTAAACGATAGGCAGCCTCGCCAATCTCTCAAGGATCTCAAAAGGCCAATAAACCGAGGGGACAACTTCCCGCTCTTCCCAAACCTCATTAAACCCCGCCTAGGTGATATCTTCAAAAAGACATGATCACCCACCTCAAATACCAAAGGTCTCCTCCTACGGTCGGCATAAGATTTCTGACGACTCTGTGCTGTAACAAGCCTCTTACGGATAAGCTCAACTTTCTCCGTCGTTTCCCTCACCAACTCCGGACCCAACAAAGGTGCATCACCCACCTCGGCCCAACAAACAGGAGATCTACACGGTCGGCCATACAAGGCCTCAAACGGTGCCATACCAATACTAGACTGAAAACTGTTGTTGTAGGCAAACTCCACTAATGGCAAGTGCCTCTCCCATGACCCACTAAAGTCGAGAACACAACCCCGAAGCATATCCTCAAGGATCTGAATAGTACGCTCGGACTGTCCGTCAGTCTGAGGATGATAAGCCGTGCTAAAGGTCAACTTAGTGCCTAAAGCACTCTGCAAACTCTGCCACAACCTGGCAGTAAACGAGGATCTCTATCTGAGACGATCGTCACTGGGACCCCGTGCAACCTCACTATGTCCCGGATATATAAGTCGGCAAGATGATCTACCGAATCTCTAACACGCATAGGAATGAAGTGCGCCGACTTCGTCAACCGGTCTACAACCACCAAATAGCATCACTACCCCGCTGAGTCCTCGGAAGACCCACAACGAAGTCCATAGTGACATGCTCCCACTTCCACTCGGCAATAGACAAGGGTTGCAACAAACCCGCTGGCCTCTGATGTTTGGCCTTCACTTGCTGACAAGTAAGGCACTTAGACACGAATGCTGCCACATCTCTCTTCATACCCCGCCACCAAAACTGGCGACCCAAATCCCGATACATCTTAGTACCTCCTGGATGCACCGCAAGGCGCGAATGATGAAACTCTCGGAGTACTCCTCTCGGCAAGACTCCGGCACAAACAGACGGTCTCGGTATCTCACACTCAGGTCGGGATACACCATCAAACCCTTCTCAATCTTCCCATTGGAAATCTTCTCTCGGAGAGATTCTACCTCAAGATCACCCCTCTGAGCCTCTAACACTCGAGTCACAAGTGTAGGCTGTGCAACAACAGAAACAAAGCCGCAGCCTCTACGGATTCGCCCAGATGCAAATCAAACTCCCCAACTGCACCCAACATCTCCCACTCCCGGATGGCTATACTAGCTAGGTCACCAACAGATTTCCTACTAAGGGCATCGGCCACAACATTGGCCTTCCCGGGATGATAGTGCAACTCGAAGTCATAATCCTCAATGAACTCCATCCACCACCTCTGTCTCAAATTCAAGTCTTTCTGTGTAAACAGATATTTTAGACTCTTATGATCCGAGAATACCTCGAACCTCTCACCATAAAGATAATGCCTCCAAATCTTCAAGGCAAAAATCACAGCTGCTAATTCTAAATCATGCGTAGGGTAATTCTTCTCATGAATTTTCAACTGACGTGAGCCATAGGCGACCACTTTCCCCTCTTGCATCAACACACAACCCAGACTCTCTCGTGAGGCATCACAATAGACTGCATAACCCACCCTCTCTCCGAAATAATCAAGACTGGAGCGGTGGTCAGTCTAACCTTCAACTCCTGAAACGACTTTTCACACGTCTCATTCCATACAAATTTGACTCCCTTCCGAGTCAATCTAGTCAACGGTGAAGCTAACCTGGAGAAATCTTTCACAAACCGACGGTAATACCCGCTAATCCCAGAAAACTGCGGATCTCAAACACACTCTTAGGCTGTGCCCAATCTTGCACTGCCTCAGTCTTGGATGTATCAACAGACACCCCTTCCCCAAAACTACATGGCCTAAGAACTTCACCTCTTCTAGCCAGAACTCACACTTCCCGAACTTAGCATACAGCTTATGGGCTCTAAAGTAACTCAAGACCCACTCTCAAGTGTTCCTCGTGCTCCTCCCTCGAAGGTGAATAAATCAGAATGTCGTCCACGAAGACGACCACACGATCCAAGAATTCCCGGAAGATCCGGTTCATCAAGTCCATAAACACTGCCGGTGCATTGGTGAGCCCAAACGGCATCACCAGAAACTCATAGTGGCCATACCGCGTACGGAATGCCGTCTTCGGAATATCCTCCTCCTGACTCTCAACTGATGATAACCCGATCTCAAATCTATCTTAGAGAAACAACGGGAACCCTTCAACTGGTCAAACAAATCATCAATACGGGCATAGGATACTTATTCTTAACCGTAGCCCGATTCAATTTCTGTAATCAATACACATCTCAAAGCACCACCTTTCTTCTTAGCAAAGAGGGCCGGTGCTCCCCACGGCGAAACACTAGGACGGATATATCCCTTATCTAACAACTCCTGGAGTTGAACTTTAACTCAACTAACTCGGCTGGGGCAAAACGGTAAGGTGCCATAGAAATCGGCGCCGTGCCGGCACTAAATCAATAGAGAACTCAATCTCTCGCTGAGGTGGCAAACTAACAAGATCCTCGGGAAAAACGTCCGAATACTCACAAACCACCCTTGGCAACACGATCTGGGTCTCATCACCCTCACTAATCGAAAGACTAGCAAGTAGACCACTAAGCTCACTCCGCCCCCGCGAATCATACTCCGGTGGCAAAACACCACCAACCCGATCCCCCAGAAAACGAAAACACTCCCCGTTCACGGTACAACAAGTGACCCTCTGACGGTAGCAATCAATAACTGCCCGGTATGACGACAACCAGTCCATACCCAAAATAACATCAAAGCCCTTCATGGGCATAACAAAAGAGAAAGGGATTCTATGATCATCGACCTCTATACACAACCCCTAACACCTTGTTTCAAAATCAATTCACCCCCTAGAGGTGACACTACACAAATAGGAGACGCTAACTGTGCTAACTCCAACTCCAAAACAGATGCAAATGCAGCAGACACAAAGGAATGAGATGTACCCGTATCGATCAAAACACTAGCAACCGAATTGCAAAACAAGAAGGTACCTCTAACCACAGATGGAGCCGGTACAGGATCCTGCGCTGTAACAGCATACACGCGCCCAGATGACCTCTGATCAACCTGCTCACCCCTAGACTGCTGCACAGACTGGGACGAAGAAGCCCCCTGATTGGCCCTCGAGGCCTGAACTGACTGAGCAGGCAGCTGACTCTGAGTCTGCCTCAAACCAGATGCACCAGATGTGCCACCCAACTGTGGGCAAAACCTCTTCATGTGCCCCGGCTGACCGCACTGAAAACAAGAGAGCGGCTGGCCTCTACCCTGACTCTGGCTCTGAGATCGAGCCGTAGAAGATGCTGCTCTCTGAACTCCTCCCCTCTGAGGACAAACTGGAGACTTGTGGCCCAGCTGGCCACACTTGAAACAGGTAATGTCTCTCTGACTGCCTTTCCCAGAACTAGCACTCGGCACTGGAAAAGTGGATCTAGAAAAACTACTCTGAGGCTGCTGAGGAATGAAACCTCTCTGCCTCCCGCCATCACTCTGGCCATCCTGACTCCTCTTGGAGCCTTTCTGCCTTTCTCCCTCTTCCTGCATCATAGTCTCGGTATGGGCTGCTGCATCAACCAATCGCCCAAAATCCCTAATCATAGATCCGACAACTCTCAACATGAGGCCACGCCTCAACTTCTTCTCAAACTCAATGCAACGGCGTTCCTCAGTCGCCACCAACTCAGGTGCAAACCTGGACAAACTAGTGAATGCAGCCTCAAACTCGGCCATTGATAAACTGTTCTGCTCAAGATGGCGGAACTGATCTCTCAACTTTCCTGAACAGCTGGAGACAGGTACTTCTCCTGAAAAGCATCAACAAAAGCCTTCCAAGTACCTCCAATACGACCCTTGGTGAACTTCCACCACTGACCTGCATCCCCTTTAGCTGGAACGATGCCAGGTCACCTTCAACCCCTCGTCTTCGATGCCAAGCATCTCAAACGTTTTCGTTGTCTGTTCGAGCCACTCATCAGCCTTAAGCGGCTCTTTAGGATCCCCCAAAAACTCATCCGGATTGGACCGGAAGAACTCCCTCTTCAGAAAAGAAGGTCCTGCATCTGCAGCAACAGCAACCTGGGCTGGATTTGCAGCCCTCAGAATGTCAACTGACGCCTGAAATGCCCCTGCTATCCCTTGGGCTAAAGCACCCATAAACTGCTGTCCTACTGGCTCGGCCACATTGGCCTGGCCAACACCCTCCTGAACTGCCGGAATTTCCTCCGGTATAGGCACTTCCTGCCTGGCCTGCCTACCACGCCTACCACGACCTCGACCTCGTCCTCGTCCTGACATCCTAATAAAGGAAACAAAGACGTTAGCACTCTAAATAATGTGCCAAAACTATAACACTCACGTCCTAATACATTGGACAACAAAATCATACCACGTAAGCACATAATCACATAAGCACCTACGAATTTCATTCCTGGATAATGATAGTCCCGAGGCGCCACTAAAGTTCCGGTGGAAACAACATTGATCAAGTGCCTTTCCAACAAGACTTTCAGAGACTCAAGGATCCAATCAACATCCTAGGAACTACATTCCATACCCACATAATCACATAAACATGTTATCATATAAGCATGTAATCATTACACTAAGTCTCTATCAAACGAGACGAACCCATTGTGATACTAATCACTTCCCACGTACCCAAAGTATTCTAACCCGGTACGCTCTGATACCAAGTTGTAACGCCCTCAAAAATAAACCCATAATACATAATATTAACATGCGGAATTATAAGGAAATAAAGTATCTTATTCCATTCATCAGAGTACCATGAAATAAAAACATCATAATAAATGCCCTACGGGCTTACATCTTGCCAAGCCAACACTTGGACACAATTTCATGAGTTCTAACTCAAAACAAATAAAGCCCTGGGCTTGAATGTTTACATAATCCAAATAAACAACTAAAATAAATAAAACAGGTCTTCAAGTCCAAATCCTCACAAGCTAAGTCTTTGGAGGTAGTGAACCACCTGAACCTGAAAATGAAGTTCCCATATAGGGTGAGCCACAGCCCAGTAGAAAAATACTAAACCAAGCATAAGAATTAACTAAAGCATTAGCATTCGATACATGGTTAACACAAGATAATCAATTTCCAATTTCGTGACACGAATGTCTATATTGTCTATGACATATTGTCTATGACACCTTTCACTTTCCAATATTTATTTAACTTTCCAATTATATCATTATGGCTCAGAACCTGGCCAACTATAATAGTGATCCAGATGTCACAAAAATAAATGAGACTAAAACTCAAACCACAACACTTCCATACTTCAAACTGATACACATTATAAGGATGTATCATAAAACACTTCAATATAAATAAGCACACATAAAAGTGATGCTAATGGAGTCCATCCCTTATCTTCTCCCAAACAAATCCGGTTTAGAGGTACATCCCCTATCTTCCCCTAAACCGTGGAGTTCATCCCCTATCTTCTCCAAACAACATGCATATGCAATGAAACACACAATTGCCATATACAACACATAATCAATACAAGTAATGTTCTGTATTAATTCAACAGTCAACGTAAATGACATAATTCCAGTTATACCTAAGCCACATGCAAGGTCTACAACAATCAATGGCTATCCTCCACCGATAGCCCAAAACAGTTATTTCTAAACAAGAAATAAATACAACAATGAATGTAAATTCAACGGTCTCATAGGTAAGTATTTAAATTACCCAACTATAACATTAATCTCATAATTTCCCCAACTTCATGAATTAAACCCAATTCCACATTTTTCCCTTAAATTAATTATACAGATTAATCTAAGCCAAAACCCTAAGGTTTCTCCCAAAATTACCCAACTACCCCCACATACCAAAATACCAACACTTAGGATTAAAGCGTATGAATGGAGTAGGAAATCCCTACCTCGAAGCAAGAACCCAAAAAGAAGACGGAGATGATAGCCCAAACTCCAAAGTGCTCCAAATCAACAACGGTTCAGATTAAATGAAAGCCCTCACTCTCCTCTATCTTATTTGTAAAGCAACTAGGGTAAAAACACACCCTAACTAGATCAAACCTAGGAGAGAAGGTGAGTTGGGAGAGAGAAAACTCGTAACTAGGGTTTCTGGATCATAAAGTTGTAAAAAAAAAGATTTAAAACTGTTTCTGCATATTTAAACTGGACAGGCTCGCTCGAGCGAAGACATGGTCGCTCGAGCGACCAGACACATAAATCCACGCTCGAGCGAAGAAAAGCTCGCTCGAGCCAAAAACTCGATGCTTCAGGTCTGCAACCCAGAAGTTCGCTCGAGCGACGAAATGCTCGCTCGAGCGACGAACTCGAAAACATACACCTCTCTCGCTCGAGCGAAGAAATGCTCGCTCGAGCCAAGAAACACATCTCTCAGGTCTAAGTACTGGACGCAAAGCTCGCTCGAGCGAAGGAACCCTAGCTCGAGCGAAGAAACAAAAACAAAGACCTCGCTCGAGCGAAGAGAAGCTCGCTCGAGCGACCAAGCCAAAAACTGAACATGCAGACTTGGTTTCTAAACCCAACCAATCTGCAACCAACCTGCTAAACACATCCTATAACCCAAGAATAAGGAATTAAAGGACACAACAACAAATATAACAGCGGAATCCACGGAACGTAAGTCCGGATACAATAATCAAATGGGAAAAAGACCGGGGTCGCTATATTGAACCAATAGTCGCAGAACGCGAAACAATGTGCGTAGACATGGGACCAAGCTGGATGGACGCAATTGTTGCGTTCCTGAAAGAAGGAAAGCTACCAAATGACCACAAGGAGGCACACAAAATTAGATTGAAGTCGGCAAGATTCAGTCTGACAGCAGAAGGACATCTCTACAGAAGGTCCTTCACTGGACCCCTCTTAAGGTGCGTTCACCCTCTACAGGTTGAAGATTTTTTATATGAAATTCATGAAGGAATTTGTGGAAGCCACACTGGGGGCAGATCGCTAGCTCACAGGGCCATTACCCAGGGGTATTGGTGGCCCTACATGCAAAAAGATGCAGAAGCCTACGTGAAGAAGTGTGAACAATGCCAAAGGTTTGCACCTTTGATTCACCAGCCAGCTGCTGACCTAAACCCTGTATCCAGCCCTTGGTCGTTTGCCCAATGGGGGATTGAACTCGTTGGGCAATTGCCCCAAGCAACTGGGCAAAGGAAGTACCTGCTGGTAGCAACAGATTACTTCACAAAGTGGATAGAAGCAGAACCTCTGGCCAAGATCCGAGATGTGGATGTCAAGAACTTTATATGAAGAAACATCATCACCAGATTTGGGATTCCAAGAGCAATTGTTGCAGACAATGGGACTCAATTTGAGTGTAAGCTGATCAAAAACTTCTGTGCAAAATTCAAGATCAAGAACTACTTTTCAACCCCAAGTTTTCCACAAAGCAATGGACAAGCAAAAGCATCCAACAAAGTAATTCTGGATGGGATAAAGAAGAGGCTGCAGGCAGCAAAAGGGAAGTGGGTAGACGAATTGCCCAATGTACTCTGGGCATATCAGACTACGCCGAGAAGATCAACAGGGGAATCCCCCTTTGCCATGGCTTATGGCACAGAAGCAGTCATTCCATTGGAGGTCGGCATCCCAGGGATCAGAACCTAGGGAGTTGAGAACGGGACTAATGATGTACTCTTAGCCCGAGATCTAGATCTTCTAGAAGAAAGAAGAGAGAAAGCTACAATACAACTTGCAGCATACCAGCAACAGCTTGCTAGAGCTTATAACAAGAAGGTTAATCCAAGAGAATTTCAAGTCGGCGACCTAGTCCTGAGAAAAGTCGTCGGCAACAAGAAGGATCCCAAGGAAGGCAAGCTCGGCCCAAACTGGGAAGGACCCTACAGAATCACTTCGGTATTGGGCAATGGAGCATATCGGCTTGAAGATAATGAGGGCAAAGCATTGCCAAGACCCTGGAACACTTGTAATTTGAAATTTTTCTATCATTAGATGTTGTTTGATTTTTTGCCGATGTTATCAATAAAATCTTAGCAGAATTCTCCAACTTATGAAACTATGCATAATATTGTTTTTGAATAATGAGAACCCAAGTGGAACTCAGGTTCACATTGGGGGCAGAGAGAAGACAAAAACGCTTAAACGCTTAACGCTTGTTGAAATTTGTAGCAATTTACAAGTTCAAGTTAAGCCGAGATAATTGTTTATCTTCACTTGTTGAAATTTGTAGCAATTTACAAGTTGAAGTTAAGCCGAGATAATTGTTTATCTTCACTTGTTGAAATTTGTAGCAATTTACAAGTTGAAGTTAGGACGAGATAATTGCTTATCTTCACTTGTTGAAATTTGTAGCAATTTACAAGTTGAAGTTAAGCCGAGATAATTGTTTATCTTCACTTGTTGAAATTTGTAGCAATTTACAAGTTGAAGTTAAACCGAAGTAATGCTTAATGCTTGTTGAAATTTGTAGCAATTTACAAGTTGAAGTTAAGCCGAGATATTTGTTTATCTTTACTTGTTGAAATTTGTAGCAATTTACAAGTTGAAGTTAAACCGAAGTAATGCTTAACGCTTATTGAAATTTGTAGCAATTTACAAGTTGAAGTTAGACCGAGAAGAAGTTCAAACACTTGTTAAAACTCAAGACAATTTTACCAGTTGAAGATTAAGGTTAAAAACTTGTTGAAATTTGAGAAAAAATTTTACAAGGTTAGGCTAAATCAAATTTACTTGCCGAAGTAAACCATCGGTTTGCATAACCGAGGTGTATCACCCCGAGAAGATTGTACAAAAAAGGAAAAGTATGTGAAAGACATGCAGAATATTCTAAGTATAGAATCATGCAGAAGCAATGAAAAGAAGATAAAAATGCAAGCACTTAGGAAAGAAAAGTTATATTAGCATTCAGTTGCAACGAGGGCACATCGGCCATGTAAAGAAGCTGGCATTGTTTCTAAAAACAAAAACATACAGAGTGCAAAAGAAACAAAAGGAAAAACCATCAAAGCTAAGACTCCTCAACAGTAGCAGTTGGTTGAGTCTGAAGTTCAGATGACTGTTGGGTAGATGCCTCAGCAGCCTTTTCCGCCTCGATCTTGGCGTCAATTTGAGCAAGGGTGTCGTCAATACTTTTTTCGGCTGCAGGAACATCGGAAGATGCCTGCTCAGGAGTAGTTTCCTTGACAACCTCATCACCCTCTTCATCTCGAGTCAAGTCCAAGACTTGCTCAGTTGAAGGAAGGGACTTGGACCCAGTAGCCTCCTTTGTTTTCCTCACCAAGGCTTCATCCTCATCCTCAAACTCAAATCCACTGCCAGGTTGAGTTGAAGATGGAGGTGGAGGATATGGGAGAGGAATGGCGTCGGGGTTTCTCAGGGGCGAATCATCAGGAACATTGAGCTTTTTTAGAAGAGTCATCCAACCAAGGGAGAAGCCCTTGTTGCATGCTTGCTTCACTTGTATTTTATAAGCATCAGTGACATCGGCCATGCCCTGAGCATAAGCCTTTTCATCGGCCTTCTTGATTTCAACCTCCTTGGTGGCCAGGGCCTCCTGGAGCTCCTTTTGGGCCTGGGCCATTTTCTCCTCGGCCTCCTTTCTTTGTGAATCAGCAACCTTCCTAATAGCCTCAGCAGATTCAACCCTTTCCTCGGCATTAGTTTTTTCCTTCATCGCAGCCTCAACCTGGTCTTCCAGCTTCTTCATTTTTGCTTGTAGACCTTTGTTGGTGTTTTGAAGGCTGGAGACCTCCCTCTTCATCTCGGAAAGCTTCTCCCGATTCTTAAAAGACTGCATTGAAAAAGAATGGGCATGCTGGATGGCCTGAAAGAAAGCGGAAGTATTAGAAAATAGTTCAAGAGTGAAACAGAAAGAAAGAAAAAGTACCAAACAAAAACACTTACCTGAACAGAGTGTTGAAGCATTAGAGCATAATTCTCGTACTCACTATACTCGGCGTTCCGTTCCGGATCACTTGGAAGAAGCAGAGTGGTGCTGAGGGCAACGCCGACATTGATATCGTCGGCGCTTTCACTAGTCATAATCGGCCTGTCTTCCAAAGTGATCTTTGGGGCCCAGGGGGCGTCGTGTTTTTTGGACCCCGAGGTAGTTGCTGAGGACGACCTCGGCTTCTTTGACTTTGGTGATTCTGATGGTTGGGTTTCAGAGTGCCTCTTCCCAACGGAAGGTTGAAGTTTGTCACTCTCAGCCAACTTGGAGATGGGTAAAGTATCCTCGGATTCAACCTGAGTGGCTTTAACCTTTGGCTGAGCCTTTTTTGTTCGTTTTGGCTTCGGTAGGGGCATGGTTTGTGTTGGCTGAGCATCGACGTCAGAGGGGAGGTCGGCCAGAAGATCCTGGACAACTGGTTTTGGACGACCCATCTCGGCAGTAAGAACAAGGCGTCGCCGACGTTTTCATTCTAGTATTGGGATCAGGTATAGAGCCGAGGTTAATGGTTGATTAGCTGGATCAGATGTTGATCCTTGATCTGTTCGGGATATGGACGCAGTTCATGAAGTAGTGGCAGAAGGTGGAGACAAACTTTTCTTCTTCCTTTTAGGAACGTCGGGCAAAGTCGACTTGTATGTTGGAATAAAATTTAGAAGTAGAGGCGCTTTCCTTTTATGGACTGGCAAGTCCAGAAGTTTCTTCAAATCCTTGCTAGGAACATAGGATTGACGAAAGCTTTTCGGCGGCTTACGAACAGCTGCAAGAAGAACGGACATCAGAAACAGACAAAGTATTGAAGACTTGAAGAAGAAACAACTGAAGTATTAAACAATGGGCTCTTACCCTTGCCCTCTAAAACTGATCGAGGAAGAGGGTAGAGATGAGGGTCCTCGTCTGGAGCAAACTCCCAATTTCCCGAGGTAATGAGGTAGTCATCTCCAGCTCCCTTGTTGGAGTCTGGGAGGTTGGCTATGATTTTGAATTCTGTTGACCTCGGCTTAAGGTAATAAATGTAGCCTTTTTCTTTCAAGTTAAGGGCACACATGGTGTAGCAGTACTGTATATCGGCTAAGGTGATCCTAGCATTTTCCTGTTTTACTAAGGCTATAATGCCATTGATCACTCGATAAGAATTTATGGCCAGTTGCATGGGGTTCAACTTGTAATAGTGAATAATCTCGCGAAAGAGGATGTTGAGTGGAAGCCGGAGTCCACACTCAGTGAAAGCTACAATGGGAAAGGGCATCAAATCATCTGTAGGCATGATGGAGTCGTCATCTCCAGCCAGCCCCAGATGGACATCGGCAGGAATGGAGAACTCTTGCCTAAAGTACTCAAGTTTGGTCGGGGTATCTACCCTATGTCTCCACATACCCATGATATCGGCCTGAATGGTCGGGGTTGGATTTCAAAAAGAAGATGTTTTGAGAGGGTTAATGTGACTTCAGCAAAAACCTAGGTAAGTACTGGTTTCAGTTTTTCCTAAATTTTGGGTACTACACAACAAGTCCCAAACCTAGATCTATGGAAGTAAGGATTGAAGGCACGGATCTGGAAAACAGAAAAGCAAGGATGTGCTTTAGAATTAAGAACAGAGATGAACTATCAAGAATATTGTATGAACAAGGGGTACAAGGTCAAGAACAGTGACAAAAACGCAAGAAAGTGGTGAAGCGGTGCAAGTGTTCAAGATTTGGGCAAAAGCAAAATCATGGAATAAACACATCTAGACGAATAGTTCAACAAATCGAAAGTTTGAACAAAATAGTAATGGCAACAAGTAATGAAGAATATCAAAAGATTTGAGAACGAAAGGAACAGTGGCTTACTAGACAAAGTAAGGCCGAAATAAAGTTCGCCGAAAACAGACGACGGTTACAGGAGTAACAGAACGACAAAGCTTCACCGGAAGGAGGAAATAGAGGTAGTTGCAGAGCTTGAAGTCTGGAGCAATGGCAGATTCAAGAGAAGAGAGCTAGAGAGACAAAATGCAAGTAAATCAAATGAAACGTGAAAAGGCGAAAAGAGGGAAAAAACAAGTTTTGTCAAAAACTTGAAACGGCGGCAAAACAGAGCATTTAATACGCCTGGAACAACGCATACGTCAGACGGCGCACACAGACGCACGACGGATATTTGACGCGTCATTAGCACTGTCTAATGGGGTTAAAACGCGTAAATGAAACGGTTGAATAGTGATGCATGACAGCTCATGCGCGTGAAAGAGTTCATTGGAATTCTTGTTCTCTGAAGAAGACATGTCGGCCTGAAATAAATGATCTCGGCTGAGGAGTTCTTGAGCCAATGTACAGAAAGAAGTACCGATATAGGTTCCATCACCTCAGAATGCCGAGGTAATAGAACCTAGGGGACAGTTGTGGAGATATATTTTCTGAGTACCAATACGTGGCAAGGTGACGCCGACGTGTCAGCCGAGGTGCCACGTGTCCTGGTCGTTGTGCCAAGGTGATCTCAGCTAGACCGAGGTTTCCTCCGAAGATATCGGAATCCGAGATAAACGGATAAGGGACAAGAGTCCTAGGATGAAGGAAGACTACAGAATGGATAAGGATAACACTCTTATGGAGTCTATCCTTATCTCTTGTAGAGTCCAAAGTAAGCACTGAATGGGAGTCCATAGAAGTCAGGTTTCTAGTGGGACTGGGATTGAGTGAACTATAAAAGAAAAGGCACCCCCGTGGGTCTAAGGTACACAATTTATGCTTTGAATAGTGAATTTAGCACTTAATTATCTTTGAGATATACTGACTTGATCGTCGGAGTGCCCCCGGGTGGAAGAACCACCGCCGGAATCTTCTCTTTCTGTTGCAGGTTAGCCAGGTGTCATCTATTCTGCCAGTTCTCTCCAGCTGATCACTGAGTTGGCAGTGTGATCGGAAAATTACTCACACAAGTTGCACTCAGATTTGTGACAATTTCCATTGTGAACGCTTCGTGGTTGTTTGAGAAATTACTAAATAAGTAGCTTATTTATTACAAATTGTTATCTTATATTTTTTATTTTTTTGTAAAAAGTCAAAAAAATCACTAAATAAGCAAACTCCAAATAACCGTTAGTAAAAAAGAAAAGAAAAAAAAAATGCATGCTTGGTAAAAGGAATAATATCAAATAAGTTATATTTTTTTAATGAAATTTTCATTGAATCTTATTAACATGTGATTAGCCATTACAAATAGTGTTTATAGGATTCAACGAAAGTTTCATTAGAAAATTAAAACTTACTAAATATTTTCCATTGATAAAACTTCATATACACACATATCTATATCTAGATGTATATTAAACAAAAATGAAATCTTAAGAACAGAAAGTTTTTGGGGTTCCAAAACTTAAAAATTTAAAATTGTCAACAATATCCCAAGATATTGTGGTTTGTAAAAAGAGAGTATCACCACTTTAACCCCCAAAGGTTGGCCTAGTAGTCTAGGCTTGGGACTTAAGAATTTATTCCTCCCTAAGTGTCTGGTTCAAAATCTCTTAGACCATTTCCAACGGTTCACCAAATTCATCACCAAATTTGAATTTGGTGAAAAAGGATAGTTTTTTTTTTTTTTTGTCTCTAACAGTTTCATCAAAACGATATCAAATTGAGAATGACTCAAATTTTTCACTAAATTGAGGATGCTGTGTGCCTTTCAGTAAAACACTGTTCATTACGGTTCACCACCGGATGACCCTCCGGATGTCCCCCCAGATGACCACCTCAAGCAAAATTTTGTGAAGATTTTACACTGAGAGGTTGATCTCCCGGTCGACCCACCAATCGACCCCCGGATGACCCCTCAAGCTTGAAAATGTGAGGAAAAAGTATTAAAAGTGGATTGTTTTGCCTTTCTTTTATTGTCACCAACACATTACCTCTCCAATTCGCATCCACAAATCCTCCACCATTCATCTCTCTCTCTCTCTCTCTCTCTCTCTCTCTCTTTCTCTCTCTCTCTTGTAGGAGAGTGGTGTAAATATAGAGGGCTCTCCTGTGTTTTGAAAGCTAAGAACTCAGAAGCTGATAAAGCTGGGTATATGACAGCATTCAAATTCTAAAACCCATAAAACTGGGTTTTCTCCCAAAACCCCCAAAATTCAAAATTTCAAGCTCTGCAAAACTCTCTAATAATGTGTTTCTCTAAACAAAGCAAATAAGAAATCAGAAGTTGGGTTTGAGTGATTTGGAGCTATGAAGCTAAAAAAATCAAGCTATATCACTGTCAAAGCCTAACCCAAATACAAATCAAGCTGGGTTTGAGTGATTTGGGTTGTGCTGATTTCAAAATATTTTTCGCACTGACTGGTTGACCGGCCCGTCGTCTGCCCGGTCGACCAGTGATTTGATGAAAAGTCAAATTCAACTGTTGGAGTAGGCAATATCAAATAGAGGAATTCATCCTTTTTTTTGGAGATGCTCTTAGGTGCTATCTGTGGGGACATATTTTTTTGAATAACAACATGTGGCCAAGGTGGCACCGGAGTGCTAGCCAAGGTGCCACGTGTCCTGGTCATGACCCCGAGGTAATCTCGGCAAGGCCGAGGTTATCTGCGAAGACACCGGAATTCGAGGTGAACATATAAGTTATAAGAGTCCTAAAAAGAGGGAGGACCTCAACCTCGATAAGGATAAAGCTCTTAGGGAGTTTATCTTTATCTATTAAGAGAGTCCAGGATAAGCATTAAACCAAAGTCCAAGATGAGCTAGGCTTCTATAGGGATCAAGTTAGTGCAGGCTATAAAAGAAGGGCACCATCGTGGGTCTAAGGGACACTTTTTGTATTCTGGCTAGTAAGTTAAGCACTATTTGCTATCTTTGAGAGATAAGATTACTGACTTGATCGTCGGAGTGCCCCCCGGTGGACGAACCACCACCGAAGTTTCATCTTTCTGTGACAGGTCGTTCGGGCGCAATCTATTCTACTAGTGTTCTCCAGCTGAGTACCTGTTTGGCAGTGTGGTCAGAAATCAACACACACAATTTGGCACAATTTGGCCAACGACGGACTGAATGAGAAAAAAAAGGTCGAGGATGACATTACTGGTGGGAGTGGTAAACACATTGACCCTAATGTAGATGAGGATAATCACAACGAAGAAACTCAGGATCAGAATCCCGGAGAGAAAGACGTTGGCCAAAAGGGAGACGTACCAAAGAAGGGAGATCGCGGCGGGTATTATAACGAGGACGACCTCCAGGTATGGAAAGATCGATGCCTGCAGAGGGATGACGAAATGAAGGGAATGGCAAACAAATTAGAAGACCTACAATCGGTCGTCAATTTCATGATGCAGAACAACATCATGCAACCACCGTTTCCGTTACAAGATACACCAATTCTAGCGGCCAAGAAGGATGCCCAGAAAGGGGGGCAGAAAACAGTTCCTGCAGTTCCTCAGCACGACAGGACCAAGGAACACTCTCACCGGCCTTCACGAGAGGTCGGGCAAAGAGAGTTGATGAAGGAAGAGTCTCGGAGGACACATCGTACCAAGGAAGCCTCAATCAAAGAACATCGGTATGCTCATGTCACGACCCAAACCCGCCCCTATGGGTTTAGCACCGTAACCGGCCAGTAACCCTAGGTTACCGAAGGCCTGCTTAACAGTAATACAATAATACAGAGTACAGGGGCTTGGCGGAAGCCAATACTGTAAATAAACAATGTCCAATGAGCTGTGACAGTCTGTATGCCAAAAAGATTTTTCATACATTATTACAGAACAGTATACAAAACATTTACAAACTTTCAGAACAGGGATCAAGTCCCTATTAACCAGTACAGTGCAGTCTATACAGTCTATACAGTAAACAAAACAGTACAGGAGGGGGAACACTAAACACCCCTAGCCTTAGCTCGGCAGGCTCGGAACCTCGCAGTGAGGCACGTAGGTTGGCTTGACAAAACTGGAAATACCCCAACGCTACTAGCATTGGTCCGGTGCCTGTACACCTACATATATATATGAGCAGTGAGCTAAAGCCCAGTGAATAACATAAAGCGTAAAGGGGTTTAGAATGAATATCCTTACAGTAATGAAAACGGTTCATTTCAATCAGTATATCAGTTGTTCAGTACAGTAAACAGTCATATGTGGTACATCCATTAGCATAACAGTAAACAGTAGGTCTTAAAAGACCGAACAGTAATGATGGCCATCAATCAGTAAACAGTAGTGGTTCCATGAGGGAACCGACAGAGAGCTCTGTAACAGTAACAGTAAACAGTAGGTGCTAAGGATGCCACAGTACAGTTCAGAAATAAAGGACATACATTCATTCAGTAATCAATATCAGTTCAGTAAACAGTTCAGTTCAGTGTTCAGAAGATAATCATTTCGAACATATCTTTACACAATTGTTACTCACAGAGTTCTGGGCTACAGTGAACTAGAGCGTCTCCTCGGAAAGCCAACCCTACATAGTTTACAGATTGAACACACTAAGCTACACAGTTGGGAAAGATAATAACTTAATCCCTAATTTGCCTTGGTGTGTTCTACATCCATATCCTCTTTAAGATGCCTTAAATATGCCCTAGGAATGTCTAGGATGAAAAGAGGATGCAAAGATGCACTTTTGAACACTGTACAAAATTTGCTGAAAACAGGGGTCTCGCTCGAGCGGACATGCAGACAAAGGAGCTCCGCTCGAGCGTGAATTCCGTCGCTCGAGCGGACTGTGTGCTACAGTAAAAATACTGGATGCTCAGAATTTACGCTCGATGGACGCTCGACCCTCGCTCGAGCGTAAGACACAAGTCCTCGCTCGAGCGTGAGTTTCCTCGCTCGAGCGGACTGTGAACTCATGCAAAGTACTGGATGCTCGCATTTCACGCTCGAGCGTCACTTTTCTCGCTCGAGCAGAAGGCAGGATCACAGAGTGTACGCTCGAGCGTGGACTTCCTCGCTCGAGCGTAGGCCCAAAATTTGGAAATTCTAGATTTGAGTCCCAAGCTCAAAATCAAGTTTAAATGCAAAATTTTCGATCCTCTAGGGCTGAAAACCTGGAAAACACTTGTAAACACTTAAAACAACATGATTCAAAGCTCAATTTGGGAAATCAAAGCCCAAGAGTGTTTAATTCAAACTCAATTTCAAACCAATTTTCATGAACATGAAGAACATGCAACATGCATGGATTAAACTCAATTCAAAGCTTCAATCTCATGCTCTAGTGAGCCAAAACTTTCAAAAACATGGTGAAATCATGGTTCATTGTAAGAATATGAACATGCATGTACAAGTTCATGAAAAACAACATCAAAACTCAAGGATGTAAACATGCATGCATGAATTAAGCTATAATTCAACAATCTAAGGCTAAATCATGTCTTAGTTCTACAATTTGGCATGGATCATGCAAGACTCACTTAAATTTAAAATCAAAAGGTTTGAATTCCTTACCTAGAGCTTCAATTACAAGACTAGGAGCCCAAATGGCAAACTACACTTCAATTTCCAAGCAAATCACAAGTTGAATTCAACTCCCTCACTTCCTCTCTCTCTATGGTCGGCTATAGCAATGAAATGAGGCTGATGAAATGTTTTTGTTGAGTATAAATAGGCTCAATGTATTTTGTAGATGGTGGGCCACTAGGTGGCATTCTAGTAATTAAGTCTAACTTTGCAATTCATCAATAATTAATCTAATTTAATCATACCAAATCAGTTTTCAGATAAATACACCATAAAATCACATAAATTCTAATGGTTCTAAATCATCAATCAATTTTGGGTTCGGCCGCCGATAAGGCCTTCAATTAACAGTTTAAACAAAACAAACTGAACAGATAATTAAACAGTCAAACAGATAAAATGCAATTCAAGCAGATACAAGCAATCAATTCAGTTTCAGATTTCAGTCAGTCAGTTCAGTAATTCAATCAGTTCAATTACTTTTCATATTCGATCTCAGTTTAGCAGTAATCGGTAATCAATCAGTCATTAATCGGTAAACAGTGTGAGGGTTGTTACAGCTCAAGGGAAGGAGCTGTGTTTCGACACGACTAATAGAGGGCGATCTAAAAGGACCCATAACGACACCGGGAGTAGCGCACCAAAAAGGCTAAAATCCAGTGACAGCCGGGCTCCTGGACAGCCCAAGGAGATTTGAGGGACTACTTCCATAGAAAGCGACAAGATGTCGAGGTAACCTCTCCGGTCAAACCGAGAACGCCGTTCTCAGTAGAATTGGACAAATTTGAAGCCTCAAAAAGGTTTCACATGCCGAGACTCTAGATATACGACGATAAATCTGACCCTAACTTTCATGTCAGCTTGTACCTGAACTCAATGGCATTGTACACCAGCAACGAGCCGTTGCTCTGCAAGGTGTTCCCCTCCTTGTTTTGGGAAATCGCATCAAACTGGTTTCACAAGTTGCCGAAATGAACTATGAAAAGCTGTGAAGGCCTAGCCGAGATGTTTGTGGCCAGGTTTGTGACAAACAAACTACAGCCGTTGAGGGTGGACTCCCTGATGGCTTTAAGAATTGGGAGGATGAAAGCCTTAAGACCTATGCCAAAAGGTACTATGAGGTGTTCAACCAAATACCAGGATGCAACCAAGAGGTAGCGGTCGTGTCTTTTAAGAACAGCTTGAACGATGATTGTCTTCTACGAAAATCACTAGCAAAGACACTGCCAAAAATTATGGAGGAACTAATGGCCAGGATAGAGAAGTATGCGAGAGCAGAGGAGGACACACCAGGGACAAAGGCGTCCAAACAAGAGAAGAGGAACGGCTCGCCGAAACGAGGTCGAGGTAATAGTGGATATAATAAGCAAGAAACAAGACTGAGGGCTGCACAGGCAGTAACTACCATATTCCGCATTCCGGTTTACAAAGTCCTAGAGAGGATCAGGAACCAACCGTATTATAGGGCACCAGAGAAGACTCCTGGTGAGTTTATGGGAAGAAGTCTAGGGAAGCACTGTGCCTACCACAATGAGAATGGGTACCTGACTCAGGGGTGCAGAGCCCTAAAAGCAAATCTAGAACGGAAATGCTGGAGACCCCCAGCATTTGGGCACCCCCAGCACCCCCAGTGCCACATGGGGGGCTGCCAATGGCCAAAAGCAAAGGAA
Source organism: Camellia japonica (assembly GCA_030407325.1). Lineage (NCBI taxonomy): Eukaryota > Viridiplantae > Streptophyta > Magnoliopsida > Ericales > Theaceae > Camellia > Camellia japonica. Next base: position 43,082,075 of record JAPPVO010000036.1, on the reverse strand, counting down.
AAAAAAAAAAAAAACAGTTTTTTCAACCAATCACAAAGGACCCCCAGTACCCCCACTGGGGGTCTCAAGCTTTATTCAATCTAGAAGACCTGGTAAGACAGGGTCATTTAAGGGACCTGATAGATGAGGCTAGGACAAGGGAGGAGTAAGCGAGACTGCCTCAGGCACCGGCAGCACCGCCTCCTCCAGCACCACAACCGCAAACAGGCGAACCATGAGTAATCAATGTGATTCACTCGAAGGTCAACGAGAACGAGATACGTGGGGAAACTCAGAAGGTAAAACACTTGCAACATGTGTATCAGGTCCGGCAGAAGAGACCTAGGGCAGACGAGTGCCAGGGACCAGTGGTGTCCTTCACTGAAGTCGACCTACAGATGGTGCAGCAACCACACAACGATGCCTTGGTAATATCCTTCTAGATTGGAGAGTGCCAGGTAAAGCAAATTCTGATCGATCAGGGCAGCTCTTGTGACATCATGTCTGTCAGATATTACAAGGAGCTTGGCCTTCACTAAGATGATCTGGAATAATCCAATGGTCCAATAGTCGAGTTCAATGGAATGCCAACGTGGCCCCTGGGAGCAGTAAGTTTGGAGGTGCAGGCTGGCACCAAGAAGGTAAAAACTGAGTTCACAATAATTGACACTCACTCTCCTTACATTGCTATCCTGGGAAGGCCATGGCTGCATTCAATGGGGGCTGTTCCCTCAACATTACACCAGCTGTTGCGGTTCCTAACAGAACATGGAATTGAGGAGGTCAGAGGAGATCAGGTGCAGGCAAAGAATTGCTCCATGGCAGCAATGAAATCCACCTACAACATACGAGAAGCAAAAGCAGCGGAGATTGAAGATAAGGACATGGAGGTCCTTGAGGACGTCGGCAAAGAACCAGCCGAGAAAAGTGAGGAAGCCCTGAGGAAGATCTTAGTCCAGTAAGGGGATGAAGAGCGCTTCTTCCTTCTCGGCTCAGGCTTGGCCGAGGAGGAAGAAAAGGAATTAGAGGCATTCTTGCGAGAAAACCTTAAGGTGTTTTCCTGAACACCATACAAGATACCTGGCATTGACCCCGAGGTTACTTGCCATAAACTGAATGTAGACAGGTCGGCCAAACCTGTCATCTAGCGTGCAAGGAGGCCTACGTTGATGCATGTTGAGGTAGTAGAAGAGGAAATGGGTAAACTTCTGGAGGCCAGAGCCATTCGAGAGGTAAACTACCCGACATAGTTATCAAACACGGTTGTTGTAAAGAAAAAGAATGGGAAATGGAGGATCTGCATGGATTTCACCAGCCTGAACAAGACTTGTCCCAAAGACAGTTTCCCACTGCCCCAAGATTGATCAATTGGTGGATGCCACTTCAGGGTATAGAAGGATGAGCTTCCTAGACGCTTATAGAAGGTACCATCAGATAGCCATGTACCCCCCAAATGAGGAGAAGACTGCATTTATCACTCCAAAAGGGCTGTATTGCTACAGAGTGATGCCCTTTGAGTTAAAAAATGCAGGAACAACTTACTAGAGATTGGTGACTAAGATGTTCAAACATCTAATAGGAAAAACAGTGGAGGTATACATTGATGACATGGTCGTAAAGACCAAGGAACCTGAGGATCATCTGGCCGACCTAAAGACAGTCGTTGATATCCTAAGGACATTTCGGCTCCGACTCAATGCATTGAAGTGCGCATTTGGAGTTGGGTCAGGGAAATTCCTGGGATACTTGGTCACTAGAAAGGGCATTGAGGCAAGCCCGAATCCAATCAAGGCCATCTTGGAGTTAAAGAGCCCAACGTCGGCAAAGCAAGCGCAGATGTTGACTGGAAGGGCTGCAGTCGTAAATAGATTCATAAGCAGAAGCTCTGACAAATGCAAACCTTTCTTTAGTTTAGTGAAGAAAGCCATAGACTTCTTATGGACAGAAGAGTGCGAAGTCGCCTTGGCTGACTTGAAGAAATACTTGACCATCACTCCAGTTCTCTCAAATCTAGTACCTGGAGAGGAGCTGTTCTTATACTTGGCGGTTTCAGAGCATGCAGTAAGTGCAGTGGTAATCATGAAAGAAAAAGGAGAATAGAGGGCAATTTACTACGTGAGTAAAAGCTTAGCAGATGCAGAGACCAAATACCTACCCTTGGAGAAACTGATACTGGCTTTAGTAATGGCCTCCAAGAAGCTGAATCATTACTTTCAAGCCCACAAGATTGTGGTGTTAACTGAGCATCCTTTAAAGTCCCTGTTGCAATAAGGAGATCTGACAGGCAGGATAGCCAGATGGACAGTGGTGTTAGGCCAATATGACCTGGAATTCAAACCCAGAACAGTAATCAAAGGCCAAGTTTTGGTCGAGTTCACACCAGGCGCCATCATACATCAGGCTCCGTTGAGCCGAAGTATACGATGTCCAGGTGAACAAGGAGAAACCCAGCTGAGGATAGCCGAATAGAGGAAAGAAGAGAAACTCAAGCTCTGCAGTATTTACGTCGGCGACTCCTTCCGCCTGTTTGTTGATGGAAGTTCAAACCGACAAGGAGTAGGGGCAGGAGTAGTGTTAGTATCGCCGAATGGACAGATGCTGGAACAATCCATTTATTTGGGGTTTAAGGCCTTAAACAACGAAGCAGAGTACGAAGCACTGATCGCAGGATTAAAGTTGGCAGCAGCAATGGAAGCCGACGAGGTAATGGTCTTTTGTGACTCCTAGCTTATTGTCAACCAGGCAACATGCGAATACGCAGCCCGAGATGAAAGGATGATGGCTTATGTAAAGGAGGTGAGCAGACTAATAGCATTATTCCAAAATTGCCAACTACAGCAAGTTAGCCGAGATGACAACAGCCACGCTGATGCCTTGGCCAACCTAGCTAGTGCAATGAAAACAGGAGAGGCAAGGACAATTATGGTTAACTACTTGTCAGGTCCAAGTATAGAACCACTGAACACAGAGCATAAGCCAATGTGTGTGAGATGGGACCAAGCTGGATGGATGCGATAATAGTGCTCCTTAGAGATGGAAAACTGCCAGATGATCATAAAGAAGCATACAAGATCAAACTGAAGTCGGCAAGATTCAGTCTGACAGCAGAAGGGCATTTCTACAGAAGATCTTTTACTGGCCCCCTTTTGAGGTGTGTGCATCCTTCACAAGTTGAAGACTTCCTATATGAAATACATGAAGGAGTATGTGGAAGCCACACTGGGGGCAGGTCACTTGCTCATAGGGCCATTACTCAGGGGTACTGGTGGCCCTATATGCCGAAAGATGCTGAAGCTTATGTCAAAAAGTGTGAGAAGTGTCAGAGGTTTGCACCTTTGATACACTAACCAGCAGCGGATTTGAACCCAGTGTCCAGCCCTTGGCCATTTGCCCAGTGAGGCATGGATCTTGTTGGACAACTGCCTCAAGCAACTGAACAAAGGAAGTTCCTGCTAGTGGCAACAGATTACTTCACCAAGTGGGTTGAAGTTGAACCCCTTGCAAAGATTCGGGACATTGATGTAAAGAACTTCACATGGAAGAACATCATCACCAGGTTTGGAATCCCACGGGTGACAATAGCAGACAATGGTACACAGTTTGACAGTAAGCTAATCAAAAGCTTCTGTGCAAAGTACAAAATCAAGAACTACTATTCCACTCCAAGCTTCCCTCAAAGTAATGGACAAGCAGAAGCATCCAACAAAACTATCTTGGATGGGATCAAGAAGAGGCTGGAAGCAGCAAAGGGTAAATGGGTGGATGAGTTGCCCAGTGTACTCTGGGCATATCGGACTACGCCGAGAAGATCAACTGGGGAATCCCCATTTGTTATGGCTTATGGCACAGAGGCAGTTATCCCATTAGAGGTCGGCATCCCAGGGATCCGAACCCAGGGAGTAAAAAATGGGACTAATGATGCATTCTTGGCTTTAATTAAGTCAGATCATACGAAACTCTACTTTGGCTTTAATTAAGTCCCTACTAGTGGACGGTGAGATTGGTTTCCTAACGATTAGTCGAAGTGCGCGTAAACTAATCCAAACATCCAAGATATAAAATAAAAAAAATGAGAGAATAACTTTTTTATTTGGGAACGTTTTTTAAGGTGGCATTTTTTTTTTTTTTTTTTGGGACAGGGGGCATTGTGCTCAATCATATGCACACCCAGCATTGGCCGAGCCATTGCAAGGCTAGGGGAGTCACATGCCCCCCTCAGTTTTGATTTATTTATTTATTTTTATTTTTTTGCATTGTTCACACATAATATGTAGTTTATTTAGTACTCTTGGAGCGCCATGTGATGTTATTTATGTGGTGGTCTAAATCAATAATATAGTGTCAAATTTTATGAATGGAACATAGTAACTCATTATTGTTAGGTAATTGGAAGATAATAGGTGAATCACTTAGTGTAAGTTGCGATTTCTTATATCCAAATCACCACGTCATCAACACCGCATAATATTTTGAGATTATCTAATAATTTCTATTCAAAACACATTTTTATAATCAATACTATCTCTCTAATATTTTTCTATCAAACAAAAATTATAGAAATTTTATAATGATTTATGCTATAAGTGATTTGCTTATATTTTCTAAAATTAAGAATTTTAATTTGTAATTTTTTGTACTAAAATAACATACTTACATTACTATTGTGTCCGAGTTATTCCACATTATTATAGAATTTTGATTAGTTGCTATTAATAATAAATAATTAAATTTTTATACTTAAATGTAACTCATAAAATTATTATTAATTGATTGTTGATCACCAAAAAAAATTAAAATTATAAAGTGCCCTAGCTATCTTAATTTTTTGACTTCGCCACTGACATTCAGTACAGTTTTTCAAAGAAAGAAGCTCTATTCATTCTCGACCAAGGATGCGAACACAATAACAACGAGGAGGGAAGAGAAGGCGAAGGAGCAATCGGAGGAGTCTATGAGGAAAGTCATGTACTTGCATTGTTGGATTCCCATCTAATCAATCATCAACTCAACAACTTGACTGGCCTGACCGTGAGGTTTTAGGGCCTGGGCTGGTTGGATTGGGACTATTTCACATCAGATAGCCTTTGGATGTGTGTTGTGTTTAAACGGTGCCATGACCGTCACCTGGTCAGCAATGGCTCAACGTGAGTGGTATGTGGGTCCCGTTGTTCAAAAAAAAAAAAAAACGCTCAATAACTTGACTTGGGCAAAAAATAAAACAAAAGGAAAAAAAAAAAAATCAACTTTGAATCTATCATAACAGACATTGAAATGTAAATTAATATGGAATATAAATTTGTAATCTATATTATATCTGAGAAGTATTGTCTCTTCTTTAGTAATTAGTTTGGCATAATCTTCTTGTTATGGTGCATGATTGCTATGGTTGATCCCTCCTGTCTCACCCCTCTTTCTTAATTCAGATATGTTTAGCCAAATTTTTAGAGCATGTCTAAACTCAGTCTAATCTGTACTAAAAATTGTCCAAGCCCAACTTATAAGTTGAATTTATTTGCGCAAGTATAACCTGATTTCTATAAATTAAATTCAGGAATTCATGAAGTTTTTATGAATCTTTTTTTTTTAGTTCTCCCTATTTAACATGAGAAGTGTTTGGGTATGCAAGGTGTATATGTATTTGAGTAAGTTTTCTCAAATATATATAAAGTACTTTACAAAATCATGTAAGTTCTGAAAAATATACGTAAGTTGTGATTTTTCAAATTTTTATGAGTTAACTTACGTATGTTTATAAAAATTTACGCTATTTTATGAAATAACTTACGTATGTTTGTGAGAGCTTACGCAATATGTATTTGCACATTTAAGAATTATCCTAAAAGTAAATATAATATCCAGCAATGTTATTGTAACAATATACTACACGTGTTGATCTAATGGTCATAGATAACTTTAACATAAAATATTACTATAAGATAATTTAGATGTACATATATTTATATGATCTTGGAAATAAGTGTTCTTAAGATATAAGTAAAAGATAAAAATAAAAAAATTAAAAAACACAAAACACTTTTTATTAAATTTAATGCACATTTTTTGAAATCAATACAATTTTTAATAATTTTACATATTTTAAAGATATTTTATATATACTTTTTAACATTAAACAATGTATAAGAGATAATTATTAATATTTACCTAAATATATTTAAATTATTAAAAAATTAAAATGACCTCAACTTCTCTGATTTTTTTGAACGATGGACTTTCTCCGATTGATTCTCCCATTTCAATCCTACCACGCAAAACACTCGAGACAGACTCGGGTACTCTATGAGTTACTCACAACAGAGTGTTGTTGTGTTATGGTGGGAGATTTTTTTTTAAATTTCAACCCTACCACACCAAACATCCAAGATGGACATGAGATAATGTTGTGAGTATCGAATTGTTCATTTTATAAAATTTATCGAGTATATCATTTATATAAAAAATTAAATTAATTAAAAATTTGTAATCTCATGATTCGTTTCTAATTATTTTTAAAAAATATCATGATCATATTAATTGTTTATTATTTTAAAAAATAAACATACTCTTTTAATGGAGTTATAAATATCTACTCTTGTAAAGGAGTTATAAATATATAATTAATTTAAATTTTTATATAAATAATTTATTTAATAAATATTATAATTTAAATTATTTAAATTATCGAAAAAAGTCGTAAAAAACATCCAGTCACCACATGATGGCCAAGTCCACACCCGGGTTCGTCTCAGTTCGTGACGTTGCACCATCAGACCACACTTCTCTCTCTCTCTCTCTCTCTCTGTACTTAATCCGAATCAATTCTTCTTCAAGGATTCAACTTCTCTGTCTCTCTCTGTGGAGAACAAATATTTGGGACTCGACGATCGTCGCTTCAATGTCTGGCCTTTGCGTTGACATTACACATCGCAGTCATCGCCGGCGAGTTCTTCCAGCCATTCAATGTCAGCTACGACCACCGTGCTCTGATCATCGATGGCAAGCGCCGGATGCTTAACTCCGCTGGAATTCACTACCCTTGCGCCACTCCTGAGGTACCCAGAAAAAAAAAATTCAACTTTCGTGGTGAGTTTCTAATAATGATCATCGATGTCTTGTTTATGTTTAATTCAATTTCAATTTTATTATGTTTTGAATTGTCTGTTGTTAATCTGAATAGTTGACTTAAGTAGGATTTGCAATTTATGCTAATCTATCTATATATTATACAAGGAAAAGGGAATTTTTAGTGAGCAGCCTTGTGAGAAATTCAATATTTCATACTAAATTTCTTGATTTTTTTAATTTTAAATAATTAAGAAAATCTCTATTAGCTAGCTTTTATTTGATAATCCCACATGGAGAGAAAAAAGAAAAAAAAATGAGTTGTTTTATTCATATAAAGGAAATCTTATACTTTTATCCCATTTAATATTGTATTGTTGTGCATGTTTCAATTCAATAGAGTTTAAATTTTAAAAATTTAATTAATTAATTTTGACCTAGCCAATTAGGCTAAATCATTTTTGATTTGATTGATTCGTTGGTTTAACCGTGATTTTAGCAGTTGTATCAAAATATATTGATTAAATTTGTTTGATTCGAAATAACCTAAAGATTGATCTGACTAAAGATTGAAAGACTCAATATCTCATACTAATTTTCTTGATTTTCTTAATTTTGAACAATTAAGAAAATCTTTATTAGTCAGCTTTTATTTGATAATCCCACATCGGGAGAAGAAGAAAAAAAAAAATGAATTGTTTTACTCATATAAAGTAAATCTTATACTCTCATCTCATTTAATATTATAATGTTGTGTTTCAATTCAATATAGTTTAAATTTTAAAAATTTTAATTAATTAATTTTGACCTAGCTGATTAGGCTAAATCATTTTTTATTTGATTGATTCGTTGGTTTAACTGCGATTTTAGCAGTTTTATCAAAATATATTGATTAGATTTGTTTGATTCGAAATAAACTAAAGATTGATTTGATTAAAGATTGAACGATTGAGATTGCTTAATTAAAAATAAATTTTCTGTCCAAATAATTGTTAACTTTTATTTTATAGTCTTACATCGAAAAAAGAAAAAAAAAAAGTGAGTTGTTTCACTTATATAAAGTGAATCTTAGTAGTGTAATATTGTATATACTTCAATTCAAGATAGTTTAAATTTTAAAATTAAAATAACATTTAAAAATTTTAATTAATTAATTTTTGTATAAGTTGGTTGGTCATTTGACCTAACCGATTAGGCTAAATTATTTTAGGTTTGACCAATTCGTCGGCTTAATCGCGATTTCTCATACTGATTTTAATTTTAAACAATTAAAAAAAAAATTACATTGGCTAACTTCTATTTAACTATATAAAAATAAAACTTTTATGATTTATTTAATAATCCCATATCGGGAGAAAAAGAAAAAGCAAAGTTTGTTTCACTATCTATGTATTGTATAAGGATGTCACGCCTCAAAAATTCCCTCAATAAATATTCACCAACTCCCATTATTAAATGTAAACATGAGTAAGTATTCAATGTTAACATTATCTACAAATCTCCAACCTTAGTACTCATTAATCACTAAGAGATTTACAAACAGTAGCCACATGCAAACATACATTCAATAACCCTAGTATATGAATCTATAGCATATGACATGGCAGTTCAAAAACAATTAAATGCCCTAAAGGGCTATAGTTTCCAATGCTTATGCCTGGTTACACAAAAGTGATTTCTTGAACCCATACATATATAGCTCTCAGCTTGGCAAATAATTATAACAAAACAAGAGCCTTGTGCTCTCAAAATATATCCCACGCCTTTAATTCGGCGGAATCTTTACATCTTTTTCTGCACAAAATCTCATAGGGTGAGCATCAAGCCTAATAGGAAAATTTAAACAAAGTATATACATTTTATACAATCTTATGTGATGAATGCATATGTCATGCCATGTTCAAAAACACATAATCCTTTGAAAACCTTTATGCACCAGGAAATCTTGAAAATTCAACAACTCAATAGTTTCAATAAAGTTCAAAGAGGCGGTAAATATGACTCAGGTAATCTCTAAGTTGGTATCTGCAAATAGGCTTAACACGCACTACCAAATCCCCACTTTACCGGTAGCTAACCGAAAGACACGTGGTACCTCCTCCGCACGTGTTTTCGGTCTTTCACCTTGGACACTCAGGCCAACTTAAACAATACGAATCTACACCCCCTATCCGGACGTATCAAACGTATTTACCCCCAACGACAATTCAATATGATCTTGCTTCATAAACAATTTCTTTCTCAATGTCATAGTTTACAAATCTCAATTCGAAATTCATAATAATCAAATGGAATGAATGCCAATGCAACATGTATCCATGCATTACAAAATGTTTCCATTTTCATTTCCACCACACAATCTTCTATTGTGATTAAGTTTCCATTTCTCAATTCCACCACACAATCTTCTATTGTGATCAAAATGCCCACATCCTTTCTCAATGTAATTTCACAAAATATATATATGCACATATATATCTACCGAGGAATAAATCACATTATCACATTACATGCATTCTCCATGTGTTAATCAATATTTTCAACTTGGTCATTTCAAGACCAATCAATAGTATGCTATACAACAAGCTTTAAAATCAACCATTTCTCATATTCCATGGGATTTCTGATATACAAAAATAATAATAATCCTCAATCATTCATCACCATAATGCCTTACCAAAGCAAAATCTCCAGAGAACTCAACCTTCTTCCAAAATCTCAAATTTCTAGGTTTTCACCAAAATTAGATATTTCCCCCATTTTTGAAAGGTTTTTCCAAAAACAACAACCCTCCTTAACAATGTAATTCAATCCCTTAAGAGTTCTTTCTTTTTTGAAAACCAAGGGTAAACCCATTTTTAAAATCATCAAACACTCATAGACCAAAATCAAGTTCAATACTACAAGGGGAAGTTCCAAAATTAACATATTCTTGCAAAAATATATATATAACTCCAAGAAAATCCCTACCTCAAGTTTTGGAAAAGAAAAGAGAAGAAACCCCCAAATTTGACGGCATTGAAATCCGATCTCCACCGCACAAAATAAAGCCCTTGATTAGCTCTCCAAAATTAATAAAGGATGTTGGGTCAAAACTCTAATGGATTGGAAGAAATCAAGAGTTTATGGTGGTGGGTGGAGGTTTGTAGAGAGAAGGGAGAAGAAAAGATATTTTTAGAGAGAGAGAGAGAGAGAGGAGAGGAGAGTAAAAGTGAGATACACTCGGTCCATGGAGACGAAAAGGAAAAAAAATTTGGACCCAGCACTTTTCCGCACGTGCGATACTGTCCCTGCACGTGCAGCTTGTCCTTTCCTCACGTGCGACTCTCACCCCAGCACGTGCGGCCCTTCCTTCCCGCACCTGCCCTCCCTCATGCTATTAAAGCAGTAGCGAATGAGCGAAGGCCTCCCCTCTTCGCACGTGCAGCCTCACCTCCCGCACTTGCAGCCTCACTTCTGTACGTGTGGCCCAAGCCCATGCACATGTAGTTCTGCCACTCACCCAGAAATTCCACTAGCTGAACCCGAGACCGCAAAAACTCAACCCTGGAACTAAATTAAAACAAAAGAAAAAGAAATTCGAGAAAGGCTTCAATAATGGTGAACCCAAACGGTTGATGAGACCTTGATTAATTCCCGACACTCCCAATACGAGTGAGATAAACACAATTAAAGGAGAAAGAGACGGGTTATATACCCGGGCATCACAAAGGAAAAGGGGGTTTTAGGGAGCAAACGTCTAGGAGCTCCAAATCTTCATTCTAAAATTATTGAATTTTCTTAATTTTAAACAATTAAGAAAATTCTCATTGGTTAGCTTCCATTTACCTTTTATTTTATAATCTTACATCGGGAAAAAAGAAAGAAAAAGTGAATTGTTTCACTTACATAAAGTGAATCTTACACTCCCATTTATATAAGCAAAAGGAGATTTTTAGTGAGAAACCTTATGATCAATATCTCATACTAATTTTTTTGATTTTCTTAATTATAAACAATTAAGAAAATCCCTATTGGTTAGCTTCCATTTAACTTTTATTTTACAATCCCACATAGAGGTTTTGATTTTATAAATAATTTTGTATGAGATTTTGAAACTTTCATAATATTTCTACTTAAAAGTATTTTTTTGTAAAATATATAGATATATTAATGATCTCAATATCACTCTTACTGCTCCTTAATACAAGAATTATGAGATAATTATGATAATTGTAAATTTGTATTTAAAACTTATAAATCATGGGATAGATTATTATAATTTTAAATTTATATTGTGTCAATTTTAAATTTAAATTAATAGATTGCTTTTCATTTTAATGATTGTTTAAATTTTAATAAAATAAAATTTAAAAGTTTTAATTAATTAATTTTTATGTAAGCTGGTTGGTCTTTTAACCTAACTGATTAAGCTAAACCATTTTTGGTTTGAATGATTTGCTGGTTTAATCTTGATTTTAGCGGTTTTATATATTACGATAATTCTTTTTTACTCATTAAGTTTTTAAAATTTCTTTAATTATTTCCCTTACAAAAACCAATATGTCAATTTTTTAAAATTCATATATTTTTATTCTAAAATAGTGAAATATTAGAACTATGTCATTTTTTTTTTATAACAAAGTATAATTTTAATTATTAATTGTCAATACAATAATTTTAATCTATCTATACTATATGTTATAGTAAATGAACATTTGAAAAACCCAGAAGCTCGCTCGAGCGAAGGAAAGCTCGCTCGAGCGAAGAACTCAAAGACATACACCTCACTCGCTCGAGCGAAGGAAGCTCGCTCGAGCCAAGAAACACATCCATCAGGTCTAAGTACTGGACGCAAAGCTCGCTCGAGCGAAGGTACCTGGCTCGAGCGAAGGACCAAAATCAAAGACCTCGCTCGAGCGAAGAATAGCTCGCTCGAGCGACCAACCCAAAAACTGGACATGTACTTTTGGTTTCTAAACCCAACCAACCTGTAACATAACCTGCCCAATAAATCCTATAACTCAAAATAAAGAATTAAAGGACAACAACAACAATGATACAACAATGGAATCTACGGAACATAAGTCCGGATACAATAATCAAATGGGAAAAGACCGGGGTCGCTATATCACCGAAGTGCCAGCCGAGGTGCCACGTGTCCTGGTCATGACGCCGAGGTAATCTCGGCTAGGCCGAGGTTATCTGCCAGAATACCGGAATCCGAGATAAGCGGATAAGGGACAAGAGTCCTAGAATGGAGAAGACTTCAGTTTGGGTAAAGAAGAGACTCTTAGAGAGTTTATCCTAATTCTACTGGGAGTCCAAGATTACAGTAATCCTAAGTCCATTAGAGCTAGGCTTCTATTGGAACTAGGATTGTGTTGGCTATAAAAGGGAGGCACCCCCATGGGTCTAAGGTACACAATTTATATTCTGAATAGTGAGTTAGCACTATTGATTATCTTTGAGAGATCTACTGACTTGATCGTCGGAGTGCCCCCGGGTGGACGAACCACCGTCGAAATCTTCTCTTTCTGTTACAGGTTAGCCATGTGTCATCTATTCTGCCGGTGCTCTCCAGCTGAATACTGAGTTGGCAATGTGATCAGAAAATCACTCACACAATTTGGCGCCGTCTGTGGGAATCGAACCCACGACCAAATTGTGTGAGTGATTTTCTGACCACACTGCCAACTCAGTATTCAGCTGGAGAGCACCGGCAGAATAGATGACACCTGGCTGACTTGTAACAGAAAGAGAAGATTCTGGCGGTGGTTCGTCCACCCGAGGGCACTCCGACGATCAAGTCAGTATATCTCTCAAAGATAATCAATAGTGCTAACTCACTATTTAGAATATAAATTGCGTACCTTAAACCCATGGGGGTGCCTCCCTTTTATAGCCAATACAATCCTAGTCCCAATAGAAGCCTAGCTCTAATGGACTTAGGATTACTGCTAATTTTGGACTCCTAGTAGAATTAGGATAAACTCTCTAAGAGTCTCATCTTTACCCAAACTGAAGTCTTCTCCCATTCTAGGACTCTTGTCCCTTATCTGCTTATCTCGGATTCCGGTATTCTGGCAGATAACCTCGGCGTCATGACTAGGACACGTGGCACTTCGGCTAGCACTTCGGTGACACCTCGGTCACGTATTGTCATTCAAAAATTATGTCTCCACAGACTTGATAATTTATTAAGCTCTATTAAAAATGTTTATCTTCCTCATATAAGTTTGGATAAAATTAGGGTAAATTAGATTTGCTTAAAATATAAATTGTCTTCTGTGATTTAAAAAATTATAAATATCTCATGTCAGAATTTGTAATTTAATAGAATTAATTAAAAAATGAAATTCATAACTGCTCTTATATAATAATAAAATTACCTGAATTATTAATTGAAAAATATTTCTAATATCATTAAAAATTGTTAATTAACTTGATAATTTATTAAATAAAATGATCGATTTGTTATGAAATTAGAAATATCAAGAGATGAAATGTAATTTTCAGAACCATAGAAACGATTCATATTTTAAGCAAATCTTTTAATTACTCATCAAATTATTGACCATGAAAATGTGATAACAAATTTACATTTGGCCTTCTTGTTTTTTTAATTAAAAACTGAGTAAGCCCTATTGTACCTGATTAAAATTAAATTTATAACCCAAGACTCTTATCTTTTTATCAATTTATAATTTTCCTTTTAAAATTTCTATAAATTTTCAATATTTCCTTCAAACAACTCAAAAAAAAAAAAAAAAAAAAGAATTATACTATCGGTCCCTATAATTTGAGACTTGTGCCACTTTGATCTTTGACTTTTTAATTGTAATATATTTGACCCTGAATTTTGAATCTTATTCCAAATAAAGATAATCAAATATATATATATATATATATATATTTTTTGCAAACAATCCATTTTAAGGGCAAAGTTGTCATACAACTTATTTTGTATTAGTTAACTTATATATTGTTTGAAATGTAATGGCCTTTTTTTTTTTTAATGAATAATGTTGAAATTTTTTTGGTTAAAATTTTTTTTTTTATATTTATTTTCGTTAAATTAATTTCAATTTTTTCAAAAGTTAAATATGACAACAACTTTGATATTATTATTAAACCAATCATTAAATCAAAAAATCCAAAATTAAAGTTATATCATATATTAAATATATCGATTACACATTAAAAACCTAATAACTATCTATTATATGATAATCATTCAAAAATATTTGTTAACAATAAATACAACCATCCATTACATGATAATCATGAAAAATATCAACAAAATTAACCACCCATTGCATGATCATCATCCAAAACATATTAAAAATTAATTTGGTAAAAAAATAAAAGAATAAAATGTAAAAGATTTATCATTTTTATATAATTTTATCTTTGGTGGGTAGAAATAATTTTTAAAAATTCAAAAATAATTTTAACATTTATTTCTGTCAAACTATTTATATTTTATCAAATTGACGACTTTGCTTTTGAAATGGAACAATGGTGTCTTCAATTATTATTATTTAGAATAAGATTCAAAATTTATGATCAAATATATTACAATTGAAAGATAAAAGACTAAAATAACACAAATCCTAAATTACAAGGACCAGTATAATTCGCTCAAAAAAAACATAGCTAGATACCCAAAAGAAAAATGCTGGAGCACTAATTAGTGCTCCACTAATTAGGAGTGGTCCCGCCAGTAATGATGATGTTTTGGTCTTGGAGTTGTATTTTTTTTTTTTTTTTTTTTTTGCATTAGTGCTATTAGTGGTGATGTTTTTAGTGGATGAATCATTGTTGTACCAAAATAGATGTAGAGTGGTTAATAAGGATTGTATGGAAAAGAAAAGGCGGTCCCCTCTTCCTGTCATCACAAAAAGGGATGAGGCTTGGTATGGTACTTGGCTCAACTTATTTGTACAAAGAATGAATTAAAGTCAAGAGGCACAAGTGATTGGCACCATTAAACAGAGTTTATTGCTTTTTCACATCCGAACCAGACTATTGTCACAACATAACACACATAATAGCAATAGACCATCCCTTAACAATTATTGCAATCATTGGTTAAAGAAGCTGAACTTTCTTGGTCAGACAACAGTTTGTTGAATTGTAACAAAATGAAAAGGTATCATCTTTCATGGTTTAAATTGTAAGTTTAAGAAGAAAAAAAAATAATGAACTGGCATAATCAGAATTAGAAAGAAGGTGAGACCCAAAATTCCACTCGACACAGACGTAAGGACCTATTCGAAGGTGAAGATAGAGTCCCCTAGATCCCACTAGCTTCACAAACTTGATGAGATCATATCTCCCTTCAAAATTATACTGAGCAGACAAGTCAAAAATTAGAGAAATCATTTAGTAAAACAAATCTAACTTGTTGAACTCAACCATGCAAGGCTATTACCTCAGATAGGATGGCAAAAGCAATTACCGCACCTGTCCTCTGACTGGTTCATGTCCATTCCAAAATGTTTAAGTTTGGATGACATCTGCCCCACCTTCCTTGCTCTGAGCAATCAGATCAGGCCACATCTAACACCATTTGAGATATATCAGCTGGGCTTTATAATTAGTTCACAACCAAAAATGCAGAAGAAACCTTAAAGAACCTTGAGGGAAGCATAATATTTTCCAAGAAAATAAGTGCATAACAGAATATATGAACTACAAAAGGATGGCGAAAAAAGAACAATAAAAGATAAGAATAGCAGATGATAGAGACAGAAAATTAAAATAGACTAAAATAAGCAAACAAATTGGTTCAACAATTGGCTGGTTAACGCAAACCAACCTCAGACATGTCTACCTTTGCCACAATGCATAACCTTAGGGCTACCATTAGATGTGCATCTCATTCTTGGGTTGGTGTTGAGGTTGGTGATAGCAAAATCACAACACAAAGTTCTATCCTTGGGCATGCTGGCAATGACCTTATTCATAATGGGTATTTAAAATATCCCAAATATATAAAGATGGAAAAAAGCTTGTGAACGAAGAGAATCACAAGAGCATGCATGGTTACAATGTAGCTTACAGATGGCATGGGAGTAGTTAAAAGCTCTGACTTCTTCTGATATTATGACAGTTCCATTGCCTTTAAGACTGTTTTTAAAGTTGAAGATGTTTTTTTTTTTTGATCGACAAAAATGAAGCTTTGTTGATGAAAAGAGCAAGATACATGCAAGACTTACATCAACAAAGCAGGGAAGTGCACTGAGCATCATAGCTAACTTCAGCCATCCCAATTAGGTTGGCACCGCAAATGAAGCACAATCATTTGCTAGCACTTGACCCAAACACACCTTTGCCAATTAAAGAAGAATGTTCATTTTTAATAAGTGAATTTCTAGGAGAGTGTTGATTTCTTATTTGTTCTCAATTAGCATACTTATTATTATGCTGTCTATTCAAATTTCTCACAAATATTTTCCTATCCCGAAAATGAAAAAAATCCAAAATGCAGAGTTCCTTCAAATTCCTGTCCAATGTCAACCAATTTTTGTCTCCCCGAAACAACCCAAGTTTTACTCAAGATATACATCGAGATTGAACAGCCTGTCTTTCTATTTACCCCTTTACTAGCATATCACTCATGCTACGCACAAAATAAAACAATATATTATTTATTAAAAATACGATAATTATATTTAATTTTTTTATATTTTGTCTCTCTAAATAAAATTTTATATATAAGTTTACAAGTTTTGTTTCAAATGTTCATTTACTATAACATATAGTATAGATAGATTAAAATTATTGTATTGACAATTAATAATTAAAATTATACTTTGTTATAAAAAAAAATGACATAGTTCTAATATTTCACTATTTTAGAATAAAAATATATGAATTTTAAAAAATTGACATATTGGTTTTTGTAAGGGAAATAATTAAAGAAATTTTAAAAACTTAATGAGTAAAAAAGAATTATCGTAATATATAAAACCGCTAAAATCAAGATTAAACCAGCAAATCATTCAAACCAAAAATGGTTTAGCTTAATCAGTTAGGTAAAAGACCAACCAGCTTACATAAAAATTAATTAATTAAAACTTTTAAATTTTATTTATTAAAATTTAAACAATCATTAAAATGAAAAGCAATCTATTAATTTAAATTTAAAATTGACACAATATAAATTTAAAATTATAATAATCTATCCCATGATTTATAAGTTTTAAATACAAATTTACAATTATCATAATTATCTCATAATTTTGTATTAAGGAGCAGTAAGAGTGATATTGAGATCATCAATATATCTATATATTTTACAAAAAAATACTTTTAAGTAGAAATATTATGAAAGTTTCAAAATCTCATACAAAATTATTTATAAAATCAAAACCTCTATGTGGGATTGTAAAATAAAAGTTAAATGGAAGCTAACCAATAGGGATTTTCTTAATTGTTTATAATTAAGAAAATCAAAAAAATTAGTATGAGATATTGATCATAAGGTTTCTCACTAAAAATCTCCTTTTGCTTATATAAATGGGAGTGTAAGATTCACTTTATGTAAGTGAAACAATTCACTTTTTCTTTCTTTTTTCCCGATGTAAGATTATAAAATAAAAGGTAAATGGAAGCTAACCAATGAGAATTTTCTTAATTGTTTAAAATTAAGAAAATTCAATAATTTTAGAATGAAGATTTGGAGCTCCTAGACGTTTGCTCCCTAAAACCCCTTTTCCTTTGTGATGCCCGGGTATATAACCCGTCTCTTTCTCCTTTAATTGTGTTTATCTACTCGTATTGGGAGTGTCGGGAATTAATCAAGGTCTCGTCAACCGTTTGGGTTCACCATTATTGAAGCCTTTCTCGAATTTCTTTTTCTTTTGTTTTAATTTAGTTCCAGGGTTGAGTTTTTGCGGTCTCGGGTTCAGCTAGTGGAATTTCTGGGTGAGTGGCAGAACTACATGTGCATGGGCTTGGGCCACACGTACAGAAGTGAGGCTGCAAGTGCGGGAGGTGAGGCTGCACGTGCGAGAGGGGAGGCCTTCGCTCATTCGCTACTGCTTTAATAGCATGAGGGAGGGCAGGTGCGGGAAGGAAGGGCCGCACGTGCTGGGGTGAGAGTCGCACGTGAGGAAAGGACAAGCTGCACGTGCAGGGACAGTATCGCACGTGCGGAAAAGTGCTGGGTCCAAATTTTTTTTCCTTTTCGTCTCCATGGACCGAGTGTATCTCACTTTTACTCTCCTCTCCTCTCTCTCTCTCTCTCTCTAAAAATATCTTTTCTTCTCCCTTCTCTCTACAAACCTCCACCCACCACCATAAACTCTTGATTTCTTCCAATCCATTAGAGTTTTGACCCAACATCCTTTATTAATTTTGGAGAGCTAATCAAGGGCTTTATTTTGTGCGGTGGAGATCGGATTTCAATGCCGTCAAATTTGGGGTTTCTTCTCTTTTCTTTTCCAAAACTTGAGGTAGGGATTTTCTTGGAGTTATATATATTTTTGCAAGAATATGTTAATTTTGGAACTTCCCCTTGTAGTATTGAACTTGATTTTGGTCTATGAGTGTTTGATGATTTAAGAAGATCGAAGAAAGTGATGCAGAGAGATAGAAGAGAGTGAGGTGAAGAAGAAGAAGCAGACGAGTGTGATTAAGAAGAAGGCTGAAGAGAAGAAGACAATGAGGGAGAGATAGCCGAGACGAGCGGCAATCGAGGAGAGCTGCTTTTGTCGGCCATTGACGCAAAAGCACGGATGCGTGTCCAACGTGATTTTCGAGGGAACAGAGAGAGGCGCTCGAATCGTATATATATGTATATATATGTTTTGAATTGTATAGATGCCATTTATCACTATCATTTTCCTCTTCCTCCTCCAGATTCTGACCATGATTTCCTTTTGATAATGTCACAGGGGGAGAAATTATATGATGTTATGGTATGATGCTATGTATTATGGTATTATTTTCAAACTAATCTGATGTTATGTATTTATAGTTTGATATCTTAATCTTATATCATGTTGTTGATTAAAGCTTATTTATTACACATGTGCTAACCTGTGTATTTAGAAATGAATTTAGGGAGCATGACTTGCGGGGGGAGCTTTTCTTACTCCCAAATCAAATCAAAACATCATTGTGTACCATCGTAAAAAAGGGGGAGATTGTTAGACTTATTTATTTTGATGATTTATTTAATTATGTTTTTAATTTATTTGGAAGAGAAAAATAGAATCAAAATTTATTTTGATGATTTATTTGAAAGAGAAAAATAGAATCAAAATATATTTTGTCTCATTATTTCTCACCTAAACCTTTATCCTATATGTTGTTAGAATGTATTTAATATTTGATTAAATCAGGAGTTCAAATAGCCCAAAAATAGAGGTTCAAACAGCCTGGCAAAACAGCAGTTCAAAAGGTTCAAAAGGTTGAAGTGGAAGATATTCAAATTTGTAATGATGGAGTGGAAGATATTCAAATTGGTAATGATGGAAGTACAACGGCTATAAACGGTTATAAATTCAAATGAATACAAATTTGTAATGATAGAGTGGAAAATATTCAAATTAGTAATGATGGACTACAATGGCTATAAACGGCTATAAATTCAAATGAATACAACATTTATAAACGGCTATATTTTTCGTTATATATACCAAAGCCTATAATGTAAACAAGTTACAAAAAATCAGAAAATATTCTCTGATCTATAATCATTCACATCTATTCTCTGAAAAATTCTCTGAGGAGTGTTCTTCAATTTTTGTTTACATCCTCTCTCAGAAAATATACACTGAGCCTTATAGCTTTAAGCCTATCTTTCCTGTGTAAGGTTTACAGAAAAATCAGAGCTTCATTTTGTATATCCATCTTTGAGAGATATTTATTGTAAACTTTCTTTGAAAGAAAAAATACCATTTCATCTTGTAAAAGTATTGCAAACACTGTATTCTTGAAATCTTGAGAGTGATTGTGAATCACCGAAGATTTGCAAGGGTTTGGGCTTGTGAAGTCTGTGTAAAATCCGTGAAGGATTGCTCCATTTGTAAAGAGGTTGCTAGCACCCCCGTGAAGTTAGAGCATAGTGGAAAATCTCAAATGAAGCTTGAGGAGTAGACGTAGGCCGAATTGAAGCCGAACCACTATAAATTTGTTTGTCTCTATCTCCCTTATCTCTTTATTTTATTTAAATTGCTATAGCTATATTTCACATTTACACTATACTAAAATCATTAACTGACATAGTTGTTAGAACACTTGTTTTAATTATTTTTATTTCATTAACTATATTTATCTATTGTGCTAGTCATAATTTTTATTAGGGTATTATTAATTTTTAATTGTAAAAACCTAATTCACCCCCCTCTTAGGTTGTCTTTTGGGTAACTGAACCTTTAAATCACATTTTTAAGCCTCTGAAAACTCTGAAAATTAGTAGCTAAAAGTTGAGAAACAAGTGGGGAAAACAAAGATATAATCTATGAGATAAGGTTCAAGAAATGATGGTTAACCCCTCCACCTTTGGTAGCTTTTAAATCACAAGTTCCAACACTCAAAACCAGTCCAAAACATAGTATAAACAGTAAGAAAAAAGAAGAAGGAAAGAGTAGTGTAAACAAGGGAGAAGATGGCAAAGTTTATACCTCTTGAAAAGATGATGTTCTTTGGTTCACAAATCACAAAGTGATCACCCTCAAGAGCTGAAATTTTGGCTCAGTAATCTCAGTAAGAAACCTCAAATTTTGGTTTAGGAAGTGTATGTATAGTGTATGTATGTCGCAAGATAGAGAGGGAGAGTATTTGGCAAGTTTTTGGCTCTTGACAAAATTTTTTAACCTAAAACCATAAGGGATGGTTAAGTATTTATAGAAAAATAGGTTCGTCTGTCAGAAATATTTGTATTGAGCCAGCTGGTGCAAGTCATGCACATGGAGGGACAACTAGCAACAAAAGATCTGCCTGCTAGGAAACATGGTCGGCCGGCCAATGAAAATTGGCCTGCCGGCCGCCTGTTGGCCAACAGGTCTCTGAGTGGCCACGTGAGAAAAAATTAGGTTTTGGTCCAAAGGAGATGTAAAGTTTTAGATTCTGAAACTCAAAACCGAAGCTTTTTGCTAAAGAAATCGAACGTTTGTACTACATAGTATTGAGTGTTCAACCTAAGGCGTCCAAGTCTTAAGACGGTCAAAAATAGGGTGTCTACACACACAAGCATGTCTATGTATCTGATTAGTGCATTGTTCTTGAAAACCATGTTTATAGATTGTATATTGTATATTGTTACCTTTGAAATTGACAGGAAGCCTTTGTATGAGTAATTTGTAGCAATGCTATAGGGATCAAGAAGCTCCAGCTTGGTTTATTGCCGTGTAAATAGAGATCTTGGTTGTTAATATTACCCTCTTTTAGTGTTATATTAGAAGAAATAATTAAAAGAATTTCAACTTTGGTGTATGTTAAACAGACACTAATTATTATAGTGCCCTCAATTGTTGGTAAAATATATAAAAAAGAAGGAGATAAAAAAGAAATGCCCTTTATGTCTTTCCATTTTTCAATTTGTGAGATGGATTGCTGACAGATTTGTGCATTCGAAAAAGCAGGTTGTAAAGAATATGGGGGAGATACTAAAAGCAAGTGGTGCCAACTATTCCTTAGTAGTTAAGACAATAGTCATGTTCGTATCTCTACTTTCTGTTCAGGTCTATCTCTCTCTTGCTCTCTCTCTCTCTCTAGAAAGTGTCAATACTATTTAATTTATCTATACTGTTGTGACTTTTTCATTTCACTAAATTTTGCCCATTTTGGTTTTAAGAATTATTTATATAGATATATTTTTGTTAGTGGATTCTTTTGTGGGTAATAAATACTTTTTGTGTTTTATTTGGTTTGCAGTAAGTGGTTTGGATTTGAGAAAGTGTCAAAATACTATTTAATTTAATTTATCGATACTGTTGTGACTTTTTCATTTCACTAAATTTTGCCCATTTTAGTTTTAAGAATTATTTATATATATATTTTTTGGTAGTGGGTTCTTTTGTGGGTAATAAATACTGTTTGTGTTTTATTTGGTTTGCAGTGAGTGGTTTGGATTTGAAATTTCTTTGTGAATTTTTTTTAAAGAGTTTAAATTTTTTTGTGAAGATAAATTTATTTGTGAAAATAAATTTATCTGTGAAAATGTTAAGAGATCGCAACTATTATAAAAAAAATATATCTTCAAAAATTTTAATATCAAGACCTTAAACTAAAAATCTCTAGAATAAAATGTTATGTAATTTAAAATTTAAAAGAAATTGATATAATTATATAAAAATTATAGGACGTATTATAATTAATTGAGTAGTGTTCCAGTATGCAATGTACATCGTATGTAATCCTAAGTTTTTACGAACTTACATAAGACATTTTACAAAAATGTATAAGTTGAATACAAATTCGATTAGGTTCATTTTTATGAATAAACTTACACATATTTTAACTTACACAATTTTGTGATGGTGTTATCCGAATTTTTTTTTTTTGTCTAATTATATAATTATAATTTCTTCAACAACCCCACTTGTTTTTCCTTCAGCATGATCTCCCTTCTATCTTTTTGTCTTTTCAGTCGGGTCAGGGATGTTAACATCCAATTATCATAAACTTTGGTGAAGTTTCTTTTCATTTTCCTTGGAAGGGAAAAATATAAAAAAGAAAAATGTGTTCTTTCTCACCTATTCTCTGTCTTTCATACCCACTATTAATTTTTCAGTAAAATATGACATTGATTATATTTCTATATCATAAAATATTTATTATCTCTTATGTTTTATGTTATTATAATATGAGTTTTTAATGTGTATTTTTAATCTAAATATACTTAAAAAATATAAAATTTTAAAGTATATATTTTTTAAATATATGTAGATTAAGTGAATTTAACAAGTAAAATTTTTTTAAACATTAATAAAACAAATACAAATTAAAACTCAAAAAACTATTTTTAAAAATACCCAATCAACTGACATTTTTTTTTTTTTTTTCCTTCAAGGGGCAAGTTCTGTTAAAGTCCACTTAGGTTAAGATTCAGTTGTCATAAAACTTATTTGGTGTTAGTTAATTTGTATATTGTTTGTAATGTAATAGCATTTTTTTAATGGATAATATTGGAAATTTTTTTGTTATAAAGTTTAATTTGGTTTGGTTTTCAGAATCTATTTTCAAATTTTTTTTTAAGAAATTAAAAATTAAATTTGTGGGAAAAAATTTAAAACACATCATTTATATAATTTTATCTTTTAAGAGAGTAGAAATAATTTTTTTTATATTTATTTTCGTTAAATTAGTTTGTATTTTTTCAAAATTCGAACATGGCAACAACTTTGATGTCATTATTAAACTAATCCATTAAATCAAAAAATTCAAAATCAAAAAAATTTCATATATTAAACCTATCGATTACACATTAAAAATATAATAACCATCCATCACATAATAATCATCCAAAAATATTTGTTAATAATAAATACAATTATCTATTACATGATAACCATAAAAAAACATCAACAAAAATTACCACTCATTACATGATTATCATCCAAATACATACTAAAAATTAATTTGGTAAAAAAATAAAAATGTAAAAGATTTATCATTTGTATATAATTTTATCTTTAGTAGGTAGAAATAATTTTTAAAAATTTAAAAATAATTTTTTGACATTTATTTTGTAAAACTAATTTATATTTTATCAAATTAACGATTTTTTTCTTGAAATGGAACAATAATGTCTTCAATTATCCTTATTTGGAATGAAATTCAAAATTCAAAATTAAATATATCACAATCAAAAAGTCATGATAAAATATATCATAATTAAAAAGTCAAAAATTAAAATGATATAAATTTCAAATTATTAAAATCGTTAGGACAATTCGTCCTAAAATCAATACCATTGATGTGGATTATGATCTTATTTCTCAAAAGGGTTGGTTTGAGATGTCCTAAAAAAGTGCACTTTTTGACTTATTGGTGAGTTTGGGTTGGGTTTGGGTTGGGTTTGATGTGATGTGTTAGAGAGGTGATGTGATTTAAATAAGATGATGTGACTTAAATAAGATAGTGACTTTTTGACTTTTTGGCTTATTTAGGTTATGCCAAACTAAACAAAGATAAAAGGCTGAAATTTATAGTCGAGGGAATAATTTGCCTGAAATCTGTATAAAATATTATCTATGTTCTCCTCCTCGGCGGCGGCGGGACAGGGGCGGGGCGGCGACCCCTTAGCCCCTCGTCCTCTTTCTCTCCTTTCCTCTCCCTCATGTTGGATTGAAAGATTATTGTTCTTTTACAATTTTTTATTAAAACGATGTCGGGTTGAAAGATTATTTTTCTTTTACAATTTGGGTAAATCACATTGACACCCCTTGAGGTTTGGTCTAATTACTATCCGTACGAGCACGAAATAATCTTCTCGTATGATCATGTTGATCAAGTCTGCGCTCCTCAAAACGCCGTCGCTTTACTCCCTGAAAACACAAACGTGAGCTAGCCGGCGGGTATATGCCAGATACCTCTCCGATGCCTAAGTCAGCAAAACAGACAAATAGACAAAAGCTCTATGTATTCGAGAATCAAAGTTGTGTTACCTCTACATAGGTTATGTTGTGAGCTTTTATAGTTTCCGTATAGCACAATCCTAGTAGGACTTTTATTCCTCCATGTAGAGTCCTCCTAGGAATCACACTCTTGAAAGATAATGCTTATCCTTCAACACCCCCCTTACTGCTTAAACCAAGTGAGATGGTTTTACCACGGTTGGATGACAGAACGACCAAGCTAACATGGCCATGCTAAAGCGTCAGATTTGACCGAGCTTCAACTAGCTCGGTTCTTTTCTTCATTGCTCTTACCTCGGTCTCGCATACTCCAACTGGGCTAATTACTTAAGACTGAGCTAACTATGCAGAATGACGTCCTCATCTCAGCGTGACTGTGTGATGTTTAGCTCGGTCTGAATATCAACTAGGCCCAACTAGTTAGCAGTTAGACCGAGCTATATCATCTCTTACCCCAGCCCATAGCGTGGCCCAACTTACAAAGAAGGCAATTCTTTAGCTCGGCACGATTTATTTATAAATTACCCTCTCACTATTCATCTCTTGATGTTTTGAAAATTACATTTTCACCCCTATGGTTAATGGTCTTATTTCACAAACCCCCTACTTATATAACAGATAACAACTCTTAGTAGAAAAATAGAGGAAATTACGTTAAAAAAAAAAAAGAGCAAAAGGAAATAGAAAAAAAAAGAGAGAGTGCGTGAGTTTAATGTCTTTATTCTGTCTAAATAATTATAATGACAGGGAGTTAGTATAATTTATCAAACGTTAAAAAATAATATATATTAAATTTAAATCTTAAGAGGTGTAAGTATAATTTATTAAAACGCTATCCTTTTAGTAAGGAATTGATCTTAGTCATTGATCACTCAAGTGGGACAGATGTCGCTCATTGGTGAAACCACTCCACCAAATCAGTTCGCTGAAACACCGAAACAAAGGATCCGAACGCCAAAATTCAACCCACCTAGAAGTAATCCTTGTCTAACTTTAAAGCAGCCTGTGAAATACGGCAACTTCACATGACCGAAAAAGTCAAATTCTAAACTAACCCCTGTTTTTGGGTCAGCAATCAAACCGGTTAATCGATGTTGAATAAAATATTTTGAATAGAAATAAATTAATAAAAAAGTGAAAATATTCAGCGAAATTATAATATTTTTTTTATCAAATTCAAAACTTATTTTAGACAAAGATTATGTTATTATTTAATTAAAAAAAAATAAATTTTAATTATTTATTTATACCCGTACATGACACGGATATTATGCAAATAATTTTTTTAAATAGACATGATTTTTTTTGGGGGCCAAATAATACTAAGGGACCAAGACGTAGTTGTAAGTATTTAATATATATATATATATAGAGAGAGAGAATTCTAGGAAAAATATCATTTAAGTGGAATGTAAAAAAAATAATAACATATTAATGAAAAATTATAGAACATTAAAAAATAATTTTATAAGTTTATTCATGAAATTGTTATTTTTTTACAACTAAACCCTAACATGTTATTTTTTCAAAATTCTATGGTACACACTTCGTTGGAGTGTATATCATATGCATTCTTATTAACGATCTTATTGATATTTGATTATGACTTATTAAAGTGTTAGTTATGACTGAATGTGATATTTACTATGACCTATTAGAGTGTTAGTTATAACATTATTTTGTTATGATCTAAAAGTTCTTATATTTTATGGTATTTGGTTATAACTCATTTTTTTAATTATAACTCTTATATGATTGAATTATGACAATTGTAGCGATTAACTTCACAAATGATATAATTTGTATATGATACATACTTTTTTAAGGTTAACAAGACTGAGTGATTAAATTTTAATTAGGCAAATTATACAGAGATTTGGATAAAGGACGGTGAACCCCAGAATTTTAGCAATATTACACTCACATCCTTTCCAATAATAGATATATTAATGGTCAGTTGATAATTCATTTTTCGAAAGGGAAAATGTTTGGTGGCCCAAAATGTTTGGCTAGAATGGCTCAAATTTCCTTTTCTGGAAAAGTTTTTTTTTTTTTTTTTTCTTTTCTGCCTTGTTTTTTTTTTATTTCCTTTTATGGAAATTTCGGGGCATTCGAGCCCCAAAATTTCGGGCCCTGAAATGGGACCGTTTCGAAAGTGCGCTTTTTATCAAAAACAGGTGTGGGTAAACAAATTAGGAGAAATTGCAAATCAATGGAACAATGATAGAATATTTGCAATACATGGTGATGCAAATTTTCCCAACAAATTATTTTTATTTCATCCTTTAACTCGTTTTTTTAATTTCGAATTTGTTCAATATAATTAGTATAATGGCAAAATTGGAATTTTATACAACAAAATAGTTGTTCGGTTACAAATTGATAGTCTTCATAGTGTAGAGTAAAAAGAAAATTAGTGAAATATCTCTCTCTAATTCTTGGTAGTGGGAGATGTTTAATATGTTTTTTTCTTATTAGTTAAGATCCTTCAATAATATGAAATTTCTATGTATTTTTTTTTTTTTTTTTTGAAGAGTTGAAATTTCTCTGTGAAGCAAATTTCTCTGTGAAAATGTTAAAAGACCCCAATTATTATAAAAAAATGTTGCATTTTTTTATTTTATTAAATCTTAATATCAAGGACCTTAACTAAAAATCTCTAAAATAAAATGTTATGTAATTTAAAATTTAAATAAAATTGATATAATTATATAAAAATTAGGAGAATTTTTATAAGATAAATGACATACAATATTTTTATAGTAGTTGGGGTCCCTCAACATTTTCACAAAGAAAATTTGACTCAGATAGATTTTGGCTCAACTCAGAGAAATTTCGACCCTAACACAGGAAATTTTAATTTTCATAGAGAAATTTTGAAAATTCTCTAACTTGCATAAAAAATTTCTCTGCAAATATAATCAAAGAAATTTACTCTCTTGTGCGTTTGATTTTCATTGGACACATTACACACCTGAATGTTGATTGCTCTGGCACATTTGATTTTCTCTGAAATTTTTCTATCGTCATGTTGATCTTCTTTGACCCTTATACACTTGCAATCTGACTTGCATATAAAATTTCTCTATAAATATAGTCGGAGAAATTTACTTGCATGTTGATTTCTCTAGCACATTTGATTTTCTCTAAAAATTTTCTACCATGTTGAGCTTCTTGGGCCATCACACATTTACATATCCAAAGAAAATTACAAACTACAAATAAAAGTAAAGATAAAATTACAAACTTAAGCATGTTAAACACAGAAAAAATAACAAAGAATTGCTAACTATTCTACAAAAATCACAGAGAAAATCATATTTGAATACAATTCCAATTAATTTCCCAATTCATATATCTAATTTAGAGAAAATTAAAAATCACAAATAAAAAATAGCAAAAACAAACTTGCTTCAATTTAGCAAAAAAATTTAACTTCTTGAATACAACCTTGCATTGTGTTCACAATAACCCATAACAGAGCATTGTTTTGGTTTGCTTCCAAAACAGAGCACGCTTAAATATGCAATTCTCTTGTTTCTCTCTCTTTATCTCTTTGAAAAGCTTCGATTTTCTATGCTTTTGGCTCTCTTATTTCTTGAATCCGGATCACTACCTTCAATCTTAGCTTCTGGAGTACGTGAATCCACTTCTAGGATTTTAGATGTTTAGAAAAGTGCAATCTAAGGCTTTAGCAGCTGCTGAAGGGAGATTAGCGGTGAGAGGTGGTCGTTGGACCGGCGACTAGTGACAATGATGCGGTGGCGGTTGACAACATTGCAATGGTGTAGAGGTAGGGAGGGTCAGTGGTTCAATAGGTGAAGAGAGAGAGGGACAGAGGGAGAGAGAGAGAGAGAGAGAGAGACTTGTCAATGGGAGAAAGAGTTGGCTAAGTTGGTGGTGAGGGACCTTAACTAATAAAAAAATATATATTGGATCTTTCCTACTACTCAAAGTTTGGTAGGAATCTTTCACTTAAAAATTATGGGACGTATTGTAATTAA
Organism: Camellia japonica; assembly: GCA_030407325.1. Classification (NCBI taxonomy): domain Eukaryota; kingdom Viridiplantae; phylum Streptophyta; class Magnoliopsida; order Ericales; family Theaceae; genus Camellia; species Camellia japonica. The sequence continues at coordinate 43,053,457 of JAPPVO010000036.1, read as the reverse complement.
TTGAGTAATGTTTCAATGTGCAATGTCTATCGTACGTAACCCTATCACAAAATTACGTAAATTTTTACGAATTTACATAAGTTATCTCATAAAAATGAGTAAATTAAATACAAATTCGCTTAAATTCACTTTTATAAACTTATAAAAATTTATATTTAACTTACATAATTTTATGATAAGGTTGCACACGGAAATTCTTATCTAATTATATAGTTATAATTTCTTCAACAACCCCACTTGTTTTTCCTTCAGCATGATATCCCTTCTATCTTTTTGTCTTTTCAGTCCGGCCTGTGATGTTAACATCCAATTATCATAAACTTTGGTGAAGTTTCTTTTTATTTTCCTTGGAAGGAAAAAAAAAAAAAAGAAATAAGAAAAATGTTTTCTTTCTCACCTAATCTGTCTTTCATACCCACTATTAATCTTTCAATAAAATATTACAATAATTATATTTTTATATCATAAAATGTTATTATCTCTTATGTCCTATGTCATTATCCTATGAGTTTTTAATTCGTATTTTTTTTTCAGTAATTTTTTAAATATTTTAATTAATTCTTTTAAAGATTTTATATTCACATAATCTAAATACACTTAAAAAGTATAAAATTTAAATTAAGTAAATTTAACAAGTAAAAAAATTAATAAAAAAATACGAATTGAAACTCAAAAAATGATTTTTAAAAATTCCAAACCAAAATTTTTTTTTCGAGGGGCCAAGTCCTGTTAAAGTCCACTTAGGTTAAGATTCATACTAAAAGGAAATGCATATTTTTTTCCCCACCCACAATTCTTTTGAGGAGCCAACAAGTGTTGTTAACCTCAATTCTTCGAAACTTGAGTGAAATTTCTCACTATTTTCCTTCCAATGAAAAAGCACTCTTCCTCACCTACAAATACCCTCTTGTCCCACCCACAATTATAAGGGAAACCAGCTCCTCCTACCAAGTGGTTCTCAAAGCCAGATTTTTTCTCATTTCCATTTTGTATTATTGATCTCTTCACAATTTTAAAAGAAAAGAAGGAAAAGCATGGAAGACATCGAAGCAAGATGTTGTCCAATTAGACCACAAATTACAAATGTCTGGAAAAACTTTATTGCTATTTTGCGGGGCAATCCACATCGATATAATGAAAGTGACGGGCTCACGATTCCAATTAGTGTAAGTAAATGTTTTAGGAGAATTTTATAATATACACCTTTTATCATATACATCTTTAGTTACGTCATTTTTCTTTTTTAGTTATAATCAATTTTCTTCTTTAGTTATGACATTCTTTTGAGATGTTTAATTATGCCTCACGTAGTGATTGATGATAAATTTTTTTCAATTTTTTAGTTATGATTTAGAAAGTATGAAATTATATCATTTTTTTCTGAAATTATAATATACTTATAGTCTTTTCAAATGTTTTAGGATTATTGATGTCACGACCCAATCCCAATCGCAACCTACTAATTAATTCGAATCTTAATAAATTAAATGGCGCAGACAGAGGCAGAATGGAAGTAAGAAAATAATTAAATAGAAAATTTATTTCGTTAATGATCAAAAATATATCCGTGGGGCTTTTATTATTTTGTTATGTGATAGCAAAATTTTAGAAAAAAAGAAAAAAAAGAAAAGTAAAACAAAATGTAACTCGGCGTCAAATTTTGTGCGGGTTCCACTATACTAGGTTACAATTCTTCTTTACATCTCATCACCTGAAAGGGGTTATAGCGACCTTGGGTCTCTACTCGACTGTCATGGTATTCTGGATCCAAATCTTGTTGTTTGATGCTGCTGGTTATGTCCTTCTTCCTTACACCTCTTGAATTTGAGTTTTTGGAATGACTTGAGCGTGTTTAGAACAGGTTGGTTGCCTTTTGGTCTAGAATCTTGTTGCCCAGAATTTCGGTCTTCCGCTCGAGCGGGCCTTCTTGCGCTCGAGCGGAGTTTGCAACCTTTTAATATCGGGTGTCCCTGCAAAAGTGCTGCAAGAGTGTTTTTCACGCTCGAGCAGCATTTCTTACACTCGAGCATGTCTGAGCTCGAGCGGCCCTTCTGACGCTCGAGCGACTGTCTGCAATCTGTGAAATACTGGACAGGTGAAATCCACGCTTGAGCGGTGCTCTTTGCGCTTGAGCGAGTTGTTGTTGCTGTGTTTGACGCTCGAGCGTGAAACCCTACGCTCGAGCGGGAGTCGCGTACATCAGATCGTAAAAGCGACTTTTTACATAACTTTTTCATCTCTTTTTCATCCAAACTCTAAGATTGAGAGCTTCTCTCTCTAGAAATACCCCTTCTCTCTATATTTGACCTAGATCTAGTGATCTTCTCACCCTCCTTCCTTAGACAAAAAGATTGGGCTCTTCAGGATCTTCATTTCCATCCAAGAAGGAGTGGGTTTTGCCATTATTGGAAGCTTCACCTTTGTCTAACCCTTCTCCTTGGGCTTCTACTTTGAGGTAGGGATATTCTTGAGTTATATATACTAGTTTTGCCCTTCTTATGATGATTTAAGAGTTCTTTCTAGTTTGTGATGATGTTAACCTTGTGATTTCAAAATGTAAAGGTTTTCCTCAAAAGAGGGTTTCTCTTTTAACTCAAAATTTTTGAGGGTTCATCTTGTTGACCTAAGAAAAGAAATGTTTTGGATGAGAGTTTTCACCATGAAATGGGAAGTGATTGTTTTGAGAAAAACCCTAGAAATTGGAGATTTTGGTAATATGGCAAATGTCTTTGAAATTTCTTATTTTCTTGTTTTAAAAGGATGAAGAGAGTTAGTTGCATCAATGTTTGGCAAAATAGAAGATTACTTGTTATGTGAAAATGAGGTGTTAATGTTAAATTGTTGACAATACATAAATGAGCAAGGTTGTGGCGAAACTAATTTGTTATGTCTTGTGATATGAAAATTGTGACTACGTGTTGATGAAATATATTAATCATGTGGTTGAACATTGAAAAGAGAAGATGAGAATGTCGATGTTGACATTGTAGTAGAGATACTCAAAAGTGGAGCAATGTCTTAAGATATGGAAAGGATCATTTGCATTGCATGTTATTTCATTTATTATAGTGCATTGTGAATCTAAATCATTGAGATTTCCATCATGAGGAAAGGAAACAGTTATTGTGTTGAGAACTATGAAAATGTGTGAGGGGTAAATACATAGGTAAGTCCGAATAGGAGATGTATATGAATTTGATAAGTTGGCCTGAGTGTCCAGGGTGAAAGACCCGAAAGTCGCGCGGATAGGTGTCGAGCCTTCCAGTTAATACCGGTAAAAATGACAGTTTGGTAGTACTCATAAAGTCTACTTGTAGACATCGGTCTAGGGATTACCAGTGTCGTATTTACCGCCCCCTATTGAATTAATAATGGAAGTTTGAAATTGATGAGATCACATGGTGATATTGAGAACATGATGATTTTGAAACAATGCATTGAAATGATTTTTTTTTTTTTTCCCTCATTGATTAACCTTAGCATAGCATTGCACTTCATTTACTTTTGTGTTGAGGAGAAAGCATAACTGTATATACTTTGTGAGAATTTCTCTACTGGACTTTGTGCTCACCCCTATGGGTTTTGGTGCAGGTAAAGATGTGGTGATCCCGCTGAACTAAGGGTGTGGATATCTTTTTGGAAGAGTAGACGACTCTCCTTTTTGTTGTAATTTTTGTAAAGCCAAGGACTAATATGTATGGGTCCGAGAGACCATTTTGGTGTAACCAGGCTATTGTCTTGGAAGATGTAAGCCCTTAAGGGCATTTTGTTGTCTTGAGAATAGATGCTTTACATGCTATAGATTCATGTGTTTTCTTATCATTGAATGTATATCCGCATGTGGAACTTTTGTAAAGACACTGTTATTAATTATGCAAAAATAGAAGAATTGTTGTAATTGATACAGGATTGCTAATTAGTATAGGTAGTTCATGTTGAATTATTTTGGGGCGTTATAGGGGTAACTATTATAAGCACATAACAGAGTGAGAAATATTATGCCAAGAGTATAGGGGACAAAAAATAACCATGGATAGTTATTTAAGCTAAAACATTAACACAACTAAGTTTGCACAAACAAATTACTTAAGTGGCAGAAACTGAAATTCATAAATTATGTAAATAACTATCATAACCACGGTATAGAACAGAATAGAACAGAGGTCACAAGAGTGATAGTCAGAACAGAGGTCAATAGATCCATGACAAACAGAGGGCCACAAGGTGACCAATTAGAAGCCAATGGTTTATTTAAGTCCCCAAAGACATGGGACTCCCATGGAGATACTTGCCAAAAATAAATATTTCTATAATCATAGTCAAATAACTTCTAAAATTTAAACAAATATATCCATGGGTTTTAATTTAATTAAATGGAGTTCAAAAAATAATTAACGTATTTAATCTAAATATAAGTTATAAAATATAACTTGTATAAAATAAATTATGGTAATTTAAAACATTCGTAAAATATGTTATGGTAACTCAAAATATAATATAACTCACTTTAATATTGATTCCTTATTATTTATTTTCTTTTCATGCTGCCTTCTAAAGTCCCTTTTTTTTCCTTTCCCCTCTCATTTTTTTTTCTCTTTTCTTTTTTTTTTTTTGTTTTTTTTGTTTTTCGTCCGTACTGACCTCACAGCCCCCCTTTTATATACACATGGCCTAGGTGATGACTCATCCTACATTAATGTCCTTAAATTGATGAATCACCTCCCCTAGTCCTAGACGGCACAGATGGCTCAATTTGCATCTCTTTAGCAAATTTGCAAATCTTTTCAATTTAATTCTTGTTTAACTTGGTCCCCAAGTAAATCTATTCATCATAATTTTGATAAACCAATGCCAACTTAAATTACATTCTTAGCACGTATAGCTATGTAATTAGATATATTATTATTATTATTTTTTTTTTTCTTATAGTAACGTGGTGTTAATTAAGTATTTGGGGTGTCACATTTCTTCCATCCTAAATAGAAGTTCATCCCCAAACTTGACGTACCTTGGTTTTCGAAGATGTGGGTATTTGGCTCGCATTTGGCTTTTAGTTTCCTATGTCACTTCTTCGACTTGATGATTCCTCCACAAGACTTTTACAAGGGGTTATAATCTTGTTTTCGGAGAACCTGATCACGATGATCGAGAATTTGCATTAGTTATTCTTCATAAGAGAGATCTTCTTAAACTTCTAGGTTCTCATAATCGACAAAATGCTCTGGATCTCGGAGATACCGTCAGAGCATTGAAACGTGGAACACATTGTAAACATTGGACAGTTCAGGTAGCAGTGCAAGGCGATATGCCACAGGACCAATCCTTTCCAATATCTCGAATGGCCCGATGAAACGTGGATTTAACTTTCCTCGCTTTCCAAATCGGATAACCCCTCTTGTTGGTGAGATTTTTAGGAACACATGATCACCTATTTGAAATTCTAAGTCTCGTTTCCGTGTATCTGCATAGCTTTTCTGGTGGCTCTGGGCAGTGCAAATTCACTGTTGGATGAGTTGGGTTTTATCACTTGTTATTTGCATGATCTGGGGGCCTAACAATTTCCTATCTCCAACTTTCGTCCAACACAGAGGTGATCGACATCTCCTTCCATACAGTGCTTCGTACGGTGCCATTCCAATGCTTGCTTGGTAACTGTGCTCATCCCAATTACCCTTAAGGTCTAGCACCCAGACACGTAACATATCTTCCAAAGTCTGGATTGTTTTTTCCCATTGTCCATCAGTTTACGGGTGATAAGCCGTGCTAAACTTCAGTGTTGTTTCCAAAGCCTCTTGCAATTTGTTCTAGAAATGAGACACAAATCAAGGGTCTCGGTCAGACACGATTGAAAATGCAACCAAATGATTTCCTTGATGTATAAAGTGGCAAACTTATTAAGAGAGTACGTGATTTTGATTGGCAGAAAATACACCGACTCCGTCAATTGGTTTACTATAACCCATATTGCATCATTCTTTGAAACTGACTGTGGTAGCCCGACCATGAAGTCCATAGTAATGTGCTCTCATTTCCATTCAGGAATAGGGAGTGGTTGCAGCATTCCCGCAAGTTCTGCTTTAACACGCTGACAATGTAGGCATTTGGAGACGTGGCTTGCTATGTCTCTTTTCATTCCTGTCCACCAGTAATGTTCTTTCAGATCATGGTATATCTTTGTATTGCCAAGGTGGACTGCAAACCTCGAGCCATGAACTTCTACAAATATCTTCTTCTTGAGCTCCAGAATGTTGGGTACGCAATTTCGATTTCAAAATTTTAGTATCCCATTTCTTATAGTGAAGTCAAGATCAGACGTACTTCAGTGCTCCTCGTATTTTTTGTTCAAAAGTTTATCTTCACATTGGCGTGTTCTAATTTCTTCAATTAAGGTAGGTTCCACGGTTATGTTGCCGAGCAATCCATTAATTTGGCGGGAAACGATAGTATATGCCAAACTTCTGGTCGTCTTTTAGCCCAATGTGTCTGCCACCACGTTAGCTTTTCTTGGATGGTGATGGATCTCTACATCGTAGTCTTTTATAAATTCTAGCCACCACCGTTGCCTCATGTTCAGTTCCTTCTGTGTAAACAGATATTTAAGACTCTTGTGATTAGTGTAAATCTCAGAGGTTGCACCATAGAGATAATGACGCCAGATCTTGAGGGTGAAGATCACCGCAACTAATTCTAGATCATGGATTGGGTAGTTTCTCTCATGAGTCTTTAGTTGGCATGAGGCATAAGTAATGACTTTTCCATTTTGCATAAGAACGCAACCCAAACCATTACATGAGGCATCATTATAAATTACGAACCCATCTGTTCCCGCGGGGAGTGCTAGTATAGGAGCTGACACAAGTTTTCTTTTTAACTCTTGAAAGCAACGTTCTTGTTTGTCTGTCCATTCAAAGGGTACGTTCTTTTAAATTGGTTGAGTTAAGGGTGATGCTATCTTCGAGAAATCTTGAACGAAATGTCGGTAATAACTAGCTGGATCCAAGAAGCTTCGTATTTCTGACACATTAGTGGGTCGTGGCCAATCCATGATCGTTGCTGCCTTTTGGTGGTCAAATGAGATGCCATCCTTGTTAATGACGTAACCAAGGAAGTGTACACTAGTGGTCCAGAATTCACATTTCTTTAATTTGGCATATAGTTTGTGATCACGTAGTGTTTGCAAGACCGTTCGCAAGTGTTGTTCATGGGCCTCCAGTGACTTGGAGTATATGAGGATGTCGTCAATGAAGACGATGACGAACTTATCAAGATAGGGTTTGAACACTGAGTTCACGAGGTCCATGAAAGTTGTTGGAGCATTTGTGATGTCAAATGGCATGACAAGAAACTCATAATGCTCGTAACGCGTTCTGAAGGCAGTCTTTTCAATGCTTTCTATTTTGATTTTTAGTTAATGATAGCTAGAATGCAAGTCGATTTTCGAGAATACTTGGACGCCTTTTTAGTTGATGATAGCTCTAACCACGGGGATTACATCAACGGTGGGGACCTTTTTTTGTGTATCGATCACATAACAAATATAACTACAACAATCCTTTCTTAGAAGTCATTGGGCTGTTATGAAGGATATAAGACAGGAAGGGTTGGAAACTCCAGTCCCATCAAAGACAAGCTCGGGTTTGGTTTGATAACCTGATGTAGACCGCCCAAGAACTCCCGGTTCCGCGCGCGAGGGCACGAATCGTTTGTTCTTTAGCTACTACAGTTCTGACTCGTGTCACGGTTCTGAATCTAATCTCGCAAAGTGCAATGCAAGATTGATAAATCACCAAAGAGTCCAAATCCGACAAATCGTTTTGGAAAACTGATTTTTATAAAGAAGTGCCAAACATGGACTGCTTTGCCAGATACAGAGTCGCCACCTAAATATTTTATTTTTGGGAAATTTAGGAAAACTTGACTCGTGCCTAAGGCCACGTGTCCGTCATCACCAAAGTTGCCACGGCTCGGGAACTTGGGTACGAGAAGGGAAGGTCATGCAATGAGCACCCCCGCTCGCCCGATCAAAGGATCAGTCTTTACTAACATGATATATTGTTTTTGAAAACACATGTGTTCTTATTCCGGTTATTAATCTAGAATTACTATTTGATGCGCACAACATACAAGTATAGACTAGATCGGCTAAGTTGGAACAAAACATTTCATGTTCGTTTGTTTGAAAACGGTTTAGAGGTGCTACTCGCAAGTAGGCTTAAAACACACATTTTGATGAATTGTTCCAATTCAAGCAATCCAACCTTCATCCACACGCATTCATGCAATTAAACACTTAAGCAGTTAGCCTCATAGCAAGCATGCTAACATGGAAACATACACATCTCATGCAGTATGCTAAAGCGTAAACACTCACAGTGTACTCCGAGCCTAAATAGAGAACTAGTTAGAAATCATGCATGATCCTAGTTCATGTTAAGATGGCTAATGCAACACATGCAAAAATGCAACTAAGATAGGCTCAGCTATTCTAAGATGTCATGTGAAATGCAACTTGGTACATGTATTCAAATTGGAATTGAAATACAATGCAGTTTGTATGATGCGCCGAGCCCGGTGCATGCAAAATAGATGAATGAATGCACGCATGCAAGCATAAGGTATGCTAATCGAAACATGCCCTAAAACTAACCATCGTAAGTGGTTAAGTAAAAGGGAGAAAGAAATGGGGGTTGGAAGACATGCATCACACACATGCACGCTTATTACAACAATACGCCCTCTCGCAGGGGGGTCCGAATAAGAAGCTAACTAGCTAATCTAAGCTAATTAGACTAATTATTACATCACAAAACTAATTAACTAACAAGTTAACTAATTAAGTACAAAACGAAGCTAATTAACTAACAAGTTAACTAACTAGTTATTACAACACAAATAAGTAGCTAACGCATTAACTACTTAAGCAAAGAAGCTAAGTAAAGCAATAGAACAGGAGCCTCAAGGCGAGAAGTATATGCATGCTCGGTCACCTCATTCGAAAATCCGTCGCGATGCCCCAACTTGCCTCTGTTTTCAATTGTTCTCAAAACCTTGCACCAAGCTCCAGAAAACTTCTACTCCACCTTGGGGACCTGTAGGAACCTGGCCAACCACTTATTGGTGTTACCAACCACCTGCCGACCAACTACCACTGCTGCAAACCAGAAAAAGTGGTTGGCCAACTAGTTTTCCTGGTCGGCCGACCAGTTGTTGCTGCACTTTTCCAGTTTGCTGCAATAGAGAGCAAGAAAGGGCATGGCAATGTATTTGCAAGATATGTATGCACAACCACCCTCCCTATCATTTCATGATCTCAAGGGAGTGTAGTTCTCGACCCTCGAGCCACCAATCACGCATCTCGATGCATGATGGCCGAGAAGCCAAGATTGCACGAATCAATATGAATGAATGCACAAACAAAACATAAATGCCTTGACCTCTATCATGCTTGATCAAGAGGGTCGGCGACCGAGAATTGAGGCACGTTTCATCACTTCAAGTATGAAACGTCCCTCGTTTTCCATGTTTGGACTAACACCTAATCCAAACAAAATGCAATGCAATGCATGCAAGCAAACAACAACATGGCATACTCAATGCAAACAACGACATAGCATACACAATGCAATGTAAGATGGCATACTCAATGCAATGTAACATAGCATACACAATGCAAACAACATGAAAACCAACATGCTCAATGGACTTAAACCAAAAATGGACAGATCTCAGTCATGCCCAAATCAGTGGCCATAATGCTAAGAAATGAAGGCACAAAAGCATATACAAGCATATACATGCACTGGCCTATCAACTAGGCCTAAGAGCACAACTCTCAAGGGTGCTCAAGGAGTGAAAAATGTGGAAGTGTAACAACACTATATGCACTAAAATTAGGTATGAAATGATGCCAAATCATTCAATCAATATAAGCATAGCATACTAGAGTCCTTAAGGCATAAGGCTAGCAAAGAGGACTACAAAGGGGGCATGCAATACATGGCACAAATGCATGAACCAGCCACAAACAGAACTCAAATAGGTCAAAACAAAGACCAAAGCATGCTTAGATGGGAGCTCAAAAGTCAAGGCATGCAAGCATACAAGCTAGGCCATAAGCTAGGCAACAATGCACAACCCTTAAAGGCATTCAAAGCATGAAAGAAGTGGGAACATAGCAATGCTATGAGCTCTAAAATATCATGATAAATGATGCCAAATCATACACGCGATGCAAATGAAGCATGCTATGGTGCTCAAAACTTAGAGCTAGCATAGGCACTTGCACTATAGCTATACAAAACATGAAGCATATGATCGAGGCAACCCAAAACAGTCCTAGAACATGTCAAAATGAGTCTAAAACATGCATGCAAAGAAGCCAAAACAAGCTAGCATGAAGGGCATAAGGCATGATGCATACAAGGCCAAAATGAAGGATTACACTACACCTATCAAGACCAAGCATGAGATGACTTAACCCACAAAAATCAGAGTTATATCATGGCAAAATAACCCCAAAAACACATTGAAATGATAGCTCGCAAGCTTAGGCATGAAGGCATACACAATGGCTCATGTTTAAGGGTATAAAGGACCAACCCTTCAAAGCATTGAAAGAGTGACAAATGCAAGTGTATGACCACACTACATGTACTGAAATCACATTTCAAATGATGCCAAATCATGAAAATATCCCAAGCAATGCATGCTAGTGGATGCGATACTCAAAGCTAACAAGCTAGAATGCACTATGGCTATACAAAGCATGGCATGCATGACCAAAATAACACAAGTCAGAGCTTAAGCATGCTAAAACATGAACAAAAGCTTCTTAGAGTTAAGCCAAAACATGCTAGAATGATGGTCTAAACATATGATGCATGTTAGGCTAGTGAATGGAAATGCACTACAAGTGCATGGAGCATGCATGGGGCCATCAAACCAACCCAAAACAGATCTAAGGCATGTCAAAAAATCACCAAAAACCTACTGAGATGGACTCAAAACATGCTAGAAAGACATGCTACTTCATGAAGCACACAAAGCTAGTTTGTATGAATTACACTACAAGTGTATAAATCATGTAAGGGGTGAAAAAACCAAGTCAAAATAGTGGTATGCCATGCCAAAATAACCCCAAATACATGCTAAGATGGAGCCAACATAAGCTTAACAAACATGCTCAAACATGAGGCAAATGAAGCAAGCATACAAGACACAAGGAGAGGGGATGACCCTCTCCTATTTGGGACCTCAAAACACCATTTCCACCACTGAAATTCCTCTGAGTTTCAGTGGTGAGAAGGCCAAAAGGAGGTGGTCCCAATAGCTTAAAAGGAAAGCACAAAAACAAGGCCAAACAAGGTCTAAGAGGGGGTAGACCACCCCCAACACAAAAGAGACCTTAAACAAACATGCTAAGCACTAAAAATCAGGACTTTTTGTAGTAGAAAGTTAGGCCTAAAACAACATGCAAGTAGGTCCAAAAGCTTAAACAAAGATAAGGGTTTTAAGGGTTAGTAACTCACCCTTGTAGAACTGTAATAACCCCGACCTCCGATTAATGCTAAAACATGCTTAATTATACTTAACAGTAATTTAGAAGGAATCCGGAATTAATTTGCACGTGCATTGCATTATCTTTGTGTTTCTATCTGTTCGCCATAAAATGATCTGTTTATGTTTCGACTTTGAACTGCTAATTGAAAGCCTTATCGGCGACTGTTTCAGAAATTGATTAATGTTTTATGTTAGTTAGATTTATGTGATTTTATGTTAGGTTTAATTAAAATTTGATTTGGCGATTGAACTCGATTAAATAATGTTGAATTATGAAAGTTGCTTTAATTACCAATTTGCCATTGGGTGGCCATCTCCATACACTAGTTAGGGACTTAATTAGCACATTCCTTACATTATTTCCTCAGCCATTTTTGAGACCAAAAACGTAGGAAAGAGTGAGGGAGGAGAAAAACTTAGCTTCAACAAGAATTACTTGGAGAACTTGAAGAATTGTAGAAGAATTGCATAATTTGAGCCCCTAGACTTGGAATTCAAGGTTTAAGGTAGGAGATTTTCCTTTCAATCGTAAATTTAAGATTAATTCTTGAATGGTTCATGGTTAATTAGTGTCTAAAGCTAGGAATTGGGTTAAGGTGTTGAATTAAGGATTAATTCATGCATGCATGCATATATCCTTAGATTTTGGAGTCGTTCTTCATGAATTTCCACATGCATGTCCACATTTTTGTTATAGTCCATGAATTCATCCTATTTTTGAGCTTAATCTTGCTTTGGATCATGTTTTGGAGCATTAGAAGTGATGAGAATTCATGCATGTTACATTTAAGTTTTGTTCTTGAGATTTTATTTGAAATTGTGATCAATTGACTCACCATTGGGCTTGAATTTTACAAATTAATCTTTGAAACATCTTCTACTATGAGTTTACAAGTGTTTTCCAGAAAATGGGCCCAAGAGGTCGAGTTTTGAGGTGTTGAATGCTTGGTTTGAGCTTGGGAGGCAAATTTGGAAATTCCAGAATTTGGCTTCCTCGCTCGAGCGAAGGATTCCACGCTCGAACGACCATCGTTTGTTCAGAGCTCCGCTCGAGCGAAGGAATGGTGGCTCTAGCGTAAATTGCAAGCTCTCAGGTTTTTGGTGCACGCAGACGCACGCTCGAGTGACGAGACTTACGCTCGAGCGAAGAGCTGTGTCTCACGCTCGAGCGAGCATCGAGCGTAAAATTTCAACAACCAGTACTTTTGCATTTTTACAGACCGCTCAAGCGAATGAGTCTACGCTCGACCGACCCCTCTATTTTGACAAGCTCGCTCGAGCGAAGAAAACCACGCTCGAGCGAGACCCCTGTTTTCAGGAAGTTTTGAAAAATGTTTTCCAAGGCATCTTTGCATCCTCATTTCATCCTAGGCATTCCTAGGCCATGTTTAAGACCCTATAATGAGGATAAGAGATTAGAAACACACTAAGAGCCGATGAAATAAGTTTTGTACAATTCGAACGTGTGTTTCAAGTGTGCATCTGTTATGTGTTGTGTAGGTCACGTGCCACGTACCATTTGATCAAGTTTACTCCGTCTGTCTGTTTCAAAGCCCACTGTGAGTAATAACTCTGTAAAGTTACGTTTAACCTAAGTATTTTCTGACTGGTATGGTATAATCTGTTTTCTGAAATGCTATCTTACGAATTATGAATGAATGTCCAATTTTTTGAAAAGTATTTGTGGCACCCTTAGTTCACATGGCCCTCGCCCGGAGGTAACAATACCGTGGCCAATCTACACGTGGCCCTCGCCCGGGGGTAACAATACCGCGGCCAATCTGCACGTGGCCCTTGCCTGGGGGTAACAATACCATGGCTACTTGCGCGCAAGATATGGGCCTTTATGGTCGTTGGTACCAACTATGTTGTGGGTCTCTGGACCAATCTGATCTGATAGCTAATGGGTGTACCACGTATGAACTTATGCAAAATCTGAAAATGAACATGAGTGTGTATCTGAATCTATTTCTGTTTTGAAATCTGAATATGTTCTGATTTAAATACTGGATTCTAACTTGTGATGGACATCATTCATTAAACCCCTTTACTCTGTTATTATTCACTGGGCTTTCGCTCACAGTTTATATTATGTATGTAGGTGAGCCGGCACATGACTAGGGCCAGAGTTGACGGCCTTCTGTACTGTTTTTGTCAGCCAACCATTGTGCCTCCCGAGGAGGTTCCGATCGAAGTCTTATGTCATGGCTGTTTTTGTTTTCATGCTAGTCTCTGTAACTGTTTGTACAGTCAGGTCTTGGGAAGTACATTTTGTTAACACCATGTAAATATTGTGTATCTGGACTGGCATGTTTATGTATATATAAATAAGTTTGAAATCTTCTGTCCCATGTACGTTATCACAGCTCATTGGACCTTGTCTATTTTGTATTATTGCTTCCGCAGCCCCTTATTCTTTGCTAATCTGTTCAGAGGCCTTTGGTAATCCACGGATTACTGGCCGGTTACGGTGCTAAACCTACAGGGGTAGGTTTGGGTCGTGACAGAGTGGTATCAGAGCACGTGTTATACCGCACACAGAGGTCTGTATGAGCTTAGGATGTCCTAGTAAGAGTTAGAGGCATTCCATCTATATGTGTGAGTGTGTGGTAATGTAACTGAATATGAAAACTGAATTTACATTTGAATCAAATGAATTGAAGGAAACGAATAAGATTATGCCTGTGTTTATTATCATTTGATGTCTGTATAGTAAGATGGAGAATGCAAGGGGAAGTGGTGAAAGTGAATCTTCAGAGGCTCGCATGGGCCGAATGGAACAGATGTTAGCAGCATTGACTGAAACCTTGATACAACAACAGAGACAACAACATTTGCCCCCTCTGCCTCCACTGGTACAAGCTTAGACAGATAATAATGACATCATCAATCTGACACAGAAATTCGTGAAAATGAAATCGCCAATGTTCTATGGTGGAATTGAACCTTTGAAAGCCGAGACGTGGTTGCTTGTGATGGAAAAATTGTATGAGGTATTTCCTTGTTTTGAAACTCAGAAAGTCCTCCTAGCCACCTACACTCTGAAAGATGAAGGCCGCAGGTGGTGGTTACTAATCCGAAATGGCAATGGGAATATGACATGGGCACAGTTTAATGCTATCTTCTACGACAAGTACTTTCCCCAATGTTTCAGGGATCGGAAAGTGTCTGAATTTCAAGAACTTAAACAGGAAGAATGGCTGTAGCAGAATATGAAGCTAAATTCACCGAACTGGCACGGTTTGCTCCACATATGGTGGATACTGATTACAAGAAAGCAGGGAAGTTTGAGGGAGGGCTAGACCTGGAAATATTTGACCGAGTAGGTGTCCTAAAATTACCTACTTATGTGGAGGTACTCGACAGGGCATTGATGGCAGAAGCCACAATAGCAGCTAAGAAGTAAACTACAACACCAACAACAGAATGGAGAGGAAAGAGGACTGGATTCAGTTTCAAGAAAGGCCTGTCAGTTCCGAAGAGGCAAAATACAGGATCCTCCAGCAGCTCCAACCAAAGTAGCGGATCTAATCCCAACTGCCCCGACTGCGGAAAGAAGCACAAAGGTGCTTGTTATCGAGCATCAGGTGCGTGTTTTCGCTGTGGCAAGACTGGCCACATGGTGAGGGATTGGCCGATGAGATCCAACGAGGTTAACCGTCCTATGACAAGTTCCATCGGGTCTGTTTCTATAGCAAGACCAAATACAAGGACCGATGTTAGAGGGAATGCAAGCAATGAAACATTAAGGCAAGGGAGAGTGTTCGCCTTAGTGCCTGGTGACGTACCCAACACCTATACTGTGGTGTCAGGTACACTCTCTGTATATTCTCAAAATGCATGTGTACTGATAGATTCTGGTTCACACATTCCTTTGTATCGCATGCTTTCTCTCGAAAATTGACTAGACCACTAGAACATATGACATATGTGTTGTCTGTATCCACACCGTCTGGGGATTCTATGATGTGTACTCATGTTTATCCAGCATGTGACATTATGATTGGCGATATGATGTTATATGTGGACTTATTACCCTTGGACATTAGTTATTTTGATTGTATTTTGGGGATGGACTGGTTGACTAAATACTGTGCTACCATTGACTGTGCAAATAAAACTGTTGTGTTTAGACCACCGGATATGCCTGAATTTATTTTTATTGGAAATGGGGTAGTTCCTCCCCCATATTTGATTTTGGCTATGAAAGCTGTAAAACTCCTTAGGAAGGGATGTAGGGCCTATCTGTGTTGTATACTAACTGCACCATCTGACAGTACTATTGTAGAAACAGTCCCTGTTGTTTGTGACTTTCCCGATGTGTTTCTGACTAACTTACCTGGGGACTTAGTTGATAGAGAAATTGAATTCACTGTTGAAGTGTTTCCGGGGACACAACCTATTTCCAAGACTCCCTATAGAATGTCTACCTCTGAATTGAAAGAATTGAAAACCCAACTTCAGGAACTGTTAGATAAGAAATTTATCCGTCCGAGTACTTCACCTTGGGGTGCTCCAGTTTTGTTTGTCAAAAAGAAGGATGGATCTTTGAGATTGTGTATAGACTACCGAGAACTGAACAAAGTGACTATCAAGAATAAATACCCTCTGCCCCGAATAGATGACTTATTTGATCAACTTCAGGGTGCCCAAGTGTTTTCCAAAATTGACCTCAGGTCCGGGTATCATCAATTAAAGGTTAGAGCTGAGGACATAGAGAAAACTGCATTCCGAACTAGATATGGACATTATGAATTTTTAGTAATGCCGTTTGGGATGACCAATGCACCTGCAGCTTTCATGGATCTTATGAATAGGGTGTTTAAATCATATCTGGATGACTTCATTGTTGTATTTATTGATGGCATTTTGATTTATTCTAAAGAGATGGAAGAACATGAGAACCATCTGAGAACCACCTTGCAGATTTTGAGAGAAAAGAAATTGTATGCTAAATTGTCCAAGTGTGAATTCTGGCTTGACAGTGTGGCATTTTTGGGACATGTAATCGACAAGGATGGAGTTTCTGTTGACCCTCAGAAAATTGAAGCCGTCATGGATTGGCCTAGACCGACAAATGTGACAAAAGTCCGAAGTTTTCTGGGACTTGCAGGTTACTACCGGAGGTTTGTGAAAGACTTTTCCAAGCTTGCCCTGCCGTTGACTCAGTTAACTCAGAAAAATGTGCCATTTGACTGGAATGAACAAAGAGAGGCATCTTTCCAAGAGTTGAAAACCAGGTTAGTGACTGCACCAATCTTAACATTGCCTAATGGTACTGATGGGTTTCAAGTGTACAGTGATGCTTCTCACAAAGGTTTGGGGTGTGCATTAATGCAAAACGAAAGGGTGATTGACTATGCTTCTAGACAACTCCGACCACATGAAAAGAATTATCCAACGCATAATCTTGAGTTAGCAGCTGTGGTGTTTGCTTTGAAAATCTGGCATCACTACTTGTATGGGGTAACTTGCGAGTTGTACACCGACCATAAGAGTTTGAAATACTTCTACACCCAAAAGGAATTGAACATGAGACAGAGACGATGGTTAGAGTTAATAAAAGATTACGATTTGCAAATCTTGTACCATCCAGGGAAAGCTAATACCATAGCAGATGCCTTGAGCCGAAAGTCCAGTGCCAATTTGTCATGTTTGCTATCGAACCGAAAGGAATTGTTGATTGACCTAGAACAAGATGGGCTGTTAACTGCTGTTTCTGCTCAACCTGCTATTCTTGATGAGATCCAACAAAACAATGTGAAGATGAATACTTGAAAAAGATCATAGAGGAATTTGATTCGAAGCCCAGGCCAGGATTTGTGTTTGAGAATGATGTGCTGAAGTTTCAGAACCGTCTTTGTGTACCTGATTGTGATGATTTGAGAAAACGAGTTATGACCGAAGCTCACAGTAGTAAGTTTGCTATGCATCCGGGGAAGACGAAGATGTATCATAATTTGAAATAGAATTTTTGGTGGCCTGGAATGAAAAAGCGTATTGCGGACTTTGTGGCTAGATGTCTACATTGCCAACAGGTTAAAGCTGAGCATCAACGACCTGCTGGTTTGCTACAACCACTCCCAATACCGGAATGGAAATGGGAGCACATTACCATGGACTTCATTGTGGGATTGCCTCGTTCTTCTTGAGGTATGGACTCTATCTAGGTTATAGTTGACCGTTTAACTAAGTCTGCCCATTTTTTGCCTGTCAAAACTATTTATAACGCTATAAATTGGCCAATATCTATATGACTGAAATTGTGAGATTGCATGGAGTGCCAGTATCTATTGTGTCTGACAGGGACTCAAAGTTTGTATCGAGATTTTGGCAAGTTTGCAACAGGTTTTGGGAACTGAATTGAGACTGAGTAGTGCCTATCACCCACAGACAGACGGCCAAACTGAACGAATGAACCAAACTCTGGAGGATATGCTCAGAATGTGTGTGTTAGACTTCCAAGGGAATTGGGAGACCTACTTGTCTTTAGCTGAATTTGTGTACAACAACAGTTACCATTCAAGCATTGAAATGGCTCCTTATGAAGCTTTGTATGGAAGAAAGTGTCATTCTCCGATATGTTGGGCTGAAGTAGGTGATAGACCTTTGTTGGGACCGGAACTTGTGCAAGAAACAACCGAGAAAGGGAAATTGATCCGGCAACGCCTGAAAACTGCACAGAGTGGGCAGAAAAGCTATGCTGATGTCCGAAGAAGAGATAGGGAATATGAAGTTGGGGACCATGTGTTCATAGAGGTGACCCCGATGAAGGGTCAAACTCGATTTGGTGTTAAGGGAAAATTGGCGCCAAGGTATGTTGGACCTTATGAAGTCCTCGAAAAGATCAATCCGGTATCGTATCGGGTAGCCTTGCCTCCAGTAATGGAACATATGCATAACGTCTTTCATGTATCGATGCTACGAGAATATTTGAGGGATCCACTCCACGTCATCGAACCGACACATGTGCTTCTGAAAGATGACCACACTTACGAGGAAAGAACTATCCAGATTGTGAATCGCCGAATCAAAATGTTGAGAAATAAAGAAATACCGTTGGTAAAAGTTGATTGGAAAAACCACGGAGGAACTTATGCAACCTGGGAAACTGAAGAAGATATGATGAAGAGATATCTGGATTTGTTCCCATTAGACCTAATGTTGTTCCCGAATGAAGGTAATTCGAGTTTGGAGGACCAAACTCTTCTAAGGGGGGAAGACTGTAATAACCCCGACCTCCGATTAATGCTAAAACATGATTAATTATACTTAACAGTAATTTAGAAGGAATCCGGAATTAATTTGCATGTGTATTGCATTATCTTTGTGTTTCTATCTGTTTGCCATAAAATGATCTGTTCATGTTTCGACTTTGAACTGCTAATTGAAAGCCTTATCGGCGACTGTTTCGGAAATTGATTAATGTTTTATGTTAGTTAGATTTTATGTGATTTTATGGTAGGTTTAATTAAAATTTGATTTGGTACGATTAAACTCAATTAAATAATGTTGAATTATGAAAGTTGCTTTAATTACCAATTTGCCATTGGGTGGCCATCTCCATACACTAGTTAGGGACTTAATTAGCACATTCCTTACATTATTTCCTCAGCCATTTTTGAGACCAAAAATGTAGGAAAGAGTGAGGGAGGAGAAAAACTTAGCTTCAACAAGAATTACTTGGAAAACTTGAAGAATTGTAGAAGAATTGCATAATTTGAGCCCCCTAGACTTGGAATTCAAGGTTTAAGGTAGGAGATTTTCCTTTCAATCGTAAATTTAAGATTAATTCTTGCATGGTTCATGGTTAATTAGTGTCTAAAGCTAGGAATTGGGTTAAGGTGTTGAATTAAGGATTAATTCATGCATGCATGCACATATCCTTAGATTTTGGAGTTGTTCTTCATGAATTTCCACATGTATGTCCACATTTTTGTTATAGTCCATGAATTCATCCTATTTTTGAGCTTAATCTTGCTTTGGATCATGTTTTGGAGCATTAGAAGTGATGAGAATTCATGCATGTTACATTTAAGTTTTGTTCTTGAGATTTTATTTGAAATTGTGATCAGTTGACTCACCCTTGGGCTTGAATTTTACAAATTGATCTTTGAAACATCTTCTATTATGAGTTTACAAGTGTCTTCCAGAAAATTGGCCCAAGAGGTCGAGTTTTGAGGTGTTGAATGCTTGGTTTGAGCTTGGGAGGCAAATCTGGAAATTCTAGAATTTGGCTTCCTCACTCGAGCGAAGGATTCCACGCTCGAGCGACCATCGTTTGTTCAGAGCTCCGCTCGAGCGAAGGAATGATGGCTCGAGCGTAAATTGCAAGCTCTCAGGTTTTTGGTGCACGCAGACGCATGCTCGAGCGACGAGACTTACGCTCGAGCAAAGAGCTGTGTCTCACGCTCGAGTGAGCATCGAGCGTAAAATTTCAACAACCAGTACTTTTGCATTTTTACAGACCGCTCGAGCGAAGGAGTCTACGCTCGAGCGACCCCTCTGTTTTGACAAGCTCGCTCGAGTGAAGAAAGCCACGCTCGAGCAAGACCCCTGTTTTCAGGAAGTTTTGAAAAATGTTTTCCAAGGCATCTTTGCATCCTCATTTCATCCTAGGCATTCCTAGGCCATGTTTAAGACCCTATAATGAGGATAAGAGATTAGAAACACACTAAGAGCCGATGAAATAAGTTTTGTACAATTAGAACGTGTGTTTCAAGTGTGCATCTGTTATGTATTGTGTAGGTCACGTGCCACGTACCGTTTGATCAAGTTTACTCCGTCTGTCTATTTCAAAGCCCACTGTGAGTAATAACTCTGTAAAGTTACGTTTAACCTAAGTATTTTCTGACTGGTATGGTATAATCTGTTTTTCTGAAATGCTATCTTACGAATTATGAATGAATGTCCAATTTTCTGAAAAGTATTTGTGGCACCCTTAGTTCACGTGGCCCTCGCCCGGGGGTAACAATATCGCGGCCAATCTGCACGTGGCCCTCGCCCGGTGGTAACAATACCGCGGCCAATCTGCATGTGGCCCTTGCCTGGAGGTAACAATACCATGGCTACTTGCGCGTAAGATATGGACCTTTATGGTCGTTGGTACCAACTATGTTGTGGGTCTCTGGACCAATCTGATCTGATAGCTAATGGGTGTACCACGTATGAACTTATGCAAATCTGAAAATGAACATGAGTGTGTATCTGAATCTATTTCTGTTTTGAAATCTGAATATGTTCTGATTTAAATACTGGATTCTAACTTGTGATGGACATCATTCATTAAACCCCTTTACTCTGTTATTATTCACTGGGCTTTCGCTCACAGTTTATATTATGTATGTAGGTGAGCTGGCACATGACCAGGGCCAGAGTAGACGGCCTTCTGTACTGTTTTTGTCAGCCAACCGTTGTGCCTCCCGAGGAGGTTCCGATCGAAGTCTTATGTCATGGCTGTTTTTGTTTTCATGCTAGTCTCTGTAACTGTTTGTACAGTCAGGTCTTGGGAAGTACATTTTGTTAACACCATGTAAATATTGTGTATCTGGACTGGCATGTTTATGTATACATAAATAAGTTTGAAATCTTCTGTCCCATGTACGTTATCACAGCTCATTGGACCTTGTCTATTTTGTATTATTGCTTCCTCAGCCCCTTATTCTTTGCTAATCTGTTCAGAGGCCTTTGGTAATCCACGGATTACTGGCCGGTTACGGTGCTAAACCTACAGGGGTGGGTTTGGGTCGTGACAGAGTGGTATTAGAGCACGTGTTATACCGCACACACAGGTCCGTACGAGCTTAGGATGTCCTAGTAAGAGTTAGAGGCATTCCGTCTTCATGTGTGAGTGTGTGGTAATGTATATGAATATGAAAGCTGAATGTACATTTGAATCAAATGAATTGAAGGAAACGAATAAGATTATGCCTGTGTTTATTATCATTTGATGTCTGTATAGTAAGATGGAGAATGCAAGGGGAAGTGGTGAAAGTGAATCTTCAGAGGCTTGCATGGGCCGAATGGAACAGATGTTAGTAGCATTGACTGAAACCTTGATACAACAACAGAGACAACAACCTTTGCCCCTTCCGCCTCCACCAGTACAAGCTGAGACAGATAATAATGACATCATCAATCTGACACAGAAATTCATGAAAATGAAACCACCAACGTTCTATGGTGGAATTGAACCTTTGAAAGCCGAGACGTGGTTGCTTGAGATGGAAAAATTGTATGAGGTATTTCCTTGTTCTGAAACTCAGAAAGTCCTCCTAGCCACCTACACTCTGAAAGATGAAGGCCGCAGGTGGTGGTTACTAATCCGAAATGGCAATGGGAATATGACATGGGCACAGTTTAATGCTATCTTCTACGACAAGTACTTTCCCCAATGTTTCAGGGATCGGAAAGTGTCTGAATTTCAAGAACTTAAACAGGGAAGAATGGCTGTAGCAGAATATGAAGCTAAATTCACCGAACTGGCACGGTTTGCTCCACATATGGTGGATACTGATTACAAGAAAGCACGGAAGTTTGAGGGAGGGCTAGACCTGGAAATATTTGACCGAGTAGGTGTCCTAAAATTACCTACTTATGTGGAGGTACTCGACAGGGCATTGATGGCAGAAGCCACAATAGCAGCTAAGAAGCAAACTACAACACCAACAACAGAATGGAGAGGAAAGAGGACTGGATTCAGTTTCAAGAATGGCCGGTCAGTTCCGAAGAGGCAAAATACAGGATCCTCCAGTAGCTCCAACCAAAGTAGCGGATCTACTCCCAACTGCCCCGACTGTGGAAAGAAGCACAGAGGCGATTGTTATCGAGCATCAGGTGCGTGTTTTTGCTGTGGCAAGACTGGCCACATGGTGAGGGATTGCCCGATGAGATCCAACGAGGTTAACCGTCCTATGACAAGGTCCACCGGGTCTGTTTCTGTAGCAAGACCAAATGCAAGGACCGATGTTAGAGGGAATGCAAGCAATGAAACATTAAGGCAAGGGAGAGTGTTCGCCTTAGTGCCTGGTGACGTACCCAACACCTATACTGTGGTGTCAGGTACACTCTCTGTATGTTCTCAAAATGCATGTGTACTGATAGATTCTGGTTCTATACATTCCTTTGTATCGCATGCTTTCTCTCGAAAATTGACTAGACCACTAGAACATATGACATATGTGTTTTCTGTATCCACACCGTCTGGGGATTCTAGGATGTGTACTCATGTTTATCCAGGATGGGACATTATGATTGGTGATATGATGTTATATGTGGACTTATTACCCTTGGACATTAGTTATTTTGATTGTATTTTGGGGATGGACTGGTTGACTAAATACTGTGCTACCATTGACTGTGCAAATAAAACTGTTGTGTTTAGACCACCGGATAACCTGAATTTATTTTTATTGGAAATGGGGTAGTTCCTCCCCATATTTGATTTCGGCTATGAAAGCTGTAAAACTCCTTAGGAAGGGATGTAGGGGTTATCTGTGTTGTATACTGACTGCACCATCTGACAGTACTACTGTAGAAACAATCCTGTTGTTTGTGACTTTCCCGATGTGTTTCCGACTGACTTACCTGGGGACTTAGTTGATAGAGAAATTGAATTCACTGTTGAAGTGTTTCCGGGGACACAACCTATTTCCAAGACTCCCTATAGAATGTCTACCTCTGAATTGAAAGAATTGAAAACCCAACTTCAGGAACTATTAGATAAGAAATTTATCCGTCCGAGTACTTCACCTTGGGGTGCTCCAGTTTTGTTTGTCAAAAAGAAGGATGGATCTTTGAGATTGTGTATAGACTACCGAGAAGTGAACAAAGTGACTATCAAGAATAAATACCCTCTGCCCCGAATAGATGACTTATTTGATCAACTTCAGGGTGCCCAAGTGTTTTCCAAAATTGACCTCAGGTCCGGGTATCATCAATTAAAGGTTAGAGCTGAGGACATAGAGAAAACTGCATTTCAAACTAGATATGGACATTATGAATTTTTAGTAATGCCGTTTGGGATGACCAATGCACCTGCAGCTTTCATGGATCTTATGAATAGGGTGTTTAAATCATATCTGGATGACTTCATTGTTGTATTTATTGATGACATTTTGATTTATTCTAAAGATAGGGAAGAACATGAGAACCATCTGAGAACCACCTTGCAGATTTTGAGAGAAAAGAAATTGTATGCTAAATTTTCCAAGTGTGAATTCTGGCTTGACAGTGTGGCATTTTTGGGACATGTAATCGACAATGATGGAGTTTCTGTTGACCCTCAAAAAATTGAAGCCGTCATGGATTGGCCTAGACCGACAAATGTGACAAAAGTCCGAAGTTTTCTCGGACTTGCAGGTTACTACCGGAGGTTTGTTAAAGACTTTTCC
Organism: Camellia japonica; assembly: GCA_030407325.1. Lineage (NCBI taxonomy): Eukaryota > Viridiplantae > Streptophyta > Magnoliopsida > Ericales > Theaceae > Camellia > Camellia japonica. The sequence goes on along the minus strand of JAPPVO010000036.1, from coordinate 43,029,506 downwards.
AAGCTTGCCCTGCCGTTGACTCAGTTAACTCAGAAAAATGTGCCATTTGACTGGAATGAACAAAGAGAGGCAGCTTTCCAAGAGTTGAAAACCAGGTTAGTGACTGCACCAATCTTAACCTTGCCTAATGGTACTGATGGGTTTCAAGTGTACAGTGATGCTTCTTACAAAGGTTTGGGGTGTGTATTAATGCAAAACGGAAGGGTGATTGACTATGTTTCTAGACAACTCCGACCACATGAAAAGAATTATCCAACGTATGATCTTGAGTTAGCAGCTGTGGTGTTTGCTTTGAAAATCTGGCGTCACTACTTGTATGGGGTAACTTGCGAGTTGTACACCGACCATAAGAGTTTGAAATACTTCTTCACCCAAAAGGAATTGAACATGAGACAGAGACGATGGTTAGAGTTAATCAAAGATTACGATTTGCAAATCTTGTACCATCCAGGGAAAGCTAATACCGTAGCAGATGCCTTGAGCCGAAAATTCAGTACGAATTTGTCATGTTTGCTATCCAACCAAAAGGAATTATTGTTTGACCTAGAATAAGATGGGCTGTTAACTGCTGTTTCTGCTCAACCTGCTATTCTTGATGAGATCCAACAAAAACAATGTGAAGATGAATACTTGAAAAAGATCATAGAGGAATTTGATTCGAAGCCCAGGCCAGGATTTGTGTTTGAGAATGATGTGCTGAAGTTTCAGAACCGTCTTTGTGTACCTGATTGTGATGATTTGAGAAAACGAGTTATGACCGAAGCTCACAGTAGTAAGTTTGCTATGCATCCGGGGAAGACGAAGATGTATCATAATTTGAAATAGAATTTTTGGTGGCCTGGAATGAAAAAGCGTATTGCAGACTTTGTGGCTAGATGTCTACATTGCCAACAGGTTAAAGCTGAGCATCAACGACCTGCTGGTTTGCTACAACCACTCCCAATATCGGAATGGAAATGGGAGCACATTACCATGGACTTCATTGTGGGATTGCCTCGTTCTTCTCGAGGTATGGACTCTATCTGGGTTATAGTTGACCGTTTAACTAAGTTTGCCCATTTTTTGCCTGTCAAAACTATTTATAACGCTGATAAATTGGCCAATATCTATATGACTGAAATTGTGAGATTGCATGGAGTGCCAGTATCTATTGTGTCTGACAGGGACTCAAAGTTTGTATCGAGATTTTGGCAGAGTTTGCAACAGGTTTTGGGAACTGAATTGAGACTGAGTAGTGCCTATCACCCACAGACAGACGGCCAAACTGAACGAATGAACCAAACTCTGGAGGATATGCTCAGAATGTGTGTGTTAGACTTCCAAGGGAATTGGGAGACCTACTTGCCTTTAGCTGAATTTGTGTACAACAACAGTTACCATTCAAGCATTGAAATGGCTCCTTACGAAGCTTTGTATGGAAGAAAGTGTCGTTCTCCGATATGTTGGGCTGAAGTAGGTGATAGACCTTTGTTGGGACCGGAACTTGTGCAAGAAACAACCGAGAAAGTGAAATTGATCCGGCAACGCCTGAAAACTGCACAGAGTGGGCAGAAAAGCTATGCTGATGTCCGAAGAAGAGATAGGGAATATGAAGTTGGGGACCATGTGTTCATAGAGGTGACCCCGATGAAGGGTCAAACTCGATTTAGTGTTAAGGAAAAATTGGCGCCAAGGTATGTTGGACCTTATGAAGTCCTCGAAAAGATCAATCCGGTATCGTATCGGGTAGCCTTGCCTCCAGTAATGGAACATATGCATAACGTCTTTCATGTATCGATGCTACGAGAATATTTGAGGGATCCACTCCACGTCATCGAACCGACACATGTGCTTCTGAAAGATGACCACACTTACGAGAAAAGACCTATCCAGATTGTGAATCGCCGAATCAAAATGTTGAGAAATAAAGAAATATCGTTGGTAAAAGTTGATTGGAAAAACCACGGAGGAACTTATGCAACCTGGGAAACTGAAGAAGATATGATGAAGAGATATCTGGATATGTTCCCATTAGACCTAATGTTGTTCCCGAATGAAGGTAATTCGAGTTTGGAGGACCAAACTCTTCTAAGGGGGGAAGACTGTAATAACCCCAACCTCCGATTAATGCTAAAACATGATTAATTATACTTAATAGTAATTTAGAAGGAATCCGGAATTAATTTGCATGTGTATTGCATTATCTTTGTGTTTCTATTTGTTTGCCATAAAATGATCTGTTCATGTTTCGACTTTGAACTGCTAATTGAAAGCCTTATCGACGACTGTTTCGGAAATTGATTAATGTTTTATGTTAGTTAGATTTTATGTGATTTTATGGTAGGTTTAATTAAAATTTGATTTGTACGATGAAACTCGATTAAATAATGTTGAATTATGAAAGTTGCTTTAATTACCAATTTGCCATTGGGTGGCCATCTCCATACACTAGTTAGGGACTTAATTAGCACATTCCTTACATTATTTCCTCAGCCATTTTTGAGACCAAGAACGTAGGAAAGAGTGAGGGAGGAGAAAAACTTAGCTTCAACAAGAATTACTTGGAAAACTTGAAGAATTGTAGAAGAATTGCATAATTTGAGCCCCTAGACTTGGAATTCAAGGTTTAAGATAGGAGATTTTCCTTTCAATCGTAAATTTAAGATTAATTTTTGCATGGTTCATGGTTAAGTAGTGTCTAAAGCTAGGAATTGGGTTAAGGTGTTGAATTAAGGATTAATTCATGCATGCATGCACATATCCTTAGATTTTGGAGTTGTTCTTCATGGATTTCCACATGCATGTCCACATTTTTGTTATAGTCCATGAATTCATCCTATTTTGAGCTTAATCTTGCTTTGGATCATGTTTTGGAGCATTAGAAGTGATGAGAATTCATGCATGTTACATTTAAGTTTTGTTCTTGAGATTTTATTTGAAATTGTGATCAGTTGACTCACCCTTGGGCTTGAATTTTGCAAATTGATCTTTGAAACATCTTCTACTATGAGTTTACAAGTGTTTTCCAGAAAATTGGCCCAAGAGGTTGAGTTTTGAGGTGTTGAATACTTGGTTTGAGCTTGGGAGGCAAATTTGGAAATTCTAGAATTTGGCTTCCTCACTCGAGCGAAGGATTCCACGATCGAGCGACCATCGTTTGTTCAGAGCTCCGCTCGAGCAAAGGAATGGTGGCTCGAGCGTAAATTGAAAGCTCTCAGGTTTTTGGTGCACGCAGACGCACGCTCGAGCGACGAGACTTACGCTCGAGCGAAGAGCTGTGTCTCACGCTTGAGCAAGCATCGAGCGAGCATCGAGCGTAAAATTTCAACAACCAGTACTTTTGCATTTTTACAGACCGCTCGAGCGAAGGAGTCTACGCTCGAGCGACCCCTCTGTTTTGACAAGCTCGCTCGAGCGAAGAAAGCCACGTGTAACATGCCGGGGAGGTACCCGCGCGCGTTAAACAGTTCGGACTCCCGAGATCTCTTTGATCTCAAGTTTCACGGGTACAATGTGAAACATAGATGAGAGTCCAGATTTGGCAACTTTTATTGAAAATCCATTTTATTGCAATTTTGTCGAAAATGGACTGCGTCATCAGATCTCAGAGTCGCCACCTAATATTTTGGGAAATTAGGAAACCCATGACTCGGTGCCAAGGCCACTGTTCGTCGTAACCAAGGATGCTTGGCTCGGAACCTTAGGTATGAGAGGGGAAGGTCAATAATGAGCACCCCCACTCACCCGATCAAAAGATCGGCCTCTACTAAACCATGATATGACTTTTATTTTCTTTTTATGTTCATATTCTGATTATTTTAGTAAATCCTAAAATTTACTATGTGAAGCACACAAGTATAGACTAGTTTGCTCAAATTGGAACAATTCAATTTCATGTTTGTTTCTCGAAAAGGGTTTGAATTTGCCACTTGACAAAGTGGGCTTAAAGTTTGTGAATTTTGCCACTACAAAGTGGGCTTAAAACGTACAATCTTTGAATCATTCCAATTTAAGCAACAAGCCTTCATCCACAGGCATTCAAACAGTTTATCATTTAAGCAAATAGCCACATGGTAGGATGCTAAACATAATAAGAAAATCACACACAAATGGGATGCTAAAGCATAAAAACTCACAGATTGACCGACGTCCCTCGAACAACTACAAAACAAAAGTTAGTAAAATATGCATGATCTTATATACAGAATCCTAATGCAATTCACTCATGAGATGCACTAAAGATTTGGCTTCTAGAATATGGCATGTGAATCATCTCAAAACACAGAATCATGGGATAATCAATTGAAGCATAAAGATGCAAATTTAGCCAAATCTTATGCATGGATCATGGATGTAAAGCAGGGATATGCATGACATGTCAACATATATACATACACACAGTTAGGGAAAGTGATAAAAGAATGGGATAGAAAGAAGCGGGGTGGGGGGAATTATTACAATACTTGAATTATTACAGATCCGAATGAAGGAGGAGGGAGAAATAATAAAATAAAATAAAACCTCACAAAACACTCAAAATAAAAATAAAATAAACAACTTCATCACTGGCACATGTCACTCCTTTTCGCATGTCCCGGGTTCCGCAACATCACATGATTCACATTTTCTGGATTCAAGCGGTAAACCAAGGAACAGATTTGAAATCTGACTAGCATGGCTTATAGGGAAATCACTATTGAATGATGTGCAAATTTCCTCAGTCTACAACTCCCCCACATCTCTGCAGCCCAACTTTGGCAGACAAGGCGCGCCAGCTTCCATGACCATGTGAAACCAACATTAAAAAAAAACAAATCATATGTGAACCCGCAATAAACATTTATAAAAAAAAATCTTTTTTTGTTTTTTATTACCCACAAAGTGTGTCACACCACCTCTCGTCACCCAACACACACCCACCTACCACCTTTCTCTCTCTAAGCTGAGAGAGAGAGAGGGCCGTGGGTTATGCATGGGTTTTAGAGAGAGAGAGAGGTGAGAAGGCCGTGGGTTATGCATGGGTGGCCACGGTGTGGTGTGTGAGAGAAGAGGGAGGGAGAGAGTTTAGAGAGAGAGAGAAGTGGGTGTCTTGTGATGTGGGTTTGGTGTGTGTTGGTGAGCTTGCATGGCTGAGTGTGTGTGTGGGGGTGCTGCTGTGAGTGTGCCGTGAGGGAGAGTGAGTGAGGGATCCGGTGGTGGTGGATCATGGTGTGTGTTATGCATGGGTGGTGGGTGTGCTAGGTGGTGTTCATGGCTGCTGATGGCAGTATGGTGTTGTGTGAATGGTGTGTGTTATGCATGAAGATGCATGGGTCTGTTCTGCCGAGGGGTGGTGAGATGGCCACGGTGTGTGGTGAGTGTTGGTGTGCCGTGCTGGTGTGTGCTGGTGTGCCGTGCTGGTGTGTGTTTCATCCGTGAGAGAGAAAGGGAGAGAGAGGTGCCGTGATGGTGGGTTAGGTGGCTGGGTTGGTGCTGGGCCGTGGTGTGGGTGAAGTTGGGTGGCCACGGTGGTGGTTATGGAGGTGAATGGGTGTGTGATCACTCTGTGTCTATGGCCGTCCCTCTGCTGGGTGTGCTCCCTCCATTCCTATGCATGTGTTGGTTGCGGGTGTGAGAGAGTTGCAGGTGGAGTGGTGAGTGAGCCGTGCATGGCTGTATGGGAGGTAGGTTGGTGGTGTGGTGTGTGGGAGTAGGTTGTGAGAGAGAAGAAGGTGAGTTAGTTGAGAGAGAGGAGGTGAGTGTGTGCATGCTGTGAGGGAGAGACGAGCTCGGTGAGTGTGAGTGGTGCATGGGTGAGTGGTGGGTGTGCCGTGTATGCTCTGTATGTGGGTGTATGCTCAGTATCTGCATGTTTGCCGAGGGAAAAGGAGAGGTGTGTGTGTTTGCCTCTCGTTAGCAGCTGGTGTGTGTGTGTTTAGAGGGAGGAGAGAGATGTGTGAGTCATGCATGTGTTGTATGGTGTGAGTGTGTATGAGTGATGGGTGTGTGTTGCCTCTCCCCGTGGGTGTGGTGCTGTGTATCCCCTCCCAAAGCCGTGTGTGTTCCTCTCTCTCTAACCCATGTGCCTCTTCTTTTTCCTCTGTCTGAAGCTCCCCCTCTATGGATGCCTCTCTTGTCTGTCCATATCCCCCGTGTGTGTATTCCATTTTAGAGAGAGAGAGGTCCCCCTTTTGCATGTGTGCCTCTGCTTTTTTCTTGAGTGGGTGTGCTGGTGAGTTGTTTCTTTTTTTTTTTTTCTTTTCTTTATTCTCTCAAATCCCTCACGAGGCCAACCCACAAGGCCACTCAAAACCACCAACAAACATAATGGCCACCCACAAGGCCACTCAAAACCACCAACAAACATAATGATTTTTATTCTTAATCTTTTCTTTTTTCATTTTTTTTTATTTTATATATATATATATATATATTTTTTTTTTAAATTTTGTTTTGTTTATTTTTTTATTTTCTTTTGTTTTAAAAAAATAGTTATCACTTTATATAAAACACACTGAAAAGATATGCACACACCTAATTTAATACACACACATAAAATTCTAAAACACTACAAATTACCAAAATATTAGTGATGGCCAAAATAGGTGAGGTTTGGAATTTGACATTTCAATTTGATTTTTGTTGGTGAGGGTGGTCAAACTAAAATGCCCGAGTCTTAGGGCCGGTCAAAATGGGGTGTCTACAGTTGCCCCTCTTTGACAGAGCTCGAAGTCATGAAATGACGTGAGTGAATGTCAAAGCCAGAAGACGACCCTTTTGACAAGGCCGTAAGACTTGGGCAATCACACAAAATGCAATGCATGTGGTTGAACCCGAAGGTTGCCTACGTATCCCTTTGCAAGGAATCAAACCAGCGTAGTTCAGGGGCAGAATGCAAATGATATGCTTAAAATGCAGTTTGAAAGTTGGACTTACACGCTTCGCGAAGCCGGTTTGTTTGAAGATTCATGATTTTATGCAAGAGAGGAAGGACCTCAACCAAGAGAAATCAACATCCTAACACGTCTCACGCGAAAGAAGGGAAGATGGTGTAAACGACAGGCGCACCTGATGTTTTTAACCGAGTGAATCGACAACCTAACGCGTCTCACGCGAGAGGAGAAGGGGTGGTGTAAACAGACAGGCGCACCTGCTGTTTTTTAACCGAGTGAATCAACATCCTAACGCGTCTCACGCGTCTCACGCGAGAGGAGAAGGGGTGGTATAAACAGACAGGCGCACCTGCTGTTTTTAACCGATTTGGGTGGCCACGGATGCCGCTTTTCTGATCATATTTACAACTTTCCCTATTCTCCAACGGGGTGACAGACTAGGTTGGTTTAGTATCCAGAGTTGAGGCGCATACAAGCTAGCTCAACTTATGGGGCTACCATACAGATTTCAAGCTGGGGATACACCCCTGGGTATTTAAACCAGGCTTTAGTCTCGGAAATTCCAAACCTTTTGCGTTCTAGGCATCGCCATTCGAACTCTAGTTTCCACCGTCGCAGTTGGTCTCCTAGGAACTCATTGCAATCACAGGCAGGTGACTATACCAGACTACCTAAAGTCGTCCGGGCACGACAAACACCAAAGGAATTGCACCTTTATGGGATTTAAGGTCTCCTAGACCATGAAAGATTTAAGGTCTTGTAGACACCAAAGGATTTAAGGTCTCTTAGACCGGAGATTTTGAGGTCTCCTAAACCGAGGATTTTGAGGTCTCCTAGACCGGGGATTTTGAGGTCTCCTAGACCGGGGATTTTGAAGTCTCCTAGACCGAGGATTTTGCGGTCTCCTAAACCGAGGATTTTGAGGTCTCCTAGACCGGGGATTTAAGGTCTCCTAGACCAAGGATTTTGAGGTCTCCTAGACCGGGGATTTTGAGGTGGATTTTGAGGTCTCCTAGACCGGGGATTTAAGGCCTCCTAAACCAAGGATTTTGAGGTCTCCTAGACCGGGGATTTAAGGTCTCTTAGGCCAGGGATTTTGAGGTCTCCTAGACCGGGGATTTTGAGGTGGATTTTGAGGTCTCCTAGACCGGGGATTTAAGGTCTCCTAGACCGAGGATTTTGAGGTCTCCTTAGACCGAGGATTTTGAGGTCTCCTAAACCGGGGATTTTGAGGTGGATTTTGAGGTCTCCTAGACCGGGGATTTAAGGTCTCCTAGACCGAGGATTTTGAGGTCTCCTAGACCGGGGATTTTGAGGTGGATTTTGAGGTCTCCTAGACCGGGGATTTAAGGTCTCCTAGACTGAGGATTTTGAGGTCTCCTTAGACCGAGGATTTTGAGGTCTCCTAGACCGGGGATTTTGAGGTGGATTTTGAGGTCTCCTAGACCGGGGATTTAAGGTCTCCTAGACCGAGGATTTTGAGGTCTCCTTAGACCGAGGATTTTGAGGTCTCCTAAACCGGGGATTTTGAGGTGGATTTTGAGGTCTCCTAGACCGGGGATTTAAGGTCTCCTAGACCGAGGATTTTGAGGTCTCCTAGACCGGGGATTTTGAGGTGGATTTTGAGGTCTCCTAGACCGGGGATTTAAGGTCTCCTAGACTGAGGATTTTGAGGTCTCCTTAGACCGAGGATTTTGAGGTCTCCTAGACCGGGATTTTGAGGTGGATTTTGAGGTCTCCTAGACCGGGGATTTAAGGTCTCCTAGACCGAGGATTTTGAGGTCTCCTAGACCGAGGATTTTGAGGTCTCTTAGACCGGGGATTTTTAGGTGGATTTTGAGGTCTCCTAGACCGGGGATTTAAGGTCTCTTAGACCGAGGATTTTGAGGTTTCCTTAGACCGAGGATTTTGAGGTCTCCTAGACCGGGAATTTTGAGGTGGATTTTGAGGTCTCCTAGACCGGGGATTTAAGGTCTCCTAGACCGAGAATTTTGAGGTCTCCTTAGACCGAGGATTTTGAGGTCTCCTAGACCGAGGATTTCAGGTCTCCTAGACCGGGGATTTTAGGGGGATTTGAGGTCTCCTAGACCGGGGATTTAAGGTCTCCTAGACCAAGGATTTTGAGGTGAATTTTGAGGTCTCCGAGACCGGGGATTTAAGGTCTCCTAAACTGAGGATTTTGAGGTCTCCTTAGACCGAGGATTTTGAGGTCTCCTAGACCGAGGATTTTGAGGTCTCCTAGACCGGGGATTTTTAGGTGGATTTTGTGGTCTCCTAGACCGGGGATTTAAGGTCTCCTAGACTGAGGATTTTGAGGTCTCCTTAGACCGAGGATTTTGAGGTCTCCTAGACGGGGATTTTGAGGTGGATTTTGAGGTCTCCTAGACCGGGATTTAAGGTCTCCTAGACCGAGGATTTTGAGGTCTCCTTAGACAGAGGATTTTGAGGTCTCCTAGACCGAGGATTTAAGGTCTCCTAGACGGGGATTTTTAGGTGGATTTTGAGGTCTCCTAGACCGGGGATTTAAGGTCTCCTAGACCGAGGATTTTGAGGTCTCCTTAGACCGAGGATTTTGAGGTCTCCTAGACCGGGGATTTTGAGGTGGACTAGACCGAGGATTTTGAGGTCTCCTTAGACCGAGGATTTTGAGGTCTCCTAGACCGAGGATTTAAGGTCTCCTAGACCGAGGATTTTGAGGTCTCCTTAGACCGAGGATTTGAGGTCTCCTAGACCGGGATTTTGAGGTGGATTTTGAGGTCTCCTAGACCGGGGATTTTGAGGTCTCCTAGACCGAGGATTTTGAGGTCTCCTAGACCGGGGATTTGAGGTCTCCTAGACCGGGGATTTAAGGTCTCCTAGACCGAGGGATTGCACAAAATAGTGCGATGGAATTGAATTTGAAATTTGTGTGGTAGGTGAACGAAGTGAGATTATTGTGTGATAGATGCACAGAATGAAAGAAGGAATTGTATGTTCGAACCAAATCATTATACATATACCATATACATATACCATGTATAGACAAAATACATACAAATATGACAATATACACAGACCTGCATATACGGTATACATATGTTCATATACAGACAAAAATACACACAAATATACACATACGGTATACACATACAGACAACATACAGACAGATATATACAGACATATACACAGACATATACAGTATATATACAGGACAGGTGTATACGACACAGACATATACGAACCTATACACAAACATATACGGATATATACATAGATGGAGAATATTCCGTTTGCAACCGTCAGTGAGAAGATGCCGTTATTGGGAAGGCATATTCCGTTGGCTGACGTCAGCACAAGTATGCAAAACACGCAAAAAGAAAGGAAAATACAAAATGCATGGACACGGGGTTTCGACCATCTGGTCTCAAACTTGGCCTCTGAGTTCTCAACCACTGAGCCACTCCACTCTTATGACAAAATATACAAACAAATATATATATATATACTATACAAGACATATATATACATAAAACCAAAACAAACCAAAAGAAACACTCGATGTGGGGTTCGAACCCCTGACGTCGGGCTCAGCCTTTCAGCCTTCAACCATTGAGCCACACCACTGAACCCAAACCACTCATATGACCAAAATGTTCAAACAAATATCTATATTACATAGCTATACAATATCTATACATATATGTATACACAACTCTCCCGCGTCTCTTGCCGCGTTTGGCACGTGGGCTCTGCTTTTGTGTCGATTGGCCGACAAAAGCAGCCCCCTCGGTTTGCAAGCCTACCTCGACCCTCTCCCTCTCTTTGTCCTTCTCTCTGTCTTCTTCTTCCCTTCCGTATCTCTTTTCTCTTCTTCTGCTTCTTCTTCATCACTCTTCTCCATCACTCTTCCATCACTCTCCTTCTCCTTCTTCTTTTTCTCATCTACGTTCTGCCATTCTTCTGTGATTCCCTTATTTCCTCATGGCTTCATCTCGCCCCTTCTCTCTCTTTCCAGACCTTAATGGTCCATCGAGCTCCTCTGGGCCAAGTGCCCCTGCTCTTACTCAACCTAGTCTTCCCACACTCTCAGTTGAGCAAGTGATGGCTACTCAAAATGATATCGAGGCCAACCACTACACGTTAAGGTCCTGCATGGAGACAGTGGCGGCGGTCACCAACCTGTCTCACCGTCTGCAGAGCAAGGCGTGTGAGGTATACCAGCTCACTGCCCAACTCTCCCTTCTCCAGTGCATGTACAGAGATGCACGGGCAGAGATTTGTGCCTTGAAGGCCGAAAACAAGGAGCTGAAGGCTGAAAACAAGGAGCTAAAAAGGCACTCCACCTCTATGGCCCGATTTGGGGGACCTTCGTACCTCTCCTTTGATGGTCGGCGGGGAGCCGACTCTATCAGCGGGAACACTGTGGTCGTTCTTGGTGGAAGTACTGGAGAAGGGCCTTCGAAGAGCGACAAAAAGCGGAAGAGCTCGGCGACGGAAGAGCCGAGTAAGTGAAGTTGGCCTGTGGTCGGCACCGGCGAAGAAGAAGAAGAACAAGACCCCTCTTTTTTCTTTTTCTTTTTTTTTGTATTTTCTTTTTTTTTTTTTTTGTATTTCTGTTTTTTTTTTGTTCTGTTTTTTTTTTTTTTTTCTGTTCTGTTTTTTTTTTATTTGTTTTTTTTTTTTTTTTTTGAAGTCTCTGTAATCGGGGATGTCCTCCCCTGACTGTATAAAAAGTTTCAGTTTTGTATCTCAATGGTGTGACTGGCATATCACTTTGAGTTTGAAAACATTTTTGTTTGATCAAATTTGAGAATGATTGAAATTTAAACTCTGAATTGGACATTGATTCACACTGACCTGAACACTAACTCAACATGAGAAAAACGAAGTCAAAATAATCCAAACACACTTCTATATGCTGACTGGTATGAATACCCTAACTGGTATAAAATACACTAACTGGTATGAAGACACACTGATATACACGGACTGGTATGAATACCCTGGCTAGTATACATACACTGACTGGTATGAAGACACACTGATATACATGGACTGGTATGAATACCCTGGTTGGTATAAATACACTGACTGGTACGAATACACGCTCATATAAAGACACACTCATATACACTGACTGGTACGAATACACACTCATATACACTGACGAGTTGACTCGAGCGGGGGAGAAGATAGAATCACTGACTCGACTATGCCCCTAATTCACTGCCTTGATTTTTTTTTTTTTTTTTTTTTGATTTTTTTGTAAAAATGTTTTGATCAACATGAGAGTTAGATTAGCCACTTATTCCATTTTCTGTTTCAAATCATGTTAGCTAAGCTGTGAGCACTGAAAATTTTTCCTTTTCAAATCCAAAGAATGGTAAGTTTTGCAAAATGGAACAATTTTCGAGAAAAATTAGTCAGCTTCATTCAAATTAATCAAAACCGATTTTTGCAAATGGCCACTACTCAACTAACATGGTATCAACCATTGAGGTGCATAGTCCCAAACCAGATAATCAAAGGGGATATTTGAACCAAGCCAACCGAACCAAGCCAATCCGAACCGAGAGCTGGACCGAACCGAACCGAACCGAACCGAATTGACTCGAACCAACTGAACTGAACAGAATGAAAATACACCAATCAAACATGGGTAGGACAACCAAGTCGACTATAGATACACCAATCAAACATGGACGAAATGAATGAGTTGAAAAATTATTAGGGCCGAACTTCGAGATGAAGCTACCTACGTATCCCAAAGATAGGAATTAGGCCATCGTAGTTCGGGCTAAGGTTCCCTTGGGTATTGACACTCTCCTTTTGTGCTCTAACTTTTGCCAAAGCCACCCTTTCGGGTTTTCAACCTTGCGAGCTTTTCATTCTTCTATTCTATTTTTTTTTTTTCATTTTGATTTTCATTTTGTTCATTTCATTTTTTTATTTCTTTTGAGTTTCTATTTTTTTGGTTTTTCTGCTCACTTTTGCCTGGGTCGCCCTTCCGGGTGTTCGCCCTTCCGGGTGTTCAGCCCAGCGAGCCTCTCAAGGGTTACTTTCATCTTAACTTGTCCATGTTGATTAGGGAATCTCTAAGCCAACTATAAAAACAACTGCTACACTTGACCGGTAGATATGATGATGTAGGGACTAGACTGAATTGGGTCCGAATTTGCCCCTAGTGTAGTGGATAGGAACTTGACTGTCCTTCACTAATAAAATTCATTCTCTCAAATTCTGGGTTTTGCCTTTCTGGGCGGTCTTCATTGGGAAACGGTTCAGTTTTAACTCTTTGATCACATCCAACCTTTTGCCCCTAGTTCAAGGGCTCCTTCAAATCTAACTCACATCTGACCTTCTTGCCCCTAGTTCAAGGGTTGTTTATCTGAATCACAGGCTCTACATAGTTTTGACTAAGGTTCACTCGGGTATTGACACTCTCCTTTTGCGCTCTAACTTTTGCCAAAGCCGCCGTTTCGGGTTTTCAACCTTGCGAGCTTTTCATTTTTCTTTTTATTTTTCCTTCTTTTTTTTTTTTTTTTTTTTGTGCTCTAACTTTTGCCTGGGTCGCCCTTCTGGGTTTTCGGCCCAGCGAGCCTCTCAAGGGTGATACTTTATTGCCCCTAGTTCAAGGGCTACCTCCATTTCAGCTATGCAAGCCTTACACTTTTGCCCCTAGTTCAAGGGCTGTTTCAAATCGAAATCACATTCTCTGCCCTGAGTTCAAGGTCTGTTTCCAATTTGGATCACATCATTGCCCCTAGTTCAAGGGCTCTTTCCAATCTAAATCATATTCGACCTTATTGCCCCTAGTTGAAGGGCTGCCTCCATTTGAATCACATCATGGCCCCTAGTTCAAGGGCTATTTCCAATTGGCTATGCAAGCCTTACACTTTGGTTGATCATTGACTATTTTGAATCAAGGTTTGAAACCTAAGGAGCTAAGAAGGTCGGACCACGAGTCAAGAGGGATCCTATGCTGTATAACTGATTCCAGGCATGTCTTCGTAGGACCACACAAAAACAGTTTTTGAAATCTTTTCACAAAGTGACTAATCACTCGTACTCTTACGAAAACAAGATAGAACCAATTTGGACCAAGCTAGGATCCTTCTCAGTACCCACATTAACAAAAATGATTTTATTCATCAAAGGCTTAGCACACCTCTCTTCCTCTTAGTTGATCAAAATTTGCAAATCCCGAGGAAATTCTTCCTCTTTGTTTTTATCAGAGTTTTGGAAAAAGTTTTGAAAACCTTGGTCAATGCAATGAATTAAAGGCACAGAGAAGTAGGCAGACTCTATGGCATGTTTTTTTTGTTTTTTTTGAATTTTTTTGAAAAGAGACTATAACTCAGCAATGACACAGACTCAAAAGAAAACGACAAAGAAGACCTAGACAAGACAGAAATGTCTAGGTTAGCACTCTTGAAATCAACAGACTCTGACTCACTAGAATGACTCGAGTCTGATCCCAACTCTACAAACTTGGTGGAATCAAACTTAGACTCAATACTCAATTCAGAATTCAGAATAAAACTATTCTCAAATTGCCAGTCACAGTGTGGGCCAACCACAACATCCAAAATAAAACTCGTGCAGTCAACAGGTGGTCACTCTCCAATCACAGAGACGGTCGGATACCCTACAAGTTCTATTTATTTACAATGGTCAACTTTGTGGGATATCGACATTTTTTGTTTTTTTTTACAAAATTTTTTTTTTTGATTTTATGTTTTTGTTATTTTTTGTTTTTGAAGTAATGGTGCTAACCTGAACAACCTGAACCACTCATTCGAATTTGAGAACCCCTGTATAGATCCAATACATTGCACATAACACATAGCAGGAAAGAGAACAAACACCCCTATGGAGGGTAGGGTTATCTTGTCCTAGCTTTTGAAATGATCTAGGGTTCACTATTCAAACAAGCGGTATCATACATCCTAGAAATGGGAAAGCATCCTGTCCTAATTTGAAAGGTACTATAGCTCACTATATGTACAAGGTTGGCTTTACTCTAGGGGTTGAAGTCAAGGTGACGTTACCAAAGAGTCCTTTGGGTCATAACCAATAAAGATCCCAGGAAATCAGAAGAGTCAAATAGCCTCTCTTCGGAGTCTGAGAACCTTAGATAGCAGAGCTACCCTTTTGACAAATCTCAAAAGGTTACAACACGACCTCTAAAGTAACGTAGAGATAGGTGTAGTGTCACAAAAAGTGTGCTTGTGCTCCCACCAGCATCTGGGCAACACAGGGACTTTAAGTGCACCAATGCATGCAATGCAATAAACATATAATTGAAATATAAAGTCATATCATGGAGTTCGAGTCAAGGTTTCATAAATGCCCAGCAGAGTCGCCAGAAACTGTAACATGCCCGGGAGGGTACCCGCGCGCGTTAAACAGTTCGGACTCCCGAGATCTCTTTGATCTCAAGTTTCAAGGGTACAATGTGAAACATAGATGAGAGTCCAGATTTGGCAACTTTTATTGAAAATCCATTTTATTGCAATTTTGTCGAAAATGGACTGCGTCATCAGATCTCAGAGTCGCCACCTAATATTTTGGGAAATTAGGAAACCCATGACTCGGTGCCAAGGCCACTGTTCGTCGTAACCAAGGATGCTTGGCTCGGAACCTTAGGTATGAGAGGGGAAGGTCAATAATGAGCACCCCCACTCACCCGATCAAAAGATCGGCCTCTACTAAACCATGATATGACTTTTATTTTCTTTATATGTTCATATTCTAATTATTTTAGTAAATCCTAAAATTTACTATGTGAAGCATACAAGTATAGACTAGTTTGCTCAAATTGGAATAATTCAATTTCATGTTTGTTTCTCGAAAAGGGTTTGAATTTGCCACTTGACAAAGTGGGCTTAAAGTTTGTGAATTTTGCCACTACAAAGGGGCTTAAAACGTACAATCTTTGAATCATTCCAATTTAAGCAACAAGCCTTCATCCACAGGCATTCAAACAGTTTATCATTTAAGCAAATAGCCACATGGTAGGATGCTAAACATAATAAGAAAATCACACACAAATGGGATGCTAAAGCATAAAAACTCACAGACTGACCGACGTCCCTCGAACAACTACAAAACAAAAGTTAGTAAAATATGCATGATCTTATATACAGAATCCTAATGCAATTCACTCATGAGATGCACTAAAGATTTGGCTTCTAGAATATGGCATGTGAATCATCTCAAAACACAGAATCATGGGATAATCAATTGAAGCATAAAGATGCAAATTTAGCCAAATCTTATGCATGGATCATGGATGTAAAGCAGGGATATGCATGACATGTCAACATATATACATACACACAGTTAGGGAAAGCGATAAAAGAATGGGATAGAAAGAAGCGGGGTGGGGGGGAATTATTACAATATGAATTATTACAGATCCGAATAGAGAGAAGAGAAGGAGGAGAGAGAGATAGAAATAATAAAATAAAAAAACAAAACCTCAAAACACTCAAAATAAAAATAAAATAAAACTTCATCACTGGCACATGTCACTCCTTTTCGCATGTCCGGGTTCCGCAACATCACATGATTCACATTTTCTGGATCAAGCGGTAAACCAAGAAACGGATTTGAAATCTGACTAGCATGGCTTATAGGGAAATCACTATTGGATGATGTGCAAATTTCCTCAGTCTACAACTCTCCCCACATCTCTGCAGCCCAACTTTGGCAGACAAGGCGCGCCAGCTTCCATGACCATGTGAAACCAACATAAAAAAAAAACAAATCATATGTGAACCCGCAATAAACATTTATAAAAAAAAATCTTTTTTTGTTTTTTATTACCCACAAAGTGTGTCACACCACTCTCGTCACCCAACACCACACCACCTACCACCTTTCTCTCTCTAAGCTGAGAGAGAGAGAGGGCCGTGGGTTATGCATGGGTTTTAGAGAGAGAGAGAGAGGTGAGAAGGCCGTGGGTATGCATGGGTGGCCACGGTGTGGTGTGTGAGAGAAGAGGGAGGAGAGAGAGAGTTTAGAGAGAGAGAGAAGTGGGTGTCTTGTGATGTGGGTTTGGTGTGTGTTGGTGAGCTTGCATGGCTGAGAGTGTGTGTGGGGGTGCTGCTGTGAGTGTGCCGTGAGGGAGAGTGAGTGAGGGATCCGGTGGTGGTGGATCATGGTGTGTGTTATGCATGGGTGGTGGGTGTGCTAGGTGGTGTTCATGGCTGCTGATGGCAGTATGGTGTTGTGTGAATGGTGTGGTTATGCATGAAGATGCATGGTCTGTTCTGCCGAGGGGTGGTGGTGAGATGGCCACGGTGTGTGGTGAGTTGGTGTGCCGTGCTGGGGTGTGCTGGTGTGCCGTGCTGGTGTGTGTTCATCCGTGAGAGAGAAAGGGAGAGAGAGAGGTGCCGTGATGGTGGGTTAGGTGGCTGGGTTGGTGCTGGGCCGTGGTGTGGGTGAAGTTGGGTGGCCACGGTGGTGGTTATGGAGGTGAATGGGTGTGTGATCACTCTGTGTCTATGGCCGTCCCTCTGCTGGGTGTGCTCCCTCCATTCCTATGCATGTGTTGGTTGCGGGTGTGAGAGAGTTGCAGGGTGGAGTGGTGAGTGAGCCGTGCATGGCTGTATGGGAGGTAGGTTGGTGGTGTGGTGTGTGGGAGGTAGGTTGTGAGAGAGAAGAGGTGAGTTAGTGAGAGAGAGGAGGTGAGTGTGTGCATGCTGTGAGGGAGAGACGAGCTCGAGTGAGTGTGAGTGGTGCATGGGTGAAGTGGTGGGTGTGCCGTGTATGCTCTGTATGTAGGTGTATGCTCAGTATCTGCATGTTTGCCGAGGGAAAAGGAGAGGTGTGTGTGTTTGCCTCTCGTTAGCAGCTGGTGTGTGTGTGTTTAGAGGGAGGAGAGAGATGTGTGAGTCATGCATGTGTTGTATGGTGTGAGTGTGTATGAGTGATGGGTGTGTGGCCTCTCCCCGTGGGTGTGGTGCTGTGTATCCCCTCCCAAAGCCGTGTGTGTCCTCTCTCTCTAACCCATGTGCCTCTTCTTTTTCCTCTGTCTGAAGCTCCCCCTCTATGGATGCCTCTCTTGTCTGTCCATATCCCCCGTGTGTGTATTCCATTTTAGAGAGAGAGAGAGGTCCCCCTTTTGCATGTGTGCCTCTGCTTTTTTCTTGAGTGGGTGTGCTGGTGAGTTGTTTCTTCTTTTTTTTTTTTTCTTTTCTTTATTCTCTCAAATCCCTCCACGAGGCCACCCACAAGGCCACTCAAAACCACCAACAAACATAATGATTTTTATTCTTAATCTTTTCTTTTTTCATTTTTTTTTATTTTTATATATATATATATATATATTTTTTTTAAATTTTGTTTTGTTTATTTTTTTATTTTCTTTTGTTTTAAAAAAATAGTTATCACTTTATATAAAACACACTGAAAAGATATGCACACACCTAATTTAATACACACACATAAAATTCTAAAACACTACAAATTACCAAAATATTAGTGATGGCCAAAATAGGTGAGGTTTGAAATTTGACATTTCAATTTGATTTTTGTTGGTGAGGGTGGTCAAACTAAAATGCCCGAGTCTTAGGGCCGGTCAAAATGGGGTGTCTACAGTTGCCCCTCTTTGACAGAGCTCGAAGTCATGAAATGACGTGAGTGAATGTCAAAGCCAGAAGACGACCCTTTTGACAAGGCCGTAAGACTTGGGCAATCACACAAAATGCAATGCATGTGGTTGAACCCGAAGGTTGCCTACGTATCCCTTTGCAAGGAATCAAACCAGCGTAGTTCAGAGGCAGAATGCAAATGATATGCTTAAAATGCAGTTTGAAAGTTGGACTTACACGCTTCGCGAAGCCGGTTTGTTTGAAGATTCATGATTTTATGCAAGAGAGGAAGGACCTCAACCAAGAGAAATCAACATCCTAACACGTCTCACGCGAAAGAAGGGAAGATGGTGTAAACGACAGGCGCACCTGATGTTTTTAACCGAGTGAATCGACAACCTAACGCGTCTCACGCGAGAGGAGAAGGGGTGGTGTAAACAGACAGGCGCACCTGCTGTTTTTTAACCGAGTGAATCAACATCCTAACGCGTCTCACGCGTCTCACGCGAGAGGAGAAGGGGGTGTGGTATAAACAGACAGGCGCACCTGCTGTTTTTAACCGATTTGGGTGGCCACGGATGCCGCTTTTCTGATCATATTTACAACTTTCCCTATTCTCCAACGGGGTGACAGACTAGGTTGGTTTAGTATCCAGAGTTGAGGCGCATACAAGCTAGCTCAACTTATGGGGCTACCATACAGATTTCAAGCCGAGGATACACCCCTGGGTATTTAAACCAGGCTTTAGTCTCGGAAATTCCAAACCTTTGGCGTTCTAGGCATCGCCATTCGAACTCTAGTTTCCACCGTCGCAGTTGGTCTCCTAGGAACTCATTGCAATCACAGGTAGGTGACTATACCAGACTACCTAAAGTCGTTCGGGCACGACAAACACCAAAGGAATTGCACCTTTATGGGATTTAAGGTCTCCTAGACCATGAAAGATTTAAGGTCTTGTAGACACCAAAGGATTTAAGGTCTCTTAGACCGGAGATTTGAGGTCTCCTAAACCGAGGATTTGAGGTCTCCTAGACCGGGGATTTTGAGGTCTCCTAGACCGGGGATTTTGAAGTCTCCTAGACCGAGGATTTTGCGGTCTCCTAAACCGAGGATTTTGAGGTCTCCTAGACCGGGGATTTAAGGTCTCCTAGACCAAGGATTTTGAGGTCTCCTAGACCGGGGATTTAAGGCCTCCTAGACCAAGGATTTTGAGGTCTCCTAGACCGGGGATTTAAGGTCTCCTAGGCCAGGGATTTTGAGGTGGATTTTGAGGTCTCCTAGACCGGGGATTTAAGGTCTCCTAGACCGAGGATTTTGAGGTCTCCTTAGACCGAGGATTTTGAGGTCTCCTAAACCGGGGATTTTGAGGTGGATTTTGAGGTCTCCTAGACCGGGGATTTAAGGTCTCCTAGACCGAGGATTTTGAGGTCTCCTAGACCGGGGATTTTGAGGTGGATTTTGAGGTCTCCTAGACCGGGGATTTAAGGTCTCCTAGACTGAGGATTTTGAGTCTCCTTAGACCGAGGATTTTGAGGTCTCCTAGACCGGGGATTTTGAGGTGGATTTTGAGGTCTCCTAGACCGGGGATTTAAGGTCTCCTAGACCGGGATTTTGAGGTCTCCTTAGACCGAGGATTTTGAGGTCTCCTAGACCGGGGATTTTTAGGTGGATTTTGAGGTCTCCTAGACCGGGGATTTAAGGTCTCTTAGACCGAGGATTTTGAGGTCTCCTTAGACCGAGGATTTTGAGGTCTCCTAGACCGGGGATTTAAGGTCTCCTAGACCGAGAATTTTGAGGTCTCCTTAGACCGAGGATTTTGAGGTCTCCTAGACCGAGGATTTCAGGTCTCCTAGACCGGGGATTTTTAGGTGGATTTTGAGGTCTCCTAGACCGGGGATTTAAGGTCTCCTAGACCAAGGATTTTGAGGTGAATTTTGAGGTCTCCGAGACCGGGGATTTAAGGTCTCCTAAACTGAGGATTTTGAGGTCTCCTAGACCGAGGATTTTGAGGTCTCCTAGACCGGGGATTTTTAGGTGGATTTTGAGGTCTCCTAGACCGGGGATTTAAGGTCTCCTAGACCGAGGATTTTGAGGTCTCCTTAGACCGAGGATTTTGAGGTCTCCTAGACCGGGGATTTTGAGGTGGATTTTGAGGTCTCCTAGACCGGGGATTTAAGGTCTCCTAGACCGAGGATTTTGAGGTCTCCTTAGACAGAGGATTTTGAGGTCTCCTAGACCGAGGATTTAAGGTCTCCTAGACCGGGGATTTTTAGGTGGATTTTGAGGTCTCCTAGACCGGGGATTTAAGGTCTCCTAGACCGAGGATTTTGAGGTCTCCTTAGACCGAGGATTTTGAGGTCTCCTAGACCGGGGATTTTGAGGTGGATTTTGAGGTCTCCTAGACCGGGGATTTTGAGGTGGATTTTGAGGTCTCCTAGACCGGGGATTTTGAGGTGGATTTTGAGGTCTCCTAGACCGAGGGTGGGTTTGGGTCATGACAAGAACCACTTCAAAGCTACAACTCCAGCAGCTTTTCTGAGCTCAAACCAACCCAAAAACTCCAAAACCAGCTTCAAGAAGCCTCAGCAACAAAAGGATATTGTTTGAGTGTGTGTTTGTGTACAAAAGTGTGATAAAATGACACTTTCAAGCACAAAAATGAAGAAGAAGAGCAATATAGAGACAAAGGTGTATGTATAACTCAAGCACTTTTTTTTCTGAACCTAAGGCAAGAGGGGGGAGGTTCTCTTTTATAGAGAACCAAAGGTTAAGCTTGTTGAGCAAGCTTAAGGTCCAAAGCCATCCCTCCATACACGTGTATAGAGGATGGTTTCTGTGCCCTCCAGCTGGAAAGAAAATATCTCCAAAAAGGTGATGGAAAAGTGGTCGGCTAGCTACTTACACTGGTCGGCCGACCAGTGGAAGTGGTCAGCCAGGGAAGAAAGTGGTCGGCCATGGGGGGGAGATGGTCTGCAGCATGAAAGCAAGGCAGTGGTGCGGTGGCCAACCAGAAAAGGTGGCCGAAAGACCAAGAAAACCAGTTAGCCGACCAGAAAACTAGCTGGCAGGAAGGAAAGTGGTCTCCAAGGGGAAGAACTGGTCTCCCACCCTTATACCACCCTCTAAGCAAGGAAAACAAGGTTTGTACTAAAAACAAACCAAAAAGGATGCAAGACAAAAGTCCGGGAGGCAAGGCACGCAGCCGGGAGGCTCGAAAACTAGTCTATGGGCATCAAAAGTGGTCTACGACCACAAAAGGTGGTCTCCTGGACCACAGTGTCCCTCTAGGTAGAGGCAACAAGGCATGGTTCAAAAACCAAGCCAAATGGAGAACGCTAAGCGGTCCCGAGACAAGGCACGCAGCCGAAGACTCCGAAAACCGGAAACTAGTCTCTAAGCAGGAAAAGTGGTCTACGACCACAAAAAGGTGGTCTACAGACCTTTCCCTCTATCCAGGGAAGGGAAACAAGGCTTGGTCCACAAACCGAGCCGAAACACAAAGAGTTCAGAGACCCGGAGGCAAGGCACTCAGCCGAAAACTCCGGAAACTCGAACGAGCACAACATGCACTATCACCGAGTGCTCAATTGGTGACGTCTGAGTCTTAAGGTTGGTCAAAAATGGAGTGTCTACACCTGAGGGAGACCTTTTTGGCTTTACAATCGATAAAGGCGTGATTGGCAACCAGCAAATCCATTCCTAAAATCATATCAAAGTTACCAATATGGAGAGGAATCAAATCTACGTATAAGGTTTCACCTTTTAAGTATATAGTGCAAGATTTGTACACCTCAGCACTAAGGGCAGAATTACCAAAAGGAAAAGACACAAACAATATATATCCTAAGGATTCGTGTGTTGATGCCAACTTGGAAACAAAGTGTGGTGTAACGAAAGAATGAGTTGAACTAGAGTCAAAGAGAACATGAGCTGAATGATCACAGACAGAAAGTGTACCTAAGTCAACGTTTTTGGTAACTTCCGATTTTCCAAGTACCAAGGCAAAAGCCCTTTTTTTTGCGGTTTTGGTCCTTCCTCCCTCCTCCAAGCCCTGCGGGTTTTCTAACTAGTTCAGAGGAGCCGGCTGTAGGATTGGTAAGCTTTGGACAATCCCTTAGCAAGTGGCTAACTTGACCGCATTTAAAGCATGCTCCTGTGTCTCGATGACATTGTCCCCAATGAGCCTTCCCATACGTAGGACAAGCTAGAATGGTGCCACCTCAGGGGTTAGTAGGACCTTGATTGCCTAAACTGGTTATGCCCATATTTACTCGCTTGAGAGGCGCAACACCCGATCTTCTGTTGTCTCTTTCCCAAAATCACTTTTTTTGGCTTGGTTCCTCGGAGTGCGAGGCTTTAATCCTTTTTTCCGCAATGTATGCTCGGTCTACCACTTCCGCATAGGTTGGTAGTTTCAAAATCTCAAGCCTATCTTTGATTTCAGCATCCAAACCTGCTTCAAATTTCCTTACTTTTCGAGCTTCGGTGGGGATGACATATGTCGCAAATCGAGCGAGTTGTGTGAACTTGCCCTCGTATTTGACCACCGTCATTGTTCCTTGCTTAAGATTCATGAATTCTGATGCCTTTTGTTCTCGTAGTGAGTTCAGAATGTATTTTTCATAAAATATTGCCAAGAATCTTGCCCAAGTCACGATTTCTTCTTTCTCCAAGATAAGAACCCACCATTCCTACGCATCATCTTTGAAAGTAAAAGTGGCAAAAGTTACCTTTTGTCTTTCGGTGCAAGGTAGTGCGCGAAAATCTTTTCCATGTCTTTAACCCAAGCTTCTGCTACCATTGGGTTTGGATCGCTGATAAATGTGGTGATTTTCAGATCCTGGAATTGTTTTATGGTAACTGGCTCTTCTCACCATTCTGGCATCCCATTGTTTATGTTGGTCTACAAGGCCTGCAAAAAGCTAGTAACCACTCTTTCCATGATTCTTTCCATTGACTCAATTCCGTTGATTGATGACTCGGTTCCGTTACCATCGTTGGCCATTACTACAAAGTAGATTTTAACAAACATGATTTCACATTTATAAAGCATTGTAAAGTATCATATATATAACATACTAGCTTTACTATTTATACTCATACAGTATTAGCATTACATCCTTATCCCAAAAGTTAAAAGTTATGTTAGTGTCTAACCCCTTTGGTACCAAAAACAAAATAGAGATTAGAACTAATCATGGTTAGCTCCCAAAAAGAATTCTTTTCTACAAAATCTAGATTGGCGGGCCAAATAACCACGGAAAGTAATGTTGCATAAGGAGTTCAAATTTCCATCCTAGTTGTACCACACCAAAACAAACCCATGCCGCTTGAACTATGTAAATGGGGACGAACTGTATGTATCCCCAAAACACTTGGTCGATAATCCACCCGAGTGTCTCGACGTATGTCAAGTCATTGCTAAAATCAACATTCTGGGCATTAATAATATCCAAAGGGTTAGGGATGTCGGTGAATATGTAGTTTTCGGGATAAACATTGCCCCTCCTCTCAGCAAAATCTAGAGGCAAAAGGCCAACTATGTAGTGAGGGCAGTCAAATCCTGGGGCAAGGTCGATTACGCGAGTAGATCTAAGATATCATCTGCCCATGTAAGCACGGCTCTGTCTCCACGATAAGTATGCTACATCATCAGGTTCGGCCTGTACATATATTGGTCAGCCTATCAATTGGGCAAGGCCTAGATGTAGTTGCTTGACTATGTCTTCAAAGTCTTCCCATCCTTCTGGCGAGGCGGGGGCATAGTGCTCTGCCAAGATTTCCTCCAAATTTATAGCATCGAGCTCATTCCATAATGCCTCATCAAGAATAAACTCGGACATCCCTATATCACCAGAATTAGTCATGGTGCAAAGATAAGATTCTACATAGAAGGTTAAAAACCATTGCTCTGATACCACCTTTGTCGCGACCCAACCCCAAGGCTTAGAGCTGGAATCATCCCTTCAGTTTCCCAATTCGAGGCGATTTTGGTACCCCCCAAGTGTGCATTTTTAATGTTTTTTTTTTTTTTTGCAATCTCAATCAAGTGGGTCTTGCTTTTTTTGCTTTGTTTGATATTGATTTGTACTCTGTTTGGTGAATTTGAAATTTTTTGGTACTGGGTTTCATTCATTTTGGTGAAAAATTGCTGAATTTTATTGATTAATTGGTCCCCTAAAGCTTGTAATTTTTTACTTTGCGAGAGCTTCGGTGACGGTGGCTGTCCCCTCCACCGACGTCGTCTTCTCTCTCTCTCTCTCTTCTTCGTCTTCATTTTCATGGAATCGCACTCTCTCTCTCTCTCTCTCTCTCTCTCTCTCTCTTTCTTTCTTTCTTCTTCTTCTTCTTCTTCTTCTTCTTCTTCTTTTTTTTTTTTTTTGTGAAAACACTAGTCAGTGGGATAGGGAAATAAATAATTTTAAGGAAAATTTAGCAAAAATTTTATCTTGGTGATCCATTTACTTTCAAGAATTTTTTTTATAGATCAATTAATCTCATTGATTTTAGAAATATAGATTTAATATATTGTTTAAAAATTAAATTTACGGTTATAACCTATTTTTATATTACTTTGTTTTTGTGTGTGTGTGTGTGTGTGTGTCTGTGTGTGTGTGTCTGTGCTAGAAAGGTAGGATACATAACCTCTGCTAATTAAATTTGAATCAATTTTTATGTGGGCATCTTTTTTATTTGGAATGACTTGAAATTTGAGATTTTTCAAACATTTTAAAAGGAATACAATAATGACTTAAAATATGTAATTCTTTAAACACTCCAAAAGGATGTGGGATTCTTCAAACATTTCAAACGGAGTACTAAAATTTCTTAGTAAGCTTTGGACAAATGTATAATTTCAAACTGTAACACTCCAGTGTAATATGGCCTCGAAGGAAAAGGAGGAGGCAGACGCACGAGTTGCTGATTTGGAGAGGGTGTTAGGGGAAGAAAGGGCCAAGACGACGGAACTAGGCAGGATGATGGCGTCTGAGAGGGCTACCTATCCAGACTTGTGCGCCACAGCGGTGGAGCAATTTAAGCTATCTCCAGACTTCCAAATGGCCATTGACGCAGCTATGGCTAGGAGTTTGGCCAGAGAGGGGGAACGCGGTGCTGGACCATCAAATGTGGTGGCTGCTGAACTGGTGGAGGGACAGACCAAAGAAGAGATAATCCAGAGGTTTCAGCAATCGGACTATTACAAGCATGAAATAAGCATGTATTGGGATAGTGGCTGGACAACCTTCAAATATAGGGCAGAGGAGCTCTTCCCAGACATGGGCTTTAGCGGTGTGAGGCCAGGAGAGGGGGATATTGCCCAGACCCCGCTAGATGAGGGCGTACAAGAAGAAGATTTGGCGTCCAGCAAGGATGAGGAAAGTGAAGGCGGGGCAAGTTGAAGACCTCCTTTGTTTGTGTGTTTTTGTGTTGGTTAAGAAAGGATAAGGATGAAATTGTAGGAATTAGCAAAAGAACCAAGTGGGGAATGAAAACACTCGCATGATGGAAAGATGTAAGGTTAAGTAAATGTGATGGGGATGGATTGGCTTGGATAAAAATTGACTTGAATGTCACAATAAACAGATATTTGGCTGAACTTACCATGTTTTAGGTGTAACTTTAACAAGACTTGGATGAAAATTGACTTGAATGGATACTTAAACGACGCCAAGCGTTGTGTGGTTTAACTCAGTCTGGCTAAGCTCTTCATGCTCAATCTGGCTGAAGCTTAGAGGGCTCAGTTTGGCTGAGGCTTTGTTTAACTCAGTCTAGCTAAGGCTTGGAGGGCTTAGTCTGGCTAAGGCTTTGTTTAATTCAGTCTAGCTGAGCTCTTCATTTAACTCAGTCTGGCTGAAGCTTGGAGGGCTCAGTCTGGCTAAGGCTTTGTTTCACTCAATTTGGCCGAGCTTTTCATGCTCAGTCTAGATGAGGCTTAGAGGGCTTAATCTGGCTGAGGCTTTGTTTAACTTAGTCTGGCTGAGCTTTTCATTTAACTTAGTTTGGCTGAGCTCTTCATGCTCAGTCTGGCTGAGGTTTTATTTCACTCAGTCTGGCC
The DNA here is from genome assembly GCA_030407325.1 of Camellia japonica. NCBI lineage: Eukaryota > Viridiplantae > Streptophyta > Magnoliopsida > Ericales > Theaceae > Camellia > Camellia japonica. Next base: position 43,003,019 of record JAPPVO010000036.1, on the reverse strand, counting down.
GAGCTCTTCATGCTCGGTTTGGATAAGGCTTGGAGGGCTCAATCTGGCTGAGGCTTTGTTTAACTCAGTCTGGCTGAGCTCTTCATGCTCAGTCTGGCTGAGGCTTTGTTTAACTCAGGCCTCGTTTGGGAACAGGCTAATTTAGTAACTTTTTGGCTATTTGGCTAAAATATGAGCTAAAAAAAACTAATATGTTTGGGATGACTTTTTGACTTTTTACGAAAAGATGTGCAAAAAGTAGAGAGAAAAGAGAATCTTTGACTTTTTGGTATGGGTTGTTGGCTTTTTGGCTAATTTAGTAACTTTTTGACTTTTTGGCTAAAAAATTCGGTTGCCAAACGAGGCAGTCTGGTTGAGCTCTTCATGTAACTTAGTCTGGCTGAGCTCTTCATTTAACTTAGTCTAGCTGAGTTCTTTTTGTAACTCAGTCTGGCTGAGCTTTTCATGCTCAGTTTGGCTAAGACTTTGCTTGACAATTTTAGATTAAGGCACAACACAAATAATGAGAATTTTAAATTGTATGATCATAAGCTTATACATCGTATGGCAAGGGCCAAAATGGGCAAATGTTCTGAATAGCAAAATGAAACATACAACAATTTGAATCATACAAAAAATAGAAAACGCCGCTTTATTGGAAATAGCGTTTCAAGTGTTCGGTATCCTATGGATGAGGAAGGACTATGCCCTCTATGTCTTAGAGATGATACATGCCTGGGCGGGGTCTTACTTTGACAATGTAAGGTCCTTTCCACTTAGCTGCTAGTTTTTCCTCGGTCGAATTTTTAGTGGCAAGGGTTGCTTCTTGCAAGATTAAGTCTCCCACTGTGAATTCCCTCGGTCGAGCTCTACGATTATAGTGCTGTCTTACTTTCTGTTGGTAGGAGGCCAGCCGAATAGTGGCTATTTCTCCCAGTTCCTCGATGAGGTCCAGGTTGACCCTCTGAAATTCGTCGTTTAGCTTCATCTTATACTTGCTCAAGGCTTGGAAGGTCTCTCGCAGGTTTGCTAAGTGATCAGAAGAGAGTTCACTTTTGATGAGCATGTCATCGACGTAGACCTCCATATTCTGACCTATCTGGTTCTTGAAAATAGCATTGACCAGGCGTTGGTAAGTGGTTCCCACATTCTTCAAACCGAATGGCATCACACGATAATGATAAGTCCCTCTGTTAGTAATAAATGAGGTGTGCTCTTGATCGGTCGCATGCATTAAAATCTGATTATAGCCTAAAAAAGCATCCATGAAGCGAAGCATCCGATGTCCTGCAGTTGCGTAAACCAATAGATTTATCTTTGGAAGTGGGTAGCTATCCTTGGGGCAAGCTCAGTTGAGGTCGAAGTAGTCAATGCACAGTTGCCACTTGCCGTTATTTTTGCAGACTAAGACCACATTGGACAACCATCTAGGATAGTCCACGTTTCTGATGAACTGGGCTTTCAGCAGTTTGTCCACCTCAGTGGCAATGACATTGTTGCGCTCATGATGGAAAATGCGCAGTTTCTGGTGAAACGGTCGGAACTGGGGCTCAATACTAAGGCGATGAGTAATAAAAGAAGGATCTATACCTGGCATGTCCGAATGGATCCAAACGAAGACATCGTTGTGCTCGGCTTAGAGAGCCGTGAGGTCGGCTTTGGCCTGAGATGACAGCTGACTGCCAATCTTAGCCGTCTTCATTGAATCGGTGGGATCAATGGAGACTTCAACTGGTTCCTCCACGGGTTCCCCTCTAACGAGCTCCTCTTCATCCCTGACATCGAGGCCTTCGATTATCATAGCCTCCTTTATCTTGACCCCTCTTAATGAGGCAACATAGCATTCTCTGGCCAATGTCTGTTCACCCCTCACTATGCTAACTCCCTGATCAGTAGGAAATTTCATGGCGAAATGGTATGTGGATGTTACGGCTTGGAGTGCGTTGAGAGCCGTACGTCCAAGTATGATATTGTAGGCGGAGGGGCAATCGATGAAGAGGAAAGTTAAGAGTTTGGTGAACTACCGTGGATACTCCCCAATGGTGATTGAAAGGTCGATAGAGCCTATGGAGGTCACCCGATCCCCAGTGAAGCCAACCAAAGGGGTTTGTAAGGGTGACAACTTTTCTTCTCCGACCTTGAGTTGTCGGTAGGCGTTAAGGAAGATGATGTCTGAGGAGCTGCCATTATTAACAAGGACTTGCCTGACTTTGTAGTTAGATAAGAGAGTAGAGATGACTAGGGGGTTGTCGTGAGGATAGCGAACACTTGTGCAATCCGTCTTGGTAAAGGTGATCGGCTCAAACCATTGCTTGGGTTGCTTGTGGGGTCGGTCTGCCGTCGTTACTTCCTTAGCGGAGCCTTGTCTGATTTTTCTGAGCTCAGCTCGTTGTGTCGACTGAGATGGCCCGCAACATGTGAGCCCTCCAACAATGACTCTAATCTCGTCTAATAAGGGGACAAGACCATCTTGTGGTTAGGGTTGTTGGCAAGATTGGTCGTCATTCCGCCTCCGTTGTGCTGGTTCCCTGGGAGTAGGGATGTATTCGATTCGGGACAGTCGGTGTTTAGGTGAAATTTTGCACCGAACCGATAATGTCAGTTTTATTATATTGAAAACCAATATAGACCAAATTTTTTTATCAAATAGCACCAAACTACACCGATTCAAACGGTTTGGCTCAATGCAGTTTAATCGGTTTAAGTACTTTCAAAATTGAGTCATTTCTTAAATTTGTAGTATAATAAATAATTTATATAAAAAGATTAAATTAGCCATTTGTACACAATTTTAACCATATCTAATTCAACCATTCACAAAAATACAAACAAAAAAAATTAATAAATACTAAGGCTTGAAGCTTTTACTGAATTAGAATTAGAAACAAAATATAATCTAAGAACCAAAGTCTTGACATCAAAACAAAACTAAAACTTAAAACAATCATCCCATAAGTCTAAACCAAAAGTCTATCAAATAGAGTCAAAATATTCATTATATATTTAATATATGTTATATGTAAATATATTCGGTTGATTTCGGTGCAAATCGGTGTATAGTATATCAAAACCGACACCGAACCAAAAAATCAAATAAAAAATAATTTCCAAAACCGAACAGACTGATTCGTATTAAAAAACTGACCAAATATGACCGGTTCGATCCGATTTAATCGGTTTAGTCAGTTTTTTCAATTTTTCTTACATCCCTACCTGGAAGAAGAGTGGCGGTGGTTGTGCCTTGGGGTGTCACGACCCAAACTTGCCCCCATAGATTTAGTGTCTTAACCGGCTAGTAATTCTTGGATTGCCGAAGGCCTCTTAACATAATAGCATATAACTAGGGGCTGCAGAAGCAAATACATGAAATATACATAGTCCAACGAGCTGTGAAGACATACATGGGACTGATAATTTGGAACTTTCATAACCATATATATGGTCAAAACAAAATGCAACAATTAAGTCACTTCATGTATACACAACAGAAAACTTGTTCGCAAATCAAAAGGAACAAAAACCTTTACATCCCTAATACATATCCACGAGGCTTGACTTAAATCGGAACCTCCTCGGGAGGCACGAAGGTTGGCTGACAAAAACTGAAACTCCAGGTCCTCAACTTTAAGCCTGGTCACGTGCATGATCACCTACATACGTAATATAAATAGTGAGCGGGAGCCCAGTGAATAATAACAAAGTAAAGGGTTAAATGAATGACGTCCCATGCTTAAATCCGTACATAGAACCAATTCATATTCGTGTTCTCATTCAATGCGTATACAAAATTTAGAAACCATGTTTGATCATTCATAGTTCATCCGTTAGTGCTAACAGATCACATACAGAGCATCATAGATCACACTTGTCAGTTCCATAGAGGACCTCCGGACTGGGTACGGATAACTTGTCAGTTCCATAAAGGAACCTCCAGCCGGGTACAGATAACTTACCAGTTCCATTAAGGAACCTCCAGTCCGGGTACAGATAGCATACTTGAATCTCAGCATTAATCTTAACTGGCAAGTTATCTATACCTGGCTGGAGGATCCTTTATGGAACTGACAAGTTATCTGTACCCAGTCCGGAGGTTCCTTTATGGAATTGGCAAGTTATCCGTACCCAGTCGGAGGTTTCTCTATGTCTGCTCGAGCATAACTTCCTTTTCTCAAGCAGTCTGCAAACTTTGAAAAAGTACTGGTTACTTGTTTTTCAAGCTCGACACTCGCTCGAGTGTGAGAGACATTCCCTCGCTCGAGCGCAACTGTTGTTGCTCAAGCGTGCTGCAAAACGTAAGAACTTCTGGGAGCATGCATTCTATGCTCGAGCCAACCCTTGGTCGCTCGAGCGGAAGTGTGAGATACAGAGTGGTCGCTCGAGCGTGGAATCCGTCGCTCGAGCGTGGAAGTAGAATTCTGGAATTTCTAGAATTGCTTCCAAGCTTCAAAACTCAATCTTAAAGCATCAAGCTCAATTTTCCTGGGCCAAAACTTGAGGGAACATTGATAAACTCATAAAACATCATGAATTAAGGATCATTTCAAGAAATCATGGCCCATTAGCTTGCCAATTGTGCAAAAATTCAACTTAAAATTTATGAATGTCCCATGAACATGACATGCATGAATTTCTTTGAACTTAATCTTCTCAAAACATGACCAAATGCTACAAAACAACATGAAACTTGATAATTTCCCAAAATTAAGGTGAATTCAAGACATGCATAAGGGAATTTTTGGAAATTAAACTCAAAATATGAGAAAATATGCATGCATGCATGATATGGCTCAATACTCCTTATTTCTAACTCAATTCTTACATTAATCATATCAATCCTCTAGAGTTCATGTCTTACACTTCATAGTTGCTCAAACAAAGGGTTGAATTCTTACCTAAACTTGTCAAGATGAGAGCTAGGAGTTTGATCCTTGAGTTCCTAAATTCAAATTTACAAGTTCTCTAGCAATCCTTATAATTGAGCTCAACTTCTCTTCTTTCTTCCTCTCTCACGTTTTGATGTTCAATTAAGAGGAAATGGAAGTGTAAAAAAAAAACAATATGTAGGAGTCAATGAAATGGCCTTATATAGGCTTGACTAATAAATTCATTAACTTAGGCTTAATTGAGCATTAATCATTCTAATTATTTCGTTATGAATAGAATTTTAATTAAACGTATCATAATGTTCTAAAGATTCCAAATAACACATAAATCAAGGCAATTTCTGAATCGGATGCCAATAAGGCCTTCAATTCGCAAATCGAATAAAACATGAACAGATCTTTCTACGTTAAACAAATATAAACACAAAATAATGCAATGCACATGTAATTAACTCAGGGTTTCTTCTTAATTACTTGTTAGGCATACTTAATCATGAATTAGTGCTAATCATGGGTTGGAGTTGTTACAATCTTTCCTCCTTAAAGAATTTGGTCCTCCAAAGTCGAATTACCTTCATTTTGGAAGAACACCAGATTCAGAGGAAACAACTCAGGGTATCTTCTCATCATGTCTTTTTCTATCTCCCAATTTGCATAAGTTCCTCCATGATTCTACCAATCAACCTTCACTAACGGAATTTCCTTATTTCTTAATCTTTTGATTCGACGGTTCACAATTTGCATTGGCCTCTCCTTGTATGTATAATCATCTTTTAGAAGTACATAAGTCGGCTTAATCACATGTAGTGGATCTTTCAAATAATCCCAAAGCATAGAGACATGAAAGACATTGTGCATGTTTTCCATCACTAAGGTAAGGCTACTCGGTGTGTTACTGAATTAATCTTCTCAAGAATCTCATATGGCCCAACATATCTTGGCGCCAACTTGCCCTTAATGCCAAACTGGGTTTGCCTTTTCTCAGTTGTTTCTTGCACCAGTTCTGGTCCCAATAATGGTCTATCACCTACCTCGGCCCAACAGATCGGAGATCGGCATTTTCTACCATACAAAGCTTCGTAAGGAGCCATACTAATACTTGAATGGTAGCTGTTATTATACATAAACTCGACCAATGGTAAGTAGGTTTCCCAACTTCCTTGAAAGGCTAGAGCACACATTCGTAACAAGTCTTCTAACGTTTGAATGGTCCATTCAGATTGGCCATTTGTTTGTGGGTGATAAGCACTACTTAGTCTCAATTCAGTTTCCAAAGCTTGCTGTAGACTCTGCCAGAATCTTGAAATGAACTTAGGATCTCTGTCAGACATAATAGATACTGGCATGCCATGCAATCTCACAATCTCATTAATGTACAAGGTAGCCAGCTTATCCGCATTATACAATGATTTAACAGGTAAGAAATGTGCGGATTTAGTTAAACGATCAACAATTACCCAGATAGAATCCATACCTTGAGAAGAGCGAGGTAATCCCACAATGAAGTCCACAGTGATATGCTCTTATTTCCATTCTGGTATTGGAAACGGTTGTAGCAACCCAGCGGGTCGTTGATGTTCAGCTTTGACTTGTTGGCATACAAAGTCTGCAATGCTCTTTTTCATTCCAGGCCATCAGAAATTCTGTTTCAAATCATGATACATCTTTGTGTTTCCTGGATGCATGACAAATTTAGAGTTGTGAGCTTCTGTCATGATTCGTTCCCGTAAATCAGAACAATTCGTCACACAAAGACGACTCTAAAATTTCAACACGCTGTTCGGAAATACAAACTCGGGTCTTGGTTTTGAGTCAATTTCATTCACAATCTTTTTTAGGAATTCATCTTGCAGTTGTTTCTCTTTAATTTCTTCAATGATTGCAGGCTACGCAGAGATAACGGCTAAGATCCCACCTTGTTCTCGCAATACAACTTTAATCTCATCCTTTTCCAAGTCGTATAGCAATTCCTTTTGACCCGTTAAGAAAACATGATAAATCTCCCATCAACTTTCGGCTCAAGGCATCTGCAACAGTATTAGTGAAAAATCTAAAAATCCCCTAGATGTTGATTTGTGATTATGTATCAATTTTTAAGCAGTATATAACAATCCCAATCAAACAATCAAGACAAATTGACATAACGATTTTACGTGGAAAAACCAAAATTGGACAACTCCAATTATAATAAAAAAAACCACGGGCAACAGCCACAAAACAATCCACTAAGAAGATATAAAGGAATTACACAGGTATACTCTCAATTACCTAGCGAATCCACGCCCGAATTGAACCAACCCCTATGTGTCTCTTCCAACCCTGTCTTCACCTCGGAATTGTCTTGACGATGAGCCACTCCAGAATCCACCAAAGCTTCAGGCTCAAATTCTTCAGAATCCACCGAAGAACAACTCTCTCTTTTGTATAGAATGAACAAACAAACCTTTGATGTATTCTTCTTAACCCATGAGTTGAATACTCAATAAAACATCAAAGAAAACTAGCAAAATATCCCCAGATATAAACCTTAATATTCAAAAAGAAGATCTGGAGCAGTAATCCTAAAATCTGACAGAAACTCGTACTTATAGAAATCTGAAACTGCGAGGCTCGCTCGAGCGAAGACTCTCTCGCTCGAGCGAGGAACCAAAAACGCATGATTTCCATAAGTGGCTTCGCTCGAGCCAAACAACCTACGCTCGAGCGTAAAATCATCCTTCTCAGGCTTTTTGCCAGACGCAACCTCGCTCGAGCGAGCAAGGGTGGACAGGCAACTTCGAATGCAATTTTGCATTTTGCTTCGGGGCGTTGCCCCTCGACCCCGCCGTGGCGCTGCCTCGGACCCACCAAGGGGCGCTGCCCCCTGGACTCCCGCGAGCTGACCGGGCAGCTCGATCCCCGTCATGATCAGCGAAGTGGCAATCTTGAAAGTATTAACATCACAAACTTCTCTACAAGGCACAATTCGGGTTGGATTCGCATCTAACAAACTCATAACCTCACTAAAATAAAAGTGCGAAAACAAGTACAACTGAAAGGAGTTTTGTCAAACAGGATTGTCAAGAATAAAAACCTAACAATCTCCCCCTTTGGCAATGCCGTGACAAAACACACCTAACAAATAAAATCCTAATAACCCCAGCCCATTACAGCCAACAAACGCAAACTTCTTTCTCAAGGTCATGAGCTGCAAAACAACTATTAGTGCCACAATCTCCAAAACAACTATTAGTCCCACAAGAGTATATGAAAAAGCAATACACATATGACAAGATTATCATGAAGTATGAGATGGAAAACATGAATAGATGCGACTTGGAAATTTTGAGAACATGTAGTATGAAAACCTGAAAACTAAGACATATGCACCCGACACATGGCAAGAATACATGAAATCCAAAGACACATGCACCGGACAACATTATCCTCCTTTTTGTCACGAATTGACAAAAGAAGCTCAATCAACTAAAGCAAGATCAGAAACCACACAAACAATGATATGATGATGTAAATATTAGGAGCATGCAAGAAGGAAATAACAAACAAACAGTGCATAGCAACATGCAAATCAACTAAAGCCAATCTCCCTTTCACTCAAAGCAACCATAAACACTATATAAAAAACAATGAACAAGAAGAAACGGACAAAATAATATGGTGGAGCAAGCAAGGAATTTCTGATTTGTTCCTTGAAACACACAAGATTATCCAAGAAGCACAATTACAAGAAAACACAATGTGCACAGCCAGTAGAAGATTCCTCATAAAAGAAAGTGATGCATTATGTGAAAAGCATAGATCCCATGATAAAAGTGTGTGTGTGACTCTTGGAGTTCGACAAACACTAGATTCAAATCCTAGTAGTGATCTAATAGCTGGACCTCCAACAAGAGAATCTGAGCACAACTAAGGAAAGTCAAACCACTAGGAAACAAGGGGTATTTGTTGAGTAATAGCGGAGGCTCCCCCTCAATCAATGAATCCCCTTTTTTTTTCACATTTTTTTTCTTTTCTTTCTTTTGCACATTTTTTCTTTTTCATTTTTTTCTTTCTTTTGCACACTCATTGGCGGCTGACATGCTCAAGAGTATGGAAACCGAACCAGAGAAGCATGGATATAATAAGGATAGCCTGGTTGGTGACTCTGAGGTAGCCTTTTCCTCATGGCTGGACTACAAAGAACAGAGGGGAAAACCGTGGAGATGCAAAAAGATGGAAAGTGGTTAAGAGACTCAACATCACCCATGATATGCTAGTATAGGTCAATTCCTTTAGAAAAGCAAAAGATACAATGCCAGAAGTCCATAGAAAAAAAATAATCACTAAGGCGGAAGACTCCGATATTTGCTAATCCAAGAGTGTGTACAGAATGAGACATACTAATCAAAAAACACACACTCAAAAATGAGTAATGACCACAGAAAGCACACACATATTAACATGTAATGGATATTCTCATCAATTCTAATATGCACCAAGGACTCCTAAAAAATTTCAAGCTTGCAAAACCATACTAAGAAAATCTTTTTGGTTTTTTTTTTTTTTCAACAATAAAGCAAGACAACAAATGAACAAGCACACATTTTTTTTTCATTAACAAACACACACAGAAACCCAAAAGCTAAAACAAATAAACAAATTAACACAAGTCAAGTTTTCTCACCCAAACCGCTTTAGTATAAACAAAGTTGTGAGCATTGCGGTTCTTGGGTGGTGTCTTGACGTTGTGGTTCCCTTTGCTTTCAATGAGAACCCGTCTCGACTTGGTTTCCAACTTCCTATTTCTAGGTCTAGGCAAATACAAACTCGTTCAATGTTTGGTCTCAAGTTGATCAAAATAACGAGGTCTAATATGACCCTTAACCTCATTACCACCAATGAAGTGTCTCCTACCCCACGAGATGTTGGAATTTCTTCCATCTCTATGAGACACTCTCCCATGCAACTTATAACAATAAGGGCGAATATGACCATGCATACCACAATGATGACAAATAAAAACAGAGTGTACATTCTTTTCTTTTGCCTTACCAACTCTAGGAAGTTTGAGAAGTCCATCCTCATGTTGAATTTTTTGTTCTCCCTTTCCTTGAGTTCTTGTCTCATGAGATGTGGAAGCACTCTGTTTTTGCTCTTTCTTACCACCAAAGCCAATGCCACTCTTGTCAGAACAAATTTGTTAAGACCCAATGATATCCTCCAAAGTCTTTAATCCTTTGTTCCAAAGACCAATGGTAGCCATAGCACACTTGAGCTCTTCCTCTTTCTTGATCATTAGTTCTTCCAAAGCAACTTGAGACATCTCGAGAGATTTAATCTTTTCTTCATATGTTGCATTGATTTGCTGTAGCTCATTCCTCTCTGTCTCACAAGTCAAGAGTTTTGCACAAAGAGTTTGTCGATCATTAGCTATCTTGATGGCATCAATCCTAGCCTCGGAAATCTCCTCCTTAAGTTTGACATTCTCACATACACATGCTTTGAGTTTCGTTGTGAGTTTGTCATTCAATTTGGATAAGTTAAGAGACTCCTTACACAACTTTTCATAAGCTTGCTCAAGCTCTTCAACATCACTCTCCGATGATTCTTCATCATTGGCATTCTCAACCGACCTCTTCGGATACTCTGTTCGTCCTTCAGTTTCGGAAGCCGCCATGAAAGCAAGGAATTGTTTATGTCCCTCTTCGCCATGATCTTCATTGTCACTTTCATCTTCATCAGATTCTGATTCATCATCCCAAGTGACGGCGAGGGCTTTCTTCTTCTTCAAACGGGTGGGGCATTCTAAAGCAAAGTGGCCAAATCCTTGGCATTCATAGCATTGGACTCTTTCAGAGTTCCCTTGTATCTTTCCTTTCTCCTTCTTGGCTATAGAATTAATTTTGAGTTTATCTTTGCCTTTAGATTTATGAGTATGAGTAGATTCCAAAAGATTAGGATTCTTTTTCAAAAAAGATTTTTTAAATTGTTTAACAAAAGCAGTCGTAATCTTGGAATCTATTTCACAATCCTCATAAGAATCCTCTCCAACTCTATGAGCACTACTATAAGCAATAGTATCTTTTTGTTTCTTTTTGAAATTTCTATGTGCCTCATAAGTTTGGAGATTTCCAACCAGATGATCCAGCTTGAGGTTGTCAACATCTTGAGCCTCCTCAATAGCCGTAACTTTTGGTTGGAACCGATCGGGCAAGGACCTCAAAATTTTTCCTACAACTTTGGATTCTAGTATTTTTTCACCTAAATTAAAGCTGGAATTTACAATGTCACTCAACTTCGCATAAAATTCATCAAAGGTCTCACCATCTTTCATTGAAAGGTTTTCGAAACTAGACGTGAGCCTTTAAAGTTTTAAGCGTTTAACAGAAGGAGTGCCCTCATGAATAATTTGTAAGATATCCCAAGCCTCTTTTGTGACTTCACAATTGCAAATACGACTAAACTTTTTAGGTGTGACGGCGCAAAAGAGAGAATTGATAGCTTTACTATTCTAGCTACTATTTTGGTAATCAATTGTGTCCACTTATCAATTGGTTTGAGGAAAGTTACTCCATCAACGGTAATCGTTGGTTCGGTCCACCCATACATGACAGATTGCCTAATTTTTTCATCAATAGATTTTAAAAACGATCTCATCCGAGCTTTCCAAAAAGAATAATTGGATCCGTCAAGTAGGGGTGGTCGAACCATAGAATTTTCCTCACGAATTGTATCCATTATCATAAATCAAACAAGATCTCGTTCTAAAAGAGATTTTTTTTAAAAAAAAAAAAAAAAATAGAACTACCTGCTCTGATACCAATTGAAAAATCTAGAAATCCCTTAGATGTTGATTTGTGATTATGTATCAATTTTTAAGCAGTATATAACAATCCCAATCAAACAATCAAGACAAATTGACACAATGATTTTACATGGAAAAACCACAATTGGACAACTCCAATTATAATAAAAAAAACCACGGGCAACAGCCACAAAACAATCCACTAAGAAGATATAAAGGAATTACACAAGTATACTCTCAATTACCTAGCGAATCCACGCCCGAATTGAACCAACCCCTATGTGTCTCTTCCAACCCTGTCTTCACCTCGGAATTGTCTTGACGATGAGCCACTCCAGAATCCACCAAAGCTTCAGGCTCAAATTCTTCAGAATCCATCGAAGAACAACTCTCTCTTTTGTATAGAATGAACAAACAAACCTTTGATGTATTCTTCTTAACCCATGAGTTGAATACTCAATAAAACATCAAAGAAAACTAGCAAAATATCCCCAGATATAAACCTTAATATTCAAAAAGAAGATCTGGAGCAGTAATCCTAAAATCTGACAGAAACCCGTACTTATAGAAATCTGGAACTGCAAGGCTCGCTCGAGCGAAAACTCTCTCGCTCGAGCGAGGAACCAAAAACGTGTGTTTTCCATAAGTGGCTTCGCTCGAGCCAAACAACCTACGCTCGAGCGTAAAATCATCCTTCTCAGGTTTTTTGCCAGACGCAGCCTTCGCTCGAGCAAGGACTCCTTCGCTCGAGCGAGCAAGGGCGGACAGGCAACTTCGAATGCAATTTTGCATTTTTCTTTGGGGGCGCTGTCCCTCAACCCCGCCGTGGCACTGCCCCGGACCCACCAAGGGGCGCTGCCCCCTGGACCCCCGCGAGCTGACCGGGCAGCTTGATCTCCGTCATGATCAGCGAAGTGGCAATCTTGAAAGTATTAACATCACAAACTTCTTTGCAAGGCACAATTCGGGTTGGATTCGCATCTAACGAACTCATAGCCTCATTGAAATAAAAGTGCGAAAACAAGTACAACTGAAAGGAGTTTTGTAAAATGGGATTGCCAAGAATAAAAACCTAACAATTAGCTTTTTTCAGGTGATACAAAATTTGTAAATCATAGTCTTTGATCAACTCCAACCATCTTCTCTATCTCATATTCAATTCTTTTTGGGTGAAGAAATATTTAAGACTTTTATGATCCGTGTACACTTCACAAGTCGTACCATACAGATAATGTCACCAAATCTTCAAAGCAAACACCACCGCGCGAGTTCAAGGTCATGGGTCGGATAATTCCTTTTATGAGGACGGAGCTGTCGAGGGGCATAAGCAATTACCCTTCTATTTTGCATTAAGACACACCCCAAGCCTTTGTAGGAAGCATCACTATAAATCTGAAATCCGTCAGTACCATTAGGCAGTGTTAGAATCGGTGCAGTTACCAATCTAGTCTTCAACTCTTGGAAGGTAGACTCTCTTTGATCGTTCCAATTAAACGCCACATTTTTCTGAGTTAACTGGGTCAATGGAATAGCAAGTTTTGAAAAGTCTTTTACAAATCTTCTGCAATAACCTGCAAGTCCCAGAAAGCTTCTAACTTCTGACACATTTGTCGGTTTAGGCCAGTTTACAGCAGTTTCAATTTTCTGTGGGTTAACAAAGATACCATCTTTGTTGATTACATGCCCCAAAAATGCCACACTGTCAAGCCAGAATTCACATTTGGACAATTTTGCATACAATTTCTTTTCTCTCATAATCTGCAATATAGTTCTCAATTGATTCTCATGTTCTTCCCTGCCTTTGGAGTAAATCAATATATCATCAATAAAGACAACAATAAATTCATCCAAAAATTGTTTGAACACCCTATTCATTAAATCCATGAACGTTGTAGGTGCATTAGTTACTCCAAATGGCATTACCAAAAACTCATAGTGCCCATATCTGGTTCTGAATGCAGTTTTTTCTATGTCTTCTACCTTGACTTTTAACTGGTGATACCCGGATCTAAGATCAATCTTAGAAAACACTTGGGCTCTGTGAAGTTGATCAAATAGGTTATCTATTCGGGGTAAAGGGTATTTGTTCTTGACCATTACTTTGTTCAATTTATGGTAATCTATACATAATCTCAAGGACCCATCTTTCTTCTTAATAAACAAAACTGGAGCACTCTAAGGTGAAGTGCTTGAAGGGATGAATACCTTGTCTAACAGTTCTTGAAGTTGGGCTTTCAATTCTTTCAGTTCTGTGGTTGACATTCTGTAAGGGGTCTTAGAAATCAGCTGTGTCCCAGGCACAACATTAATGGTGAACTCAATTTCCCTATCGATTAGCCCCCTAGGTAAGTCATCAGGAAACACATCAGGAAAATCACAAACCACAGGAATAGGGTCCACACTGGTACTACCCGAAGACTCAGTCAACACACTACACAAGTAGCCCTGACAACCTTTTCTCAACAATTTTCTAGCTTTCATAAATGAAATCAAGTATGGTGATGGAACTACTCTACTCCCAGTGAACACAAACTCAGGCATACCAGGTGGTTTAAACTCAACGGTTTTATTCACGCAATCAATAGTGGCACAATATTTCAACAACCAATCCATGCCCAATATACAATCAAAATAATCAATGCTCAAGGGTAGTAGATCAACATATAATGTCATCTCACCAATCATAATATCACATGCCGGATATGTATATGCACACATCATAGAACTTCCCGATGGCGTAGACACAGATAGTATGTAATTTAAAGGTTCTAATGGTCGAGTCAATTTTCGAGAAAAAGCATGCGACACAAATGAATGCGTAGAACCAGAATCAATTAATACATAGGCGTTCTGAGCACAGACATGGATTATACCTGACACCACTGGCTCAGTATTCTGTACATCCCCAGGCACTAGCGCAAATACCCTTCCTTGCCTTGTGTTTCGTTCTCGGTGTTACCCTTGGCATTAGTCCTTGTATTGGTTCTCGTTACAGGAGCAGATCCGGCTGAACTTGCTGTTAGATGGTTTGCATTATCGAACCTCATTGGGCAGTCTCTAACCATATGATCGGTCTTGCCACACCGGAAACATGCACCCGATGCACGATGGCACACGCTTGTATGCTTCCTTCCACATTCTGTACAGGTTGGCTTAGACCCACTACTTTGGCTCGAACTACTTGAAGATCCAATATTTTGCTTTTTGTTCGTAAAGAACAAATGACCCTTCCGAAAAGTGGATTCGGATCTTTTGCTTCGCCATTCAGTTGTTGGTGTCTTAGCTTGCTTCTTTGCTGCCAAAATGGCTTCTGCCATTAATGCCCTATCGAGCACATTCACATACGTGGGTAGGTTGATGTCACGACCCAAACCCGCCCCTATGGGTTTAGCACCGTGACCGGCTAGTAATCTGTGATTACCGAAGGCCTGCTTAACAGTAATAACAGTAATACAGAGTACAGTGGCTGGCGGAAGCCAAAACAGTAAATGAAAGATGTCCAATGAGCTGTGACAGTCTGTATGCAAAAAGACTTTTCATACATATTCACATTCAGAACAAAACAATATATACATACATATACAATCATCCAGGACAAGGACCTAATCCCTATTAGAACAGTACATTACAGGTACAGTCAGTCTTTACAAAAACAGAGACAGAAAGGATGAATCTAAAACACCCCAAAAAGCCCTAGCTTGAAGGACTTGGAACCTCTCAGTGAGGCACAGTGGTTGGCTTGACAAAAAGGGAGTTAACCCAACGCTCCTAGCTCTGATCCGGTGCCTGGACACCTACATATATATATAAACAGTGAGCTAAAGCCCAGTGAATAACATATGCGTAAAGAGGTTAGGAATGAATGTCCTTTCAGTATTTAAAACAGTCATTTGAACAGTATATCAGTTATTCGATCATAGCAGTCATAAGTGGTACATCCAATAGCAAACAGTATAGTAGGTCTTAACAGACCGAACAGTCAGTTGATGGCCATCATATCAGTAAACAGTAGTGGTTCCAAACATGGGAACCGACAGAGATCTCTGTGACAGTAGCAGTACAGTACAGTAACAGTAAATTGCTATGGATGCCACGAATATAGTTCGCAAATAGGACAAGCATTCATTCAGTAAAGAATATCATTTCAAAAAGCAGTACAATTGATCATTCAGAAAATATTCACGATTGAATATATCTTTACAACATTGTTACTTACAGAGCACTGGGCTACAGATAGGCTAGAGCGTCCTTGGATGCCAACCCTACAGTTACAAAATGAACACACACTAAGTTATACACTTGGGAAACAATGACTTAGCCCCTATCTGACTCGGTGTGGTTCTACATCAGTATCCTCCTTAAGATGCCTTAAACAAGCCCTAGGAATGCCTAGGATGGAAAGAGGATGCAAAGATGCACTTTAAGACACTTTTCAAAAATTGCTGAAACAGGGGTCCACGCTTGAGCGTGGCTTTCTACGCTCGAGCGGACATGCAGACAAAGGAGCTCCGCTCGAGCGGACTGCAAACATACGCAAAAGTACTGGATGCATGCAATTCACGCTCGATGGGCGCTCGACCTCCGCTCGAGCGTGAGACACAAATCCTCGCTCGAGTGTGCATTCCCTCGCTCGAGCGGACTGTAAACATATGAAAAGTGCTGGATACACGCATTTCACGCTCGAGCGTTACTTTTGCTGCTCGAGCGGACTGCATGAACTCAAAGTGTTCGCTCGAGCGTGAAGTCCTACACTCGAGCGTGGGTCCAAATTCTGGAATTTCCAGATTGAACCTTCAAGCTCAAAATCAACTTTTAAAGCATCAAATCCGATCCTTTTGGGCTAATTTTCTGGAAAACACTTTAAACTCATAATATGACATGTTTTGAAGATCAATTTGAGAAATCAAAGCCCAAGGATGAGTCAATTGAACGCCATTTTCAAATAAACTTCAAGAACATAAAGTGTATGTGACATGCATGTGTTCAATTGAAATCAAAGCTTCCAATACATAATCAAATGAGTCAAAACTTCCAAAAACATGATGAATTCACGAACTATAGTCAAGATGTGGACATGCATGTAACAAATTTCATGAAAACATCCTCAAAATGCTAAAACATGTACATGCATGCATGAATTCCTACTCAATTCAACATGTTAGAACCAATTCTAGACTTAGATCACTAATGACTCATTAACCATGCAAGATGCAACTAAAATTCACAATCAAGAAGATGATTCTCCTACCTTAGGTCTTCAATTTCAAGTCTAGAAGCTCAATTATGCAATTTACTCTTCAATTCTTCAAGTTCTCCAAGTAATTCTTGTTGAAGCTAAGTTTTCTCCTCTCTCACTCTTTCCTACGATTTTTGGTCTCAAAATGGCTGAGGAAATGATGTATGGAATGTACTAATTAAGTCCCAAACAAGTGTATAGGAAATGGCCACTCAATGGCAAATTGGTAATTAAAGCCAACTAATGATTTACCATTATTTAATCTAATTTAATCGTTCCAAATCAAATTTCAATTAAACATACCATAAAATCACATAAATTCTAATTAACATGAAACACTAATCAATTTCAGATTCGGCCGCCGATAAGGCCTTCAATTTACAGTTCAAACTTAAAACATGAACAGATCAATTAACAGTCAAACAGATAGAAATGCATTTAAACTAATATACTCAATCAATTAGTTCAGAATTTCAGTCAAATCAGTTACTTATCATGTTCAGTCACAGTTTAGCAATAATCAGTGGTGAGGGTTGTCACAGTTGAGAACTCCCACCCGATCTAGTATGTCCAAATCCAAACCACCTTCAAATTTCTGTGCTTTCTTATAGTCAGTATCCACCATGTGTGGAGCAAACCGAGCCAATTCAGTAAATTTGGCCTCACACTCAGCCATTGACATCCTGCCTTGTTTAAGTTTCTGAAATTCAAACACTTTCCGATCTCTGAAGCATTGGAGAAAATACTTGTTGTAGAAGATCTCGTTAAACTGAGCCCATGTCATGTTTCATTATTAGTTCGGATCAGTAGCCACCATCTTCGGGTTTCGTCTCTTAGTGTATAAGTGGCCAAGAGAACTCTTTGCATTTCAAAACAAGGAAATACCTCGAACAATTTTTCCATTTCTAGTAGCCATGTTTCTGCCCTCAATGGTTCAATACCACCCACAAAAGTTGGTGGTTTCATCTTCATAAATTTCTGAGTCAGATTGATTATGTCACCGTTATCTGGCTCATGTTGTACTGGTAGAGGCAGTGGAGGCAACGGTTGTTATCCCTGTTGTTGTGTCATTGCTTCGGTTAGAGCTGCGAGCATTTGCTCCATTCTATTCATTCGAGCTTCGGATAATTTAGCTGTCCCATCACTTCTTGCATTTTCCATTTGCTATAGGTAAACAGAACATTATAAACATAGGAAAATAGTCCTTTTATAACACTCTGATCATTTGTTTCAATTTCTTGTGGTTATGTTCAGATTTAGTTTTCACTTTTAATGAACACACACACTTACACATGCAGATGGAATGTCCTTACTTCTTACTAGGACACCCTAAGCTCGTATGGACTCGTGTGTGCGGTAAGACGCGTGCTCTGATACCATTCTGTCACAACCCAAACCCGCCTCCATAGGTTTAGTGTCGCAATCGGCCAGTAATCCTTGGATTACCAAAGGCCTCTTAACATAATAACATATAAATAGAGGCTGCGGAAGCAAATACATGAAATATACATAGTCCAACGAGCTGTAAAGACATACATGGGAGAGAGAGTGCACGATTCTAGAGAGAGAAAAGGCAAAATTGTGCATTTTGGCTCAAAGTTTGTGAATTTGGAAGCTACACTCAAGGAATTAGCTAGAATTTGGGAGATTGGAGCTCCTAAGTGAGTAATTGAGCATAAATTCAGGAGTTTGAGTTTGTAATTTTGTGAATTCACAGTTAAATGGTAATCAAGAGCATCAATTGAGTTGAATTTGATGAATTTGAAGTGTGTATGTACATGCATGTGAAGAATTGTCATGAGTTTGCATATTTGAGTACAAACATGCATTTTATGAAGAATTGAAGGCCATTTGGCACATGCAAGCATGAATATGTTGAGTTTCATGAAGTTGATCATCATTTGTACTATTTAAGTTGAAAATGAAGCCGATATTTCACATGCATGCATAATTCAAAATGATATGGAAATTAATTTGCATGAGCTTTGAAGGTATGAAGTTGTTAAGAAGAATGTGAAATGATTTGGGGGATTTGAATCATGGTTTTGGACAAATTAGACTTAAATTGCTTATATTCTCATGTTGTATAAATATTTCCATGATTTTGTACCAAAAACATGAGTTTTGAACATTTGAAGATGTGTTTTGAGACTTAGACAGAATTTTGGAAAACCCAGAATTTGACCTGTCTGCTCGAGCGAGGAAAGTCTAGCTCGAGTGTGAAAATTTAGCTCCCAGAAGTTTTGCAAGGATTACGTTGTGGCTCGAGCGGCGGATTTTACGCTTGAGCGGGCCCTGTTTTGCAAGACTCCTCGCTCGTGTGTAGATAATCTCACTCGAGCATAAATAACATGCAACCAGTACTTTTGCAGACAAAAGGAGTCTGCTCGAGTGGCCAAAACTGCGCTCGAGTGGAGGGCCCTATTTCAGAAATTTTGTAAAGGCATTTTATGTTTTGTTTTCTGTTCTCTTTCACTTCTAAGCACTCTTAGGCATGCATTGAGCATTATAAATGGCCTAAAAGGATAAGAAAAAGGCCAAAGAAAAGTAGATAAAGTTAAGAACGGACTGAATCGTTTGTGACGCAATATGTTATGTAATGTGTAGGGTTAAGCACAAGGACAAATCTACTGGCAGAACACTGTGAGTAGTATCTTAATAAAGATATGTTCAAGTACGTTATTTGCCAAACGTTACTTCTGTATGAGCCTTATGGAATTGTATTTTGAATTGTGGATAAATCAGTTTTTTACATAAGACTAATTGAATGCGAATATGATCATGATCACGAATATGTGACACACATAAATACGAATATGAAAATGATTGGGCCAAAGGCCGGTTGACATGAATGATTGGGCCAAAGGCCGTTTAATATGAATGATTGGGCCAAAAGCCATTTGACATATCGGGATGGACTTGTTTCTTAACTGTTTCACTTGCCGGTCAATGATTCGTTCTGGCCATTCTTCGTACTCCATATTCTCATCAAGTGCTAACCGGTGGTAATCGATTACATGAAACGAATCTCGGAGATAGCCCCTTAACATCGATACATGGAATACATTATGTATTTGTTCAAATCCTGGTGGTGGAGCAACCCTATAAGCAACTGGACCAAGCCTTTCTAGAATTCGAAACGGCCCAATGTAGCGAGGTGACAATTTGCCCTTCTTACCGAACCTTAACTGGCCTTTCATTGGAATTACACGGATGAATACATGGTCACCAACCTCATATTCAAGAGGTCTTCTTCGAACATCCGCATAATTCTTTTGCTGGCTCTGTGTTGTCTTGTGCCTTTGTTAAATAATTTTGATCTTCTCAGAAGTGTCTTGCACAATTTCAGGCCCAAGCAAAGCCCTATCTCCGACTTTTGTCCAACAAATTGGCGATCTACACTTTCTACCATACAAAGCTTCGTATGGTGCCATACCGATGCTGGAGTGGAAGCTGTCATTGTATGCAAACTCTACTAGTGGCAAATAGTCCTCCCAACTCCCTTGAAAATCCAAGGCACACATTCTTAGCATGTCTTCCAGGGTCTGTATTGTCCGTTCTGATTGCTCGTCGGTTTATGGATAGAACGCAGTACTGAATCTCAATTCAGTTCCCATAGCTCTTTGTAAACTTTTCTACAATCTAGATACAAATTTCGGATCTCTGTCCGAGACAATGGACACCGGAATCCCATGTAGGCAAACAATCTCATCAATATATATAGTAGCTAGTCTATAAGCATCAAATGTAGTTCTAACGGGTAGAAAATGGGCAGATTTAGTCAATCTATCAACTACAACCCAAATAGAATCCATACCTCTAGGAGTTCGAGGTAGGCTAATAACAAAATCCATAGTCACATGCTCCCACTTCCATTCCGGAATAAGGAGAGGTTGAAGTAGACCGCCTGGTTTCTGATGTTCAACTTTAACTTGCTGACATTGAAGGCACTTGGATACATATTCTGCGATTTCCTTCTTCATTTTAGGCCACCAATAGCTTTGTTTCAAGTTTCGATACATTTTGTTATACCTGGATGCATGGTAAACATCGACTTGTGAGCTTCATCTAGGATCCTCTTTTTCAATTTGGGAATGTTCGGGACACAAATTTTGCTTTGAAACCTTAATACTTCACCATTAATACTAAATTTTGGTTTCAGTTTAACTTCAAACTCGTCGATTATTGTCTTAAGGGCCTCATCCTCTCTTTGTCTCTGCTTGACTTCATTAACTATCATTGGTTCAATAGAAATGGTAGCTATCAACCCAGCTTGTTCATGTAGCACAACTTCAATCTTGGCTTTCTCAAAATCTTGCAAAATTTCTTTTTGTTCGGTGAGCAGACAAGCTAAGTTCCCCATTGATTTTTTGCTTAAAGTGTCGGCGACGGTATTGGCTTTTCCGGGATGATACTGAATTTGAAGATCAAAATCTTTTATTAGTTTGAGTCATCTTCTTTGTTGCATATTCAGCACCTTTTGAGTAAAGAAGTATTTTAGGCTTTTGTGATTCGTATAAACTTCGCATTTTGCCCCATATAGGTAGTGTCACCAAAATTTCAAAGCAAACACAACTGCGGCTAGTTCCAAGTCATGTGTCATATAGTTTTCTTCATGCGGTCTCAACTGGCGAGAAGCGTAGGCGATCACCCTTCCATTCTGAATTAGTACACAACCCAAACCTTTATAAGAAGCATCACTATATATCACAAAGTTTTCTATACCTGAGGGCAATGTCAAAACTGGTGCAGTAGTTAGTCTTGTCTTCAATTTCTGAAAGCCAAACTCTTTTTCATCAGTCCACTCAAATGGTTGCCCTTTGCGTGTGAGTTGGGTCAGTGGTACAGCTATTTTCGAAAAATCCTTTACAAATCGTCTGTAATACCCGGCCAGGCCCATGAAACTGTGGATTTCTGTTACATTCGTTGGAGGAGGCCAGTTCATAATTGCCTTTATCTTCTGTGGGTCTACTAAAATCCCCTCCTTGTTGATAACATGCCCTAAGAAAATAACTTCATCCAACCAAAATTCATATTTCTTTAGTTTGGCAAATAATTTCTTTTCTCTAAGTGTTTGCAAGACAGTTCTCAAGTAGTATTCATGCTCAAGTCTACTCTTTGAATATATCAAGATATCATCAATAAAAACCACAACAAAATCATCAATGCAAGTCTTAAAAATTCGATTCATTAGGTCCATAAATGCTGCGGGAGCATTAGTCACCCCAAATGGCATAACAAGAAACTCATAATGGCCATACCTTGTCCAAAACACAGTTTTCTCAACATCCACTGTTTTTACCTTCAACTGGTGGTACTCGGATCTCAAATCAATTTTGGAAAACACTTGCGAGCCCTGTAACTGATCAAACAAGTCATCAATACGGGGTAAGGGATATTTATTCTTTATCGTTACGTTATTCAATTCACGATAGTCAATACATATGCGCAAGGTTCCATCTTTCTTTTTCACAAATAGTACCAGTGCACCCCATGGCGAAGTGCTCGATCGATTAAACCCTTCGTTCAGTAGGTCTTGCAACTGTTCTTTTATCTCTTTCATCTCAGCAGTGGCCATTCTATAAGGGGTTTTTAAGATAGGCTGTGTGCCTGGCACAACATCAATAATAAACTCTATCTCCCTGTCAGCTAATTCTCCTGGTAGTTCATCTGGGAATACATCTGGAAATTCACTTACAACAGGAATACTATTCAATTCAACATTCACAGGTTGTTCAGACAACACAGCATAAGTAACCTTGACACCCCTTCCTGATTAATTTACATGCTTTCATTGCGAATAGCAAATAAGGTGGAGGCACTATCCCGTTACCCACAAACACAATTTCTTCCTATCTTGGTGGCCTAAATGCAACTTGTTTCGTTACACAATCAATGATGGCACAATATTTAGATAACCAGTCCATGCCCAGAGTTACATCAAAATGTCTAAAGTCCAAGGGTAACAGATCTACATACAAAGTAGCGTTCCTAACACACATATCACAAAATCGACACACAGATGTACACAACACAGATTCCCCAGATGGAGCAGATACACATAACAAATATGGCAATGATTCTAGGGGTCTATTCAATCTAGATGCAAATGCATATGTTATGAAGGAGTACGTTGATCTGGAGTCAATTAACACAAATGCATCATGATTACATATAGAGATAGTACCTGAAACGACGGCTTCTGCGTTCCGTGTATCGCCTGGAACAAGTGCAAAGACCCTTCCCTGCCTCATGGTGTCTGTCATCGTCGTAGGCTTCGTAGTATTTCTTGGTTTTGGGATTGATTCAGTTGAACTAGCAGCCACTTTTCTGCTGACTTGGTTACAATCCCTTGCCATATGCCCCACCTTTCCACATTTAAAACAGGCCCCTGAAAAACGGTAACAAACTCCACGGTGTCTTTTACCACATTGGCTACACATTGGGGATGTATCTCGGGAAGAATTTGAAGTACCCGAGGACCCTGTATTCTGCCTCTTTGAAAGTCTTTTCTTCGAAAAGAAGCCCTGCCTCTTACTTTTCCAATCAATTGGTGATTTGTTCTATTTGGCTATATTAGCTTCTGATATTATGGCCCGGTCCAACACATCAATATAGGTTTCCAATTTTAACACATTTACCTTGTCTAGAATATCATCTCGAAGGCCTCTTTCAAATTGTCTCGCCTTATTGTAGTCTGTATCAACCGTGTGTGGTGCAAATCTGGCCAATTCGGTAAATTTGGCCTCATACTTGGCCACTGTCATACTATTTTGCTTCAGTTCCATGAACTCCAATACTTTCCTATCATGAACACATTGCGGAAAATATTTGTTGTAGAACAGTTCCAAAAATTGTGTCCAGCCAATATTTTTATTACTCTCACGGATCAACATCCACCACCTCCTTACTTCATCTTCTAATGTGAAGGTGGCTAGCAACACTTTCTGTGTTTCTAGACAGGGAAACACCTCAAACAAATTTTCTATTCCAAGGACCCATGTTTATGCTTTCAGTGGATCCAATCCTTCATGAAACTGTGGCGGTTTCATTTTCTTGAACTCTTTGGTGAGAGCTATTGTCCGGTCATCATTCTGTAGGTCTTGCACAGGCGATTCTGGGGTGGAGGCGGAGGGTGTGGCTATTGCCATTGTTGTTGCCACTGTTGTTGTTGTCTCAATGTTTCTGCCATTTCATGTATCAATCTTTCCATCCTATCCATTCTAGCAGTAGAGGACTCCTCTAATTCATCACCTCTTATTCTCACCATTATCTGATTAAACTTGCATTATTCTTTATACAAAAATATTCACAAATACACATATACAGAAGAGCATACATCTTCGAATAATTCACAATGCAAGTATCACAAAACATATAGCACATAGTCATTCACTTCAAAGCATTTAAGCATATCCTCAATGTCTTCAAGTTCATACTTATCATATGAATGCATCCTAGATCTTTTCTAGATGCTTATTGCTCATTTGGACAAGTGTGTGAGTTATTACTCGTGCTCTGATACCACTCTGTCATGACCCAAACCTGCTCCTAAGGTCATAACTGGCTAGTAATCAAGAGATTATCTGCGGCCTCAAACCTGATTAAACATGTTTTCAAATGAATAAAGAGGCCAAAACGGAAGCAGACTTAGAACTTTTGTCCAACGAGCTGTGCTTACATGGTAAAATAAAACATTTAATAATAACTCACACGTGTAAACAGAATTAACATCTTATATGTCTAGGAACTTTCAAAAACACAGTCAGCTAAACAAAAGTTTATATAACATATTCACCAAGGTAACAAAAGGGAGACAAAAGCAAAAGAAACAAAACAAAGTCTCATGCGTGAGACGCTTAGGCTGACTCCACAAAACTTGACTCCTTTTATGACTTTCACTGAGGCTGAGTTTGGACATCTCTTTGCTTACCCAGACACATAAATTAGAGTCAGCGATAGCCTAATGAATAATATCAAAATAAAGGAGGACAAGAATGAAATTATAACAGTCATCAAATGGCCATAGGCCCATTCGTGTTTCTATCGAATACATCAAATGGCCATAGGCTCATTCATGTTTCTATCTAATACATCAAACGGCCTCAAGCCCAAACGTATCAAATGGCCTCAGGCCCAATTTGCTCGTGTCAAACGGCCCCTGGCCCATCCATTAATGTCAAACGGCCTTTGGCCCAATCATTAATGTCAAACGGCCTTTGGCCCAATCATTTTCATATTCGTATTTATGTGTGTCACATATTCGTGATCATGATCATATTTGCATTCAATTAGTCTTATGCAAAAGACTGATTTATCCACAATTCAAAATACAATTCCATAAGGCTCATATAGAAGCAACGTTTGGAAAATAACGTACTTGAATATATCTTTATTAAGATACTACTTACAGTGTTCCACCGGTGAATTTGTCCTTGTGCTTGACCCTAAACATTACATAACATATTGGGTCACAAACGATTCAGTCTGTTCTTAACTTTATCTACTTCTCTTAGGCCTTTTTCTTATCCTTTTAGGTCATTTACAATCCTCAATGCATGCCTAAAAGTGCTTATAAGTGAAAGAGAAAGGAAAACAAAACATAAAATACCTTTACAAAATTTCTGAAATAGGGCCCTCCACTCGAGCGCAACTTTGGTCGCTCGAGCGGACTCCTTTTGTCTGCAAAAGTATTAGTTGCATGTTATTTACGCTCGAGCGAGATTATCTACACTCGAGTGAGGAGTCTTGTAAAATAGGGCCCACTCGAGCGTAAAATCCGCCACTCGAGCCACAGTGTAATCCCTGCAAAACTTCTGAGAGCTAAATTTTCACGCTCGAGTGAGACTTTCCTCGCTTAAGCGGACAGGTTGAATTCTGGGTTTTCTAGAATTCTGTCTAAGTCTCAAAACACATTTTCAAATGTTCAAAACTCATGTTTTTGGTACAAAATCATGGAAATCTTTATACAACATGAGAATATAAGCAATTTAAGTCTAATTTGTCCAAAACCATGATTCAAATCCCCAAAATCATTTCACATTCTTCTTGACAACTTCATACCTTCAAAGCTCATGCAAATTAATTTCCATATCATTTTAAATTATGCATGCATGTGAAATATAGGCTTCATTTTCAACTTAAATAGTACAAATGATGATCAACTTCATGAAACTCAACATATTCATGCTTGCATGTGCCAAATGGCCTTCAATTCTTCATAAAATGCATGTTTGTACTCAAATATGCAAACTCATGACAATTCTTCACATGCATATACATACACACTTCAAATTCATCAAATTCAACTCAATTCATGCTCTTCATTACCACTTAACTGCGAATTCACAAAATTACAAACTCAAACTCCTGAATTTATGCTCAATTACTCACCTAGGAGCTCCAATCTCCCAAATTCTTGCTAATTCCTTGAGTGTAGCTTCCAAATTCACAAACTTTAAGCCAAAATGCACAATTTGTGCCTCTTTTCTCTCTAGAATTGTGCACTCTCTCTCTCTAGAGTGTATA
Organism: Camellia japonica; assembly: GCA_030407325.1. Taxonomy (NCBI): domain Eukaryota; kingdom Viridiplantae; phylum Streptophyta; class Magnoliopsida; order Ericales; family Theaceae; genus Camellia; species Camellia japonica. The sequence goes on along the minus strand of JAPPVO010000036.1, from coordinate 42,976,609 downwards.
ACCAGATTTTGAGCTAAAAAAGAAGCTAAGTGTGTTTGGCCCCCTTTATATACACACCCTTAATCAAATTTCATTAACATTAGTTAATTGTGCTTAATTAAATCAATTTAATCTAATTAATTCGGTCTGAATAAATTTTTAATCAAACTTCACCGTAGACTCTAAAAATTATACTAATCACAATAATACAGTTAATTTCACTTTTTGATGCCTCTACGGCCTTTAATTGGATTTTATAATAGAAAACCAAATAGATCTTTCTACCGTGAACAAATAGAAATGTAAAACACATGTAATCATATAAATGGCACTCAAAATCATATCAAGCACATAATCACAATCATAATTACTATTGATTAACATGACACGGGACAGGGTTATCACAATCTTCCCCCTTTTAGGAAGTTTGGTCCTTTAAACTTATTTTACCTCCATCTTGGAACAAATGTATGTCTGACAGAGATCCTAAGTTCACTTCAAGATTCTAGCAGAGTCTACAGCAAGCTCTAGGAACTGAATTGAGGCCATGTAATAGTTATCACTCACAGACAGATGGCCAATCTAAACGGACCATTCAAACATTAGAAGACTTGTTACGAATGTGTGTTCTAGACTTTCAAGGTAGTTGGGAAACCTACTTACCATTGGCTGAGTTTGTGTATAATGACAGCTACCATTCAAGTATCAATATGGCTCCTTACGAAGCTTTGTATGGTAGAAAATGCCGATCTCCGATCTGTTGGGCCGAGGTAGGTGATAGACCGTTATTAGGACCAGAACTGGTGCAAGAAACAACTGAGAAAGTGAAACTAATTCAACAACGCCTAAGAACCGCATAGAGGCGACAAAAGAGTTATGCGGATGTTCAGAGAAGAGATAGGGAGTATGAAGTTGGTGATCATGTGTTCATAAAAGTGACTCCTATGAAAGGGCAAACCCGGTTTGGCATTAAGGACAAGTTGGCACCAAGATATGTTGGGCCATATGAGATTCTCGAGAAGATTAATTCAGTAACATACCGAGTAGCCTTACCACCAGTGATAGAAAACATGCACAATGTCTTTCATGTCTTTATGCTTCGGGATTATTTGGGAGATCCACTACATGTGATTAAGCTGACTCATGTACTTCTAAAAGATGATTATACATACGAGGAGAGACCAATGCAAATTGTGAACCGCCGAATCAAAAGATTGAGAAACAAGGAAATTCCATTAGTGAAGGTTGATTGGCAGAATCATGGAGGAACTTATGCAACTTGGGAGACAGAAGAAGACATGATGAGAGAAGATACCCTAAGTTGTTTCCTCTGAATCTGGTGTTCTTCCAAAATAAAGGTCACACGCCTCAAGTTAAGTGAATTGCCTACTCTACTCGTATATCTGGAGCCACTGGTTATCTATGAGTAATGATTTAGTAAAGCTATGTTGAAGTTAAATTATTTTCTGTATATCAAACAAGATCTGTTTTATGAAATGTTATGTTCACACTATGAATGATTGTCCACCTTTGGCAAACATTATGACATTAATGTTAAGATTCAAGTATGCTATCTGTACCCGGACCGGAGGTTCCTTAATGGAACTGGCAAGTTATCTGTACCCGGCTGGAGGTTCTTTTATGGAACTGACAAGTTATTCGTACCCAGTCCAGAGGTTCCTTTATGGAATTGGCAAGTTATCCGTATCCGACCGGAGGTTCCTCTATGTCCGCTCGAGTGCAACTTCCTTCGCTCGAGCGGTCTGAAAACTTTGAAAAAGTACTGGTTGCTTGTTTTTCCTGCTCGATGCTCGCTCGAGCGTGAGAGACATGCCCTCGCTCGAACGCAATTATTGTCGCTCGAGCGTGCTGCAAAACGTAAGAACTTATGGGAGCATGCATTCCACACTCAAGCTAGCCCTTGGTCGCTCAAGCGGAAGTGTGAGACATAGAGTGGTCGCTCAAGCGTGGAATCTATCGCTTGAGCATGGAAGCAGAATTCTGGAATTTCCAAAATTGCTTCCAAGCTTCAAAACTCAATCTTAAAGCATCAAGCTCGATTTTTCTAGGCCGAAACTTGAGGAAACAATGAGAAACTCATAAAACATCATGAATTAAGGATCATTTCAAGAAATCATGGCCCATTAGCTTGCCAATTATGCCAAAATTCAACTTAAAAATTATGAATGTTCCATAAACATGACATGCATGAATTTCTTTGAACTTAATCTTCTCAAAACATGATCAAATGCTACAAAACAACATGAAACTTGATGATTTCCCAAAATTAAGGTGAATTCAAGACATGCATGAGGGAATTCTTGGAAATTAAACTCAAAATATAAGAAAATATACATGCATGCATGGTATGGCTCAATACTCCTCATTTCTAACTCAATTCTTACATTAATCATCTCAATCCTCTAGAGTTAATGTCTTACACTTCATAGTTGCTCAAACAAAGGGTTGAATTCTTACCTAAACTTGTCAAGATGAGAGCTAGGAGTTTGATCCTTGAGTTCCTAAGTCCAAATTCATAAGTTCTCTAGCAATCCATATAATTGAGCTCAACTTCTTTTCTTTCTTCCTCTCTCACGTTTTGACGTTCAATTAAGAGGAAATGGAAGTGTAAAAAAAATAATATGTAGGAGTCAATGAAATGGCCTTATATAGGCTTGACTAATAAATTCATTAACTTGGGCTTAATTGAGCATTGAGCATCAATCATTCTAATTATTTTGTTCCGAATCGAATTTTAATTAAATGTACCATAATGTTCTAAAAATTCCAAATAACACATAAATCAAGTCAATTTCTAAATCGGATGCCAATAAGGCCTTCAATTCACAAACCGAATAACATGAACAGATATTTATACGTTAAACAGATATAAACACAAAATAATGCAATGCACATGTAATTAACTCAGGGTTTCTTCTTAATTACTTGTTAGGCATACTTAAGCATGAATTAGCGCTAATCATGGATCGGGGTTGTTACATGGGGGGTCAGTCCTAGGCCTTTGCTGGGGACAAGCTGCCATGAATCGGCCAAGACGTCCCTAGCGGATTAGATCCTTAACCTGGTCTTTAAGGTTGACGCACTTCTCAGTGTTATGGTCGTAGTCTTGATAGAAACGACAATACTTGGATTGATCTTACCGGTTGGAGGGAGATCTTGATGGTTGAGGCCACTATAGGTTATAGTCGCGTTGAATTTGTTTTAGAACCTGCTCTATAGGTGAATTGAGAGGGGTGTGTCATTCAAACTGACAAGGTGGACGGGTAGGAGCTAGTCGGTCCAACCATGTAGGTCGGTCTGTATTTGGAGGGGGTCAGTGTGTATATTGTGAGGGCCTGGGCTCGGGTTCTTTTCTTTTGTCCTTGGAGAGTGGGGTTTTGGATGTAGAGTCTTGGCAGGCTGCCAGAGAGTCTTCGGCATTCATGTATTTTTGGGCTTTGGCGAGAAGGGTGGCCATAGCAGACGAAGGGTTCTTGGAGAGAGAGACGAGGAAATCTGACAGGCGCAAGCCAACCATGAAGGCTATGAGAATGACCTTGTTATCATTTTTCTCTACTTGTAAGGCCTTAGCATTGAAACGAGTAACAAAGCTACGCAGCGACTCCTCTTCTGCCTGTCGGATATTTAGCAGTTGAGTCGCCGGATGTCGTTGTCGCTGAGCTCTGATAAAATGGCTCAAGAAGGATTTGCTGAGTTGGTAGAAGGAAGTGACAGAATCTGGGAAAAGCTGGCTGAATTAGAGGCGCGCCGACCCCTTCATAGTGACGGGGAAGGTGTGACACATGATTTCGTCTGGGAAGGCATGGAGAATCATGAGTGTCCGATATGCTTCTATGGAGTCGACCAGATCAGTGGTACCATCGAAGGTGTCAATCAATAGCATTTTGAACTTGAGAGGGAGAGCTTTATCTCTGATGGAAGCGGTAAAAAGAGAGTTGACGGTAGATGAAGGTTTGTGTTGCATGTTCTCCATAACCCCTTCCAGCTGAGGCTTCATAGCCTGCAGTTCTTCGTCCCAAACGAGGGCATTATCCCTCAAAGCATGAATCGGGGGCTGAAAGCTGCTGATCTCACCTTCATGGGTAGCGGTGTGGTGCGGTGGAGGATGGTTATGGAAATGCGGTGGTCCATCTTGGCGGAGCTGTGAGCCTGGGAGAGGGGGGTGCAGACCGTCAAGATTCGACGGTTGGGGCCGCGGGACGAAGGGTAGAAATATTCCGTGGGACACTTGAGGTGGGAATTAGGGATGATTGTAGGTTTGTTCCAAGTGCGAGGGGACTATTTGTGGTGGTGGAGGAGGGATAGGTAAGTCGCGTTGGAGCAAAGCGTTGATCAGGGCTTGATTCTGTTCGATCTGACGGCTAATGCTGTTGGTGAGTTTTACGAAATATGGAGGCGGGTTATTTGGGTTGGAGGACTCGGCTTCGAGGTTACCAGCATTCTGTTGGGAAGCCATGTATCTGGTCGTGACCATCCACTTTGACGTAGGAGATGGGTGATAACGAGATTCCCTACGATGACAATGAACACAACTGTCAACCAGAGATCTTTCCCACAAATGGTGCCAATTGATGATGCGGTAACTTCGGCAGAAAATAGGCTGGATTGATCCACGCTTCTAACGAATCTGCTGGCCTTAGTATCCCCTAAAGCGTACCTGCAAAAAGGTCCGATGAGAGAGGTGTTCCCCCGACGGACACTCTGACGACCAGGTTAGGTTGGGGCAAATGGACTTGAGAGAGAGAGAGTGTAACAAGGGATAGGTAAAACTTAACCTCGACGCATCTCCCAGACTTTCTTATATCCGTTGTTCCATCATTTCCTTGTCCATTCCAAATTGTCTTGTTTGCCGAAAGTCCATAGTCTAGTTAGCATCGTTCATGGTGAGTCTATGTCCTTCGGTGTGGAGGGGTTGCTACATTTAATGCTATGAGGGCCTTATTAATGGCTAATGTGTGGGTGCAATAAATTTGTAGGATCTTTATCTGTTTACGTGACTGATTCCCTGTCTGACAAGTGTTTGAATACTATTGATCCTGGTTCAATATTAGTTTCTTAAGGATACTGGACTTTAGTAGCTGGGCCTTGAGTTGTGGGCTGGACCCTCTTGGGGGTCCATTAGTATCAATATGTATAATTTTATTTTATCTTATCTTTTGCTTCTAACTTCAAAAAAAAATATAAATAAATAAATAAATAAATAACTGTCTTATCATTTTTGGTTTTGCGTGCAGAAACCAAAATCATATTTATACATACCTCCTCGTAGCGCCCTATCATTTTTCAGAAAAGCTAGACCGAGAACACCATCACTTTACAGACACAGAAAAGCACCATCATTTTTCAGAAAAGTTAGACAGAGGACACCTCATGAAATGATTAAACTCCCTATAAGTTACAAACACACACACATATATATATATATATATATTAGGTAGAAAAAAAAGTTTCGTACAAGGCACAGGTTAAATATTAAAATAAAAAATTTATATAAAAAAATATAAATTAATTAGATTGTTTAAGTTGATTAGTATATACTATCTTTTATTAGAGGCATAGAATACTTAATTTTTTTTAAAAATAAATTTTAGAAATTCAAATTTAAATGAAGCGTTTTTATATATTTTATACATCTTAATATTTTAATTTAAAACTTGTTTTTTGATTTGTATACAATATTATTATTATTATTATTATTATTATTATTATTATTATTTTGTAAATACCATGGTCCCATAACAAATGATTTATTTTGTTAATAAACAAATAATTAAGTTAATTAACTTTTAATTATATAGGAAATAGCTCTTAATGAATGATTTTGATAATTTTATTATTGCATAGGAAAGTAGTTAGATTTTTTTTTTTTTGATTATTCTGTTTAATTAAAAACTTTAACAAGCGGTAATTGTAATTTTTAGTATTATAAGGGCGATTCATATTTAAACAAATCTCAGGAGTGTATTTGTAATTTAATTAAAAACAAAATATTCATATTTCATAATTGACTAACATTTTATTGCATAATTTACAACCACTAATAGTGGTAAATATTACCAAACAAAGGGCAGAGTGGAAAAATTAAAATATAAGCCACCATAAGTAAATAATACAAAGTGAAAGGGCAAATTGGGAGACTGAAAAAACCCATGCCTCTTATTACTATAGATTAGTTGAGATTATTATTAAAATAGTATAATATGCACCGTTATTTATAGGAAAAATGACAACACAATTGTGCTTTCATAAAATTATTACATACTCATGGAAAAGTTTATTACATTATTTATCAAAGGTAATAAAGTTTACTATCTATCTAAAATTATTTTTCTAAATAAACACTGATCTATTATTCTATCGTATTTATATTAAGTAGATGAATATATAAACCCAAAAAATTACAATATAGGGATATCAAATGAAAGATGCAATAAGACAAATAATCAAGAGAAGACAACAAGAGAAAGACAAAATAAACCATGAGACAGGGGCAACAACAGAAGAAAGTGAAAAAAAACAACCCATGGCATAGTGTTTTTAAAACGAAAGTGTTTATTATTATTATATATATCTATATAATAAGGGAGAATGATATTTGAAAATGTCTAATTTATCTTAGAGATACATTTTGATCCAATGGTTTAAATTGTCTCATCTCAACTTCAATGGTTGAGATGTCTTCATTTCCCGCCCAAATGCTCTTTGAGCATCAACGGTTGAGATCAATTACCATCAAGATCTAATGGTCAGAAAATCTCTCTCTCTCTATCTCCTCTCTGTCACGGGTACTCATCTCCTCTCTCTGATTTCAATTTTTGAACTCTCTCTCTCTCTCTCCTCTCCGTCACAGGTACTCATCTCCTCTCTCTCTGATTTCAATTTTGAACTCTCTCTCTCTCTCTCTCTCTCTCTCTCTCTACCTGCATCGGAGCCCATCCCATGCGACGACCACCGACCATCGCGACGCCGACGACCACCGACCACCTCTCATCTGTGTGTCAAACTCCAATGCATCCAAACCCTAAAATTCTTTCCTGTGATAAGATAGGTATTTGGAAAATGTGATGGGCATTTGCTTCTTATTCAAATTTATGAGATTTCTGCTTTGAGATTTAGAATCCTTCAGATGGACAGGGATTACAGCAGTTGGATTGTGAAGTACCGGGTCAATTTTAGTCCCATTTTATCTTTATTCCCTGACGTAGTAAACACAACCATTACTAGATTCTGTAAATTTTACGTGCTCTGTGTTCTGAAGGGAGCAAATGAAAAAGATTTTACTCTGGTTTTAGTTGTTCCTGGCAAAGTTATTTCTTATGATCTCAACTCCAAGACATTGAAGGAGCTTCGAGATTGTTCGCTAGAGGATCTTGAAAATTGGGAAGCATCTTGGTAATATGTATCCATTCATTGAAAGCCTATCACATGTTTGATCAATGTCCTATATGTTTCGGCAGATAAGTCCCTCAATAAACTCTTCTAAATTTCTTTCTTCTTAAAAGTTTTAGTTAGTTTCTTGGTCTGTGATGCTACTGCTATTATCTTTTAATTTATAGATTCTGTTTTAAGCTTGCATTAGAAATAAATTCTTCATTGATCAATTAAGGCCGAAATACAATTGATGTGTATAGTTCATCCCATAGTTTATGTTAGGACTCTTTATTGTCAAATTCCATGGATCAAACCCAAGGTTGTAATTTTTTAAATTCACATGTTGGGTCAAACTAGGATTACTTTGGATTTCTCTAAGAAGTTGATTTTCTTCCAAAACTAGGATTACTTTGGAGTCCTTTAAGAAGTTGGTTTTCTTCCAAAAACAGGATTACTTTGGATTTTCTATAAGTAGTTGGTTTTCTCCTAAAACTAGACTACTAATTAATTCCTCCAGATCTTCTTTTTTGTTCTTAAGGTTTATATCTGGGGATATTTTGTTAGTTTTCTTTGATGTTTTATTGAGTATTCAACTCATGGTTTAAAAGAGAGTACATCAAAGGTTTTGTTTTTTATACAAAGAGAGAGTTGTTCTTCAGTGGATTCTGAAGAATTCGAGTCTGAAGCTTCGGTGGATTCTGGAGTGGCTCATCGTAAAGACAATTCCGTGGTGAAGATGGGGGTTGGAAGAGGCACATAGAGGTTGGTTCAATTAGGCGTTGTGGATTCGCTAGATAATTGAGAGTATACCTATGTAATTCCTTTATATCTTCTTAGTGGATTGTCTTGTGACTGTTGCCCGTGGTTTTTTTTTTATCACAGTTGGAGGTGTCCAAATGTGGTTTTTCCACGTAAAATCGTTGTGTCTCTTTCTCTTGATTGTTTGATTGGGATTGTTATATTCTGCTTAAAATTGTTACATAATCACAAATCAACATCTAGGGGGTTTCTAGATTTTTCAATTGGTATCAGAGCGGGTCGTTCTATTTTGTTTAAAACAAAAATATTTTTTTTAGAATGAGATCCTGTTTGATTTGTGATAATGGATACAATTCGTGATGATGAATCCTCGAAGAGTGATCATGAAGAGCTTGAGCAAGCTTATGAAAAATTGTATAAGGAGTCTCTTAATTTATTCAAATTGAATGACAAACTCACAAAGAAACTCAAAGCATGTGAAAGTGAGAATGTCAAACTTAAGGAGGAGATTTCTGAGGCTAAAATCAATGCCATCAAGATAGCTGATGATCAACAAGTTCTTTGTGCAAAACTGTTGACTTGTGAGACAGAGAGGAATGAGCTACAGGAAACCCATGCCATGTTTGAAGAAAAGATTGAATCTCTCGAGATGTCACAAGTTGCTTTGGAAGAACTAATGATCAAGAAAGAGGAAGAGCTCAAGTGTGCCATGGTTACCATTGGTCTTTGGAACAAAGGATCAAAGACTTTGGAGGATATCATTGGGTCTCAACAAATCTGTTCAGACAAGAGTGACATTGGCTTTGGAAATAAGAGAGAGCAAAAACAGAGCGATTCCACATCTCATGATACAAGAACTCAAGGAAAGGGAGGACAAAAGATTCAACAAGAGGAAAGACTTCTCAAACTCCCTAGAGTTGGTAAGGTAAAAGAAAAGAAGGTACACTCTGTACACCCTGTTTTTATTTGTCATCATTGTGGTATGCATGGTCATATTCGCCCTTTTTGTTATAAGTTGCATGGGAGAGTGTCTCAAAAGGGTAGAAATTCGAATACTTTTTGGGTTAGGAGACAACCTTACATGTCTAGGCGGAATACCAAGATTCATGAGGGTGTTCACAACACCACGACATTTACCAAGACCGCTAGACCTGATTTTGTTAAGACCAAAAAGATTTGGGTGAGAAAACTTGACTTGTGTTAATTTGTTTATTTGTTTTAGTTTTTGAGTTTCTGTGTGTTTTTTTTAATGAGAAAAAAAATGTGTGCATGTTCGTTTTTTCTTGTCTTGTTTTGGTTAAGGAAAAAAAATGAAAAAAAAAAAATCCAAAAAGATTTTCTTAGTATGGTTTTGCAAGCTTGAAATTTTTGAGTGGTCCTTGGTGCATATTGGAATTGATAAGAATATCCATTACATGTTAATATGTGTGTGCTTTTTGTGGTCTTTTCTCATTTTGGAGTGTGTGTTCTTTGATTAGTATGTCTCATTCTGTGCACACTCTTGGATTAGCAAATATCGGAGTCTTTCGCCTTAGTGATTATTTTTTTTCTATGGACTTCTGGCATGGTATCTTTTGTTTTTCTAGAGGAATTGACCTATACTAGCATATCATGGGTGATGTTGAGTCTCTTAACCTCCTTCCATCTTTTTGCATCTCCATGGCTTTCCCCTCTATTCTTTGTAGTCCAAGCATGAGGAAAAGGCTACCTCAGAGTCAACAACCAGGCCATCCTTATTATATCCATGCTTCTCTGGTTCAGTTTCCATACTCTTGAGCGTGTCAGCCGCCAATGAGTGTGCAAAAGAAAAAGAAAAAGAAAAAGAAACAGAAGAAGAAGAAGAAAAAATATGCAAAAGAAAGAAAAAAAAATAAAGGATTCATTGATTGAGGGGGAGCCTCCGCCTTTACTCACCAAATACCCCTTGATTCCTAGTGGTTTGACTTTCCTTAGTTGTGCTTAGATTCTCTTGTCGGAGGTCCGGCTATCAGATCACTACTAGGATTTGAATCTCGTGTTTGTCGAACTTCAAGAGTTACACACACACTTTTCTCATAGGATCTATACTTTTCACATAATGCATCACTTTCTTTTATGAGGAATTTTCTAAAGGCTGTACACATTGTGTTTTCTAGTAATTGTGCTTCTTGGATAGTCTTGTGTGTTTTAAAGTCCAAATCTGCTTGCTCCACCATATTATTTTTTGTCGTTTTCTTCTTTTTTATTGTTTTTAGTATATGGGAGTTTGGTGCATATGTCTTAGGGGGAGTAATGTTGTCGGGTGCATGTGTTTTAGTTTTCATCTTTTCATGCTACATGTTCTTAAAATCTCCAAGTTGTATCTAGTCATGTTATTCATGTTTTTCATCTCATACTTCAAGATAATCTTGTCATACGTTTATTGCTTTTTCATATACTCTTGTGGGACTAATAGTTGTTTTGGAGATTATGGCACTAATAGTTGTTTTGCAGATCATGACCTTGAGAAATAAGTTTGTAAAGAGATTTGGTTATAAGTGCTGGTTCCTAGTTGGTGGTGTTGTTCTTGCTTTGATTAGAAATTTGTTTTAGTGTTTTTGTTAGGAAAACTGTTGTAGCATGGTTTTGTCCAGGATTTGACAAAGGGGGAGATTGTTAGGACTCTTTGTTGTCAAATTCCATGGATCAAACCCAAGGTTGTAATTTTTTAAATTCACATGTTGGGTCAAACTAGGATTACTTTGGATTTCTCTAAGAAGTTGATTTTCTTCCAAAACTAGGATTACTTTGGAGTCCTTTAAGAAGTTGGTTTTCTTCCAAAAACATGATTACTTTGGATTTTCTATAAGTAGTTGGTTTTCTCCCAAAACTAGACTACTAATTAATTCCTCCAGATCTTCTTTTTGGTTCTTAAGGTTTATATCTGGGGATATTTTGTTAGTTTTCTTTGATGTTTTATTGAGTATTCAACTCATGGTTTAAAAGAGAGTACATCAAAGGTTTTGTTTTTTATACAAAGAGAGAGTTGTTCTTCGGTGGATTCTGAAGAATTCAAGTCTGAAGCTTTGGTGGATTCTGGAGTGGCTCATCGTAAAGACAATTCTGTGGTGAAGATGGGGTTGGAAGAGGCACATAGAGGTTGGTTCAATTAGGCGTTGTGGATTCGCTAGATAATTGAGAGTATACCTGTGTAATTCCTTTGTATCTTCTTAGTGGATTGTCTTGTGGCTGTTGCCCATGGTTTTTTTTATCACAGTTGGAGGTGTCCAATTGTGGTTTTTTCACGTAAAATCGTTGTGTCTCTTTCTCTTGATTGTTTGATTGGGATTGTTATATTCTGCTTAAAATTGTTACATAATCACAAATCAACATCTAGGGGGTTTCTAGATTTTTCAGTTTACTTCCCTTGCCTGCAGTTCTAGAGGCTAGAGAGCATCAGCTTGATTATCACTTTTGAAAGTGCTTTATGTTAGAGCCCTGTTTTGACCTCTATTATACATTAACTCAAGTATCACTTAGATTGTTCTGTTTTCCAAAGAGATTATGTTGGACTCATTCACTCCATGGTTAGTAGCGGAACTATAGAGGGATTGGTGGGAGCCACGACGCTGCCTATTTTCTATCTAAATCTCTCATATACAGGTTAGGAATTTTATGATACATATCCCTTCAAAAGTATGTACCATATCCCTCAATTATGAAAATTTATGGTTTTAGTTATAAATCATGTTGGTACTTAGTTATGAGCTTTGTGCCGGTCAAATTTATAATAAAGTTGGTTATGAGACTTTTATTAGGACTTAAATTAGTTTTCGTTATGATACCTTTTTTTAATATTTGGTTATGAATCCAAGTTGCCTTATGTGAGGGTTTGTGGTGTTTTGTTATGAATAGAAAGTGATCTTGGTTATGGATTTTTTTATTATGATTCAAATTGGTTGTAGTCATGAATCTTTGTGGTTAAAATTTTAGGTACAAACCATACGCACCTTTCGAAGGTGTCTATAGTATCAATTTCTTATAGTTTAATATATATTTCCGGTAGAAGCTAATACAATAGGCATCATTCCCATAATTTCTTAAATCTTTCTAGCGGGAAAGACTGTGGTACACACCTCTCAAAAGGTTTCTACCACATGCACCTTATAATTAAAGAAGAAAATGGTATAACTTTATATTTAAAAAATAAATAAAAATCATGACCGAACATCACATGAGGCTTAACCAAAGATCTTATGAGTCATAACTAAAATAATATCACAACTAAAGAAGAAAATTCTTTATAACTAAAGAAGAAAATGGCATAACTAAGGTGTGTATGGTAGAATTCTCCAATGCAATTATTATCAGTATTATTGTCTTTGTTATCAAAATTTTACGATTCACAATTCAATTTACTATTTTTTTGTAAAATCGATATGAATCTATAAGTGAGTCTATTTTAGAAGTGAATCTATGATGAATCGCACGATTCACTAATTGATTCACTGTTTACTATTTATGCAATTCTTAAAATTATTGTGTCCTACATATGTCAATTATTTTTTCTCCATCTTTTTAGTGAAAATGAGATAATATAACTTCTAATAATGTTTAGTACTAAAATAACCAATATATATACATGATTTATTATCATTTTGGTAATGAGGGAGTTTTTAATAGAATCCAATCAAATTCAATTAGACCTAACATGTTTTTAACATTAGCTTCTCATTTTTATCTATGAAAAAAAATAAATCTATATAATAAGGGAGAAGGATATTTGAAAATGTCTAATTTATCTTAGAGATATATTTTGATCCAATGGTTTAAATTGTCTCATCTCAACTTCAATGGTTGAGATGTCTTTATTTCCCGCCCAAATGCTCTTTGAGCATCAACGGTTGAGATCAATTACCATCAAGATCTAATGGTCAGAAAATCTCTCTCTCTCATCTCCTCTCTCTAATTTCAATTTTTGAACTCTCTCTCTCTCCTCTCCGTCACAGGTACTCATCTCTTCTCTCTCTGATTTCAATTTTGAACTCTCTCTCTCTCTCTACCTGCATCGGAGCCCATCCCATGCGACGACCGCCGACCACCTCTCCTCTGTGTGTCATCCTCTCTCGACGACACCACCGACCACCTACTCTCCTCTCACCCTCCTCTTTCGTCTCTCTCCCCTTGCAAGGTAAACTAGAACTTCCAACTTTTGCAATTCATGATGTTTTTGTGGGTTTGGTTGTAAAGTTGCAATTCATGATATTTTTTTTGCTTGAATCTGAATATTTTTGTGGGTTTGTAAAGTTGAATCTGGATATTTCTGACATGTGGGTGTTTGGTTGGGTTGATTTTGAAATGAGAAATGAGTTTTCATTTTTGAAATAGATTTTGAATCTGGATATTTTTATTTTAAAAAAGTTTTGGGTCTGAAATGGGTTTCACTTGATATATATACATGTATAGTCCAGTGTATAAAATTGATGAAGGGTTGGAGATGTTCTTAGTAAAAGTTTGAGACCCTAAAATATTTTCTCTAAATTTACTACATAGCAGGGGTTGGGTCTTGGCTGATTCCAAAACTAATCAACAACAGCATATAATAGTACAAAGTAAATACTTACCAGATCTAAGTATATTTAGGAGTATCCAACGTTACTCAATAAATACTTACCAGATCTAAGTATGTAGAGATGTTCAAAGTAATTGGAGAAATGATTTGTTTAGGTTGTATGATGCATTTGAATCCAAAGAATGTCAAATTAAAGGGAAAATTTCCAATAAGTCTTCCTTTCCCATGAAATGTCCATTAGGTCATATTAACACTTGAATCAACTCTCTCAACATAGTGTAAATATGAATGAAGAGGAAATTCTATGGGGAAAATAGGATTTAACTGGTCAAAATTAAACTGTTTTGATGTATGTTTTCCCGTTCTTGATTATCAGGTTATCCTTTATGTTTTCTTAACTTTCATTAGTTGTTAATGGATGCAGTTATATTGAATTTATTGACAGTATATTATGTGTCATTTAGCAGGTTCATGTATAGTCCAGTGTATAAATTGTTTTCTTCTCAGGTTCATGAAACCCCATATTTCACCTCCTCTCATTTCATATATATCTATTGGGTTATAATTTCTAATGGGTTTTGTTTGTTTTGATATTTTTGTGAAGTTTAAGGTGCCATTCATGGGTACTCTGTTTCATGAAATTAATTGTTTTGTTTTCATATCCCTATTATATAAAAAATAGGTATAGGCTGATATGTTGCATTTACTTTCCTAAGATTTGAATCGGAGAAAGAAAGAGAAACTTTTGTAGTGGAGAATAAACAGAAGATATTTGTAATGGGTTTGTCTTCAATTGATTGATGTTTGGTCCTCTCACTTTGTTTTTCTCTCTCTATCTCTTTGAGGAACATGTATGTGTGTTTACCTAATATTTGTTTGGGTTCAGGAATTTGCTTACATTAATTATAAGTTTGATTGAATTAGCTGGAAATTCTATTAGGTAGTTTCAATTATATTCTTAGCAATAAAATTTGATGTTATCTGCTACTTTAACAACAAATTTAGTACATCACTAAATTTGTCTTTCTTAGGTTAAAAAAAATCCCGGTGGTATAATTCCAAAGGGAATGGTTACCTTATGCATATGATTTTTTGCTTCCTTTTTTTTTCTATAATTTTTTTTTTAAAAAAAAATTCTATTAGTAGTCATGCCTATGAGCTTTATATCTTAATAAATACTACTCAATAATCATTTTTCGCACTTTAATTTCCCGTGGGATTGAATTGTGGAGGTGCTAATATGACCTTTTTCTTTTCTTTTCTTTTTTCCCTCTCCTATAGGAACATTGCTTAAGATTGGCATAGTTATGCTTATGTTTCTTTTTAAAAGATATATTTATGAAAATGTCTATGTTACGGATGTGTTGTATAATCTTCGTAAGTGTGTTTGGATCGTGGATTTTGATAGCATTATGAAAAGATAGAGGAAAAGAATGAGCGAAATGTGAATGGAATATAAACTAAATTATTTCTCTATTTTTCTTTCCCTTTCCAAATCTCTATCCAAATTCATGATTCAAACACAACGTTACCATTAAAAGAAAGTAAGAAAGCAATTCCAAATGTTATTTTTTGTTGTCTATTTTGACATATGTAAGTCGTGAGTATTGCACTTTAATTCCATTTGTTGAACAAAATTATTTCAAGTAGCTCATAATGCTTTGAGTTTTAGAGGTGAATGAAATTGCTATTCAAGCCTTTCCATCATGGTATCTGCAAGATTTGGGTATGAACCGGTCACCAACACTATGACGCTCTAATTTTGACTATTCAAGGTATGTACAACATTAGTTCTATGCGACACATCAATGGTGTACCACACATTAAAGTAGGTGGTCTTTCTAATAAAATTTTTTCTTTTCTCCAAGTGATAGGTGTTTAAGACAATTTTAGTCTCATATTCAAGTTCAGAAATTCTCGAATCTCTTCTTCCATAAGGTTTCACTTTAATTTTTCTTTTTATTTTTTGAGATTGCAGAGCACTGGTTAGTGTGCATGGTTTATTATTTATTTTAAATTTATTTTTTTGGTATTGCAGAGCACTAGCTGTTGTGCATTACTTGTTATTTAATTTTGAATTCTATTTTCTGGATTGCATAGTACTGACTGATGTGCTTCATTGGTGTTTGGTAAATTTTTTTATTTTTGTAAAGTATTGATATATGTACAATAGCTTTGGCTAGTATTATTTGGTAACGAATGAATAATGAAAACATAATATTTTTTATTAAACAACAAATATATATACCTATGCCTAGGGGTTGCTATTTTTAGTTGAGTTCTTTAGCATGTGTGATACAAGGAAAATTGTTGGAAATGTTTTAAAAACAATATATATACCCATGCCTAGGGGTTGTTATTTCTCAATGTCTTAGTTTTTGGTATGTTTTTCAATAAATTACATTTGTATTCAACTACATTTTGATCTCAATAATTATTTACATCGTGCCTTTAGGGACGAGCATACCTCTTATTCTTCCATTTTTCCACTTCTCCTCTCATTATGAAAATCATTTAACATTAAGGTAAATGATGGGAAGTGAGCATTGTTTTGAGCATTGCAAAAAGTCCTGAATTTATGGAAACTTTGACATATAATTAAGATTGCAAAATTAATACTTTTTCATAACTTGCTATTTCATGTAATGAATTCTTTTTCCTTATTTTTGTTTGTTTGTTTGTTTGTTTGTTTGTGTAGTATTAGATAATTTGATAAGCATGAAGGGATTGAATTAGCTTGAAATCAAGTAAAACTTCATGATTTCTAGGAAAGCCCTGAAGATCTAAAGAGGTATTGTGAAATTCATCTGCTGAAGACCTTGACTAGATTAAGTTGCTTTTGTTTATTAAACTCTATCTTTCATTATGTATGTGTTTGGGTTTCTCTTTCTTTTTTTGGGTTTGTGTTCTGTTTCTTTTTTTGCGTTCTATTTTTTTTTTCCTTTTTTTTTTTTGTGTTTTTTCTTTTCTTTTCTTTTTTTTCTTTTTTTTTTTTTGTTTTTTGTGTTTTTTTTTTCCTGTGCATTGTTGCCAATAAAATCTCACATTATTGTGTTCAAAATACCACTTGAAATTTTGTTGAATGCTTCTTGAGGACTTTTTCTACAAATTAGTTTGGCCTCTCTTCATCTCCTCATTTCTCTCTAAACTTGAGAATTTCATTCTGGGTATTTTGCCTATTCTGGTACAGTCAAGCTCTTTTATTTTGTATCTTTGTGCATACACCATGTTCTGTAAAATGCCTCAATTAAAATAGTTTTTTTTTTTTGGTTAAACCAGTTACTTATATAATTCAACTTTTTTTTTGGTCAAATAGTGAGTGAATCTATCATAACAAGCCAAGTAAATGATTAAACAACCTTTCCTATAAAGAATTTGATCAACAGTGCGTGAATGCTCTAATTGTTTGTAATGTCTATGTTATGATAGAATCATATAAGGTATTAAATTACGATAGATTCAATCACTATTTGGGGGGAAAATGTAGATTCACTCACAATACTTGGCCTATTATGATATTTTCTTTCAAATTGTGAATGATACATTATTTGGGGGGAAAATGTAGATTCACTTACTTTCCTATAGAGAGTTTGATTAACAGTGCTTGAATGCTCTAAGTGCTGGTAATGTCAATGTTATGACAGAATCAAATAAGATATTAAATTATGATATATTCACTCACTTTTTAGGGGAAAATGCATATTCACTCACAGTACTTGGTCTGTTATGATATCTTCTTTTAAATTGTGAATGATACCTACCTTGGATATTTGGTTTTTCATACTTATTATGGGAATGACCAAGAAACTTATATATATATATATATGATGGACACACACAGATGGACATGAGTGATGACCCATCACTACTGATTGTCCTATATATGATGCAAAGGACTCCCAGATTGGGGACACACTAATAGACCTTCTTGAGGTTTCTTTAGCTTTACCATTCTATGTCAATAACTCAAATTTTTTTTTAATGTTTTTTTAATTTCCCAACAGTGGCTTCAAGACCCATCGTTCAACACCAAAACAGAGCTATTTTCCATTGTCTCTTGAATTTCCGTTTCTCTGCTCTTGATCACTGTTGTTGGTTGATTATGTTGTTTGGATTTGTTGTTTGAATTCTGAATCCTGAAGGATTTGTTGTTTGGATTTGTTGGTTGATAATATTTTGTATTACTTTTAAGATTTCATGTACAGCACACAATGCTTCCCTTTTGCAGGCCTTTTTTTAGTATTGTTACACTTCTATATAGAGTGATAAAGAGTGAGTGACACAGAAATTGATCCTAACAGTGACTGATGCTGGTGAATATGGGTCTGTTTGCCTCTGTAGGAATCTGATTGCTACTTGCTACTATGTTGTTGCTACTGCTGAAATAGCAGGCTAGGGCAGTGGTTGTTTGTTCCTTCTGTGGGATGCTCTGTTAGCTGTTTAGCTGTTATGTGGTGTGAAACGTACACATGGCCTGGTTTGGAATTTTACCTTGTGGAGAGTTTTTTAAAAAAAAAAATAAGAAAGAAAGAGTGGGTTGGTAAAGTTAGAATAAGGGCAGAAATGAGGACGTAAAGACTTAGACAGGAGAAAAAAGTAATGTATAGTAAGTGAGTAAGATAGAGTGAGGTAACATGTGAGAATATGGTTTTGTTTTCTGCTGAAGCTAATTTTGATGCTTTGTGTTGGCTGTTGCAATAGTGTAACCTTATGTTGATGATATTTACGAGTTCTATCTGTATTGCTATGCCCGTGGGTCCCTTAAAAGTGGGTTGTTGCAGTCCTCAATAAGGCTGTGTTGGTATTGGTAAAATTTTGGTTTGTGTGCACTTCCATGTTCGAAATCCCATAATTCCTCAAGTTGATGTGGCTGTGCTTCAACCACATAGGAGGCTCAGGAAGATGGTTTGGGTTTAGAAGATTTTTGAAGACTATGCGAGATCGAAGACACATAGCTTTCTTTTGACACTATGGCTGCTCTACACCATGCATTTTGGTTGAAGATGGCTGTGCTTCTTTTTTTTTTTTTTTTTTTTTTTTTTTTTTTTTTTATAATTTGGGTTTGTTAAGTAGGTTTATGGTTTAGAGGTTTTTGTTCTTATATAGGTAGGTTTTGAAGGAATGATCCCCTGCTGCTTTTGCCATAGTCTAATTTTCCATTCTATGGTGGTAACAGCTGGGCGATTTTTGTTTTGGGGTTTGGGATTGGGTATTGTTTAGAGGGATGTATCCTCATTGGTTACGAACCAAACCCACACAAAAAATGTATAATAATCTTGCATGGGTGATTTAAGGATAGTTCAAACCCCAAAAGACAATCAATTAGATGTTTAAATTACAAGATTATTTCTCTAAAAATTATTACGGACAATGATAAGATTGGTGGTTGGCATTTGAAGGGGTAAGATGAAAATAGCAAAGATACACAGAAGAGGAGATTGAGAGATTACAAATATGACGGTTGAAATGTTTGCATAGAAGAAGGCAAAGGGTGAGGTGAGAGATGGACACACTTAGATGGACATGAGTGATGACCCATCACTACTAATTGTCCTATATATGATGCAAAGGACTCTCAGATTGGGGACACACTAATAGACCTTCTTGAGGTTTCTTTAGCTTTACCTTTCTATGTCAATAACTCAAATTTTTTTTAATGTTTTTTAATTTCCCAACAGTGACTTCAAGACCCATCGTTCAATACCAAAATAGAGGTATTTTACATTGTCTCTTGAATTTCCCTTTCTCTGCTCTTGATCGCTATTGTTGGTTGATTATGTTGTTTGGATTTGTTGTTTGAATTCTGAATCCTAAAGGATTTGTTGTTTGGATTTGTTGGTTGATAATATTTTGTATTACTTTTAAGATTTCATGTACAGCACACAGTTCTTCCCTTTTGCAATAGTCAGCCTTCTATTTGACATGTAACTTTATAGAGATATGTCCAATTTTGGAGTCAATAATAATGTATTTTGGAGTTGAGCCCATCTCAATCTCAATTAAACAGTGGACGTTTTATTTCTAGGCTTTTTAGTCTGTAGAAAATTTGCCAAAAATTTATCAAATATGTTTTTGTTTTCAGGCTTCTTTTTTTCTTCTTCCTTGAAAGTTCAAACATTGAGTTTGGATGTGCTTTGATTGTTGGAAAACTTTGTTCTTTACCTGCTCGCAAAACTTTTTGCTTTATTGTTGACTGTAAATGAAAAAATAGAACAACAACTTAAAGATCGCATAAACACGTAATTAAACTAAAATAAAACTATTTGGGCGTTAATTGAATTTTATTTGAAAACTCACCTATGTTCTTATAAAGTTTAATTTCAAATCCCTTCATTTGATTGGAAACTCCCATAGCTTCTGTGAACTTAGCTAGATATTTTTGATTTTGTTTTATGGTGGGTCACCAAAGCTCAACAATAGTTGTTTACCTATGCCATTTTCATGGTATAGAAACAGGGATTTTCAGGTTGAAGGCATAATTTCATCTCTATAATTGACCCAAAGCTCAACAATGGTTGTTTGTCTATGCCATTTTCTTGGTATAGAAACAGGGATTTTTAGGTTGAAGGCATAATTTCATCTCTATAATTGATAATTTATTTTTAAGACAGGAAGGGTTGGGATTACAATTATATTAATAATTTATTAAATATAATTGATAATTAATAATTTATTAAATAGTATTGGGATTACAATTATATTCTAATCCTAACATTTACACCGTGCCTTTAGGCACGGGCATACGCTAGTATATATATATAGTACAAACAAAATGGTAGAAATGTAATTATTCTAAAAGAATGAGACAAAATGAAATAGAAAAGGTCATCCAACTCTTTAACTGGTGAAGTTACATAACAATCTATTATATAGAAATCAGACAATCACTCAGGCACTCAGGTAAACCAAATGAGATGGTCAAAAAATGAACCTAACAAAAATAACCCATAGTAAAATCAAAGTGCTTCTTAAATATATAGAATTAAAAAAAGTCCGTGTAAGATACAGGTCAATAAAATGAAAAGGTTTGTATGAGAAAATGTAAATTAATTAGATTATTTAAATTGATTATTTGTGTACTATTTTTTATGAGAGGCATAAACGACTTAACTTTTTATAAATTTTAGGCATTAAAATTTAAATGAAACATTTTTATATATTTTATACATCTTAATGTTTTAATTTTAAAACTTGTTTTTCGCTTTGTATGCAATATTAATAATTAAATTTTTTGGCATTCAAGTTTGTTAATATATTATTTTGAAGTTTTTTTTTTCTAAAATAAATAATAAAATTACACAAGGATAAATAAATGTAACATCTAGGGTAAATTACAATTTATTCCGATCAACTATTGCTCTGTATTACCTTACCCCTTTAACTAAAAATTGTAATACTTCACCTCCATCATTTATGATTTTTTTTTTTTTTCAATTTAAACCTTTATGACACAAATACCATTTCAGCAATACAATAATTTACACCTTACATCCTTGAACTAATTACCTAATATCACTTTACCTTCCCAGCTAAAAAATGCTAGTATTTTTTTTCACCTTAAACTATTAATTTGTATCAATATAAACATTCTATTAAGAACTTGTTTTATAAATAAATAGAAACTTGACATGTGAGTTACACATGACATCCCAATTGGAATACTTAAAATGATATTTTCAATTTATTTGATTTAATTTTTAAAACTATTTTAAAGTTTTTTAGGTTTTTTTTTTTTTAATCTTTAGTGAATGTTTTTCATAATGATATGGAACAATATTTGAGAGGGTTAAAATGTAATTTTCCCTTGTTTATATTAAATAGATAAATGCATGGGTAAATTACAATCATATCCCTTGATGTTTACTTAAAATATGAATTGTTTCATATAGTTTTGAAAATTACATATCTCCTTTTCCAATTTCAAATCACATAACAAATTGTCCATTTTATTTATAAATCATTAAGTCAATTAATAGTTTTAATAATGTCATAAATATATTTTAATTAATAATTTTATTGTTGCATAGTAGACAACAATTAAAAATATGACAAGGGAAATGTTTATATAATTTCTAAAATTATAGAGAATAATTTATATTTTAAACAAATTTCATGGAGTGTATTTGTAATTTACCCTAAATACATTAGATAGAGATAATAAAAAAAACAAAGAATTATAAATAATATTAGAAGAAAGGGCAAAATAGAAGAATAAAAATACAACCCTCAACCTCTCTTGTAAATAATACCAAAAGAAAGGGTAAAATAAGCAACAAAATAAAAATAAATAAATAAATAAATAAAAAGCAATAAAATGGCAAGAGATTCTTATATACGTAAAAGTTAAATTAATAATTAAATGAATTAAGTTTTAACCAATTTTTTTTTTATATGAATTTGTTATGAGTCTGAATTTTCTAAAGTAATTTTGATTTTTTTTATATGACTGGTATTTAATTATACAAAGATTATAAATAATCGAGCTCGTTTGGAAAGTTGAGGTTTGCGATTTTTTGGCTAAAATAGCAACACACAAAAAAAAAAAAAAAAAAGACTTTTTAGCCCAATAAGACAAGACATCACATCCAACTCATAATCATTTTTTTTCTCATAAAAAGTCAAAAAAGTCAAAAAGCCCTTCTCAAACAAGACGTTTTAGCCCTAAACTAAATAATGTAAAAGCCAACCCACTTCCCACACGAATCCATAGTAGCAAAAAGTTGAAATTATAACAACCATACAAATAATCACTCTCACATCACTTTCAAAAAATAAATAAAGTAAAAAAAAACTCACCTTTTGAACTATTAGGCTAATAGGTGTGCAAAAATCTGAATAATCTGCATATCCCACCTAACCGACCCGTTCATGGTACCGGCGGTTTCACCCAACTTCACGGTCGGTTGTGGTTGGAATTTCCCACTTTTTTTCCAATATTGGTTAGAAATCGGATTTTTAAAACAAATTCAACCAAACCGACTAGACCGAAATATTACCTTATGGGATATTTTAGGAAGATAAATAAAAGCTATTTTTTAACTTTTTTTTAAACTTTTTATGAAAGAGAAAAATGAATTAAAAATTAAAAAATAATTTTTAACTCACTTTTTAAAATAAACCTATATATATACATGCTTTAGATCATCTCCAACCCTGAACCAAACCTGGCATCAAATTTAAAATTTGGTGAAAAAAGCACTTTTTATGCTCCAACGGTTTCACCAGATTGATATCAAATCGAGATTTCGCCAAACATTTCACTAAAATGAGGACAAGCTCCGCATTTCACCAAAACACTGTGCATGACCGTTGGGGGAGACCAACCGGTCGACCACCAAAAGGTTCAAACAGTTCCAAAAAAAAGGTTCAAACAGTTAAAAAATAAATAAATTTTTTTTTTTGCCTTACCGGTCGACCAGCCGGTCGACCACTAAACGGTTCAAACAGTTCAAAAAAATTGGTTCAAAAAAAAAAAAAAATTTCCTCTTACCAGTCGACCAACCGGTTGTCCTCGGAGCAAATTTGATAAAAAGTGAAGGGTTGGAGCCAGTGGTATCAAATTGAGGAAAGCATCCTTTTTTTCATCAGATTTGATAAAAAAAGAAGTTCAGGATTAGAGATGCTCTTATGCTTTAACTACTATGGAATTTACTTGTTTAAAAAAATCAAATAGCAGCAGACCATCATTACTTTTTGTTTCCAAGAAACTTTATATCTTCCCAATACAAGTCTATCATCTTCCCAAGTCACATATGTCTGACTTTCCAACAATCCTTTTGTCTACCACATCAATCCTCACGTTTTCATCTTTTTATCTCTCATTTCCCATCAACCCTTTCAGCTCCCCCACTCTCTATCTGTCTCTCTGTCTCTTTCTCTTTCTCTTTCTCTGTGTATGGGAGATAAACCCATCTATCTTCCTCATCTCAGCCGCTTCTTTTTATTTTTTTCCCCTCTAGATTTCGTTTCTTTTTCTCTATCTCTCCATTTTTCAAATAGAAATCCAGTTATGTTTTTCTTATCTCTGTTTTCTTTTGTTTATTTCTCATTTATCTTTCGACTCTCTCTTTCTCTCTCTCTCTATTTTGATAGACAACCTATCTCGTCTCTTCTTCATCTTAGTAACAACGGTGGTGGTTGTGAGCCTTCTCTCTCTCTCTCTCTCTCTTCCCATATCCTTTCTTCAAGATCGGTCCTAAGTTTTCAGGGCCTAGGCGAAATCAAAAAAGAGAGTCTGTACTCATAAAAATAATAATAATAATAAAACACCCTGTTTGGTATTACTACCGGAGGTTGATACTAAAGCAAATATCAAAATATATTAATTCTAGAGTATCAAAAAAAAAAAATTATCATAAGGTATAGTTCAAATTAACAAAATAAATTAATTAATCAACAAATCTAATTAATGAAATGTTATAGCAGGGTGAAGCAAACAAATCTACTTGTTTCTTGCTACCAAAATATTTATCAAGTGCTCCCGATTGAGATTGAATTAATTGTTTTACTTTCAGCTTCTTCTTTCTCTTTTCATTTCTAGAACTATATTCCTAGGAAACATGACTATAATCACAATTCAATCCACAAATCACAATTCACTGATTATCTCATATCTAATAGCAAATAAATTATAAAAAATAATTTAATGAAACAAAATTAGGACAAAAAATTAGGAAAAAATTATTTATTCCACTAAAATTTGATAAATAAAAAAGGTAAAAAAAAAATAGGATAGATTTATTATTTCACTAAAATCTGAGAAATAAAAAAGGTAAAAAAAAAAGGACAAATTTATTATTCCACTAAAATCTGATAAAGAAATAAGGTAGGAAAAAAATTAGGACAAATTTATTTATTCCACTAAAATCTGATAAAGAAATAAGGTAGAAAAAAATTAGGACAAATTTATTTATTCCATTAAAATTTGATGAGAAAGACAGAGAGGGGTCTTACTGTGAGAGAGAGAGAGAGAGAGAGAGAGAGAGAGTCGCCGCCGTTGATAATTTCCAATCAATTTCTGCCATTGCTCAATGCTCTGCTTATGCTTGGTATGCTTCCTTTCCTTCGTCACTTTGTGAGAGATTGAGAACGTGTATGTATTATTATTCTCCCTGAGCCACCAACACTTTTTGTAGATATTTTAATTTTAATTTGGCCAAATCACACTTATAAATAAATATGGTCCAATAGAATATTTTTGGGCCCTTTAAATAGGCCCTAAAATAACAAAAATAATTTGGGCCAATTTAAATTTGTAATATACTATAACACTTTATTAAATTTGGGGCCTCTATTTTAGGCCAATTTTTTGGGCCTAAGGCACAGGCCTCAATGGCCTTAGCCCAAGGCTGGTACTTCCTTTCTTCCATTCTATGTCTCATAGTTCTGTACATATATATGTGTGTATATATAAGTTTAAATTTGTTATTTTTCAATTTTATTTTATTTTTCATAATATTTTTTTATTAAGGGGTGACCATTGGTTTAATGGTTAAGACTTGGAGTCTTGGGACCACTACTTTGTGCATTATGCCAAATGTTAGGTGTGTACTCAATCTTTTCTTTCCCAAACACACATTAATGTGTACTAATTGAGTTTTTTTTTTTTAATAATATTTTTTGTTAGATATTCGATCGACCAAACCGACCACCAAACCGAACTCCTCAATTCAGTCGATTTTGAATAGTAATTCGGTCGATGACAGATGGTTGATTTCCTAACCCAAATGTATCGGTTCAACTGGCGGGGCAAGGATAAACCCAAGCCGAACCGATCCATGCACACCCCTAATAACAATGACCGAAAATTCTTATATAATTTCCAAAAGCCCACCACCCCAATTATTTTATGTAACGCCCCCATTTTCATACCCAAATGGTAATACAATAATCATGGCCCTTTTAAAGTAAAACTGATAATAAATCCTCATACTTGCATTACATGATGTAAATAGTCTTCATGCGATATTACAGTTAATCCAACAATAATTAATTAAACAACAAATACTCCCAAGGGTTTACAAGTTTCCATGGCTTGAGCCTGGTTACACAAAGCGGTTATTCAAACCCACACATACAAAGCCCTTGGCTTACAATCAGAGTCACAACAAATGAGCACATTATGCTCTCTGCACACGCTTTCACGCCTTCAGTTAGGTGGAAACACCACATCTTTTCCTGCACAAAAATCCCATAGGGTGAGCATAAAGCCCAGTAAGAAATTCTTAACAAAGTATATACATTATATACAAGTCTCGTGAGATGGAATGCTTATGCCATGCCATGCCTTTTTGAAAGTAAAATACACCTTCATCTTTTGAAAACCATCATGCTCAATAATGTCATACAATTTCAACTGCTCAATGATGTCATACAATTTCAACTGCTCAACATTTATCAAATTTTATTCAAGAGGCGGTAAATACAACTCTGGTAATCCCTAGGTCAGTGTCTGCAAGTAGACTATACAAGTACTACCAATTTGTCATTTTTACCAGTATCAACTAGAGGACCCGACACCCATAATCTGTCATTTTTACCAGTATTAATTGGAAGGCTCGACACCTATTCTCTACACTACCTTTCAAGACTTACCACTGTATTTACCCGAAAACCATTTCATGAAAACTTGTTTCTCAACATTCCTTTCTCAATGCAAGTTTTCAAATCAACTTTCAAAGTTCAATGTAATCAAATGAATTGATATGCCAATGCAATGATTAATAATACAATGTAATATTTCTTCCACTTTCAATACTCCCACACAATATTCTCATTGTGATCAAAATTCTCATTTCTCACTTCGATGCAATTTCACAAGATGAATAAATACTTTATTCCAATTCATCCAAGGGATAACATAATTCCCACATTTCAAACATTTCCAACAACTTAGTCATTTCAAGACTATATCAACACTTTTAAACAACAATTTCCAAAACTTCAACAATTCTCTTATTCCATGGAAAACCATCATTTATATGTAATAAATAAATAATTTTCAAACATCATTTATTTCGGCACACAAAATAAATATAACAACATATTCTAAAGATTTTCAACATCTTTCTTAAAAATCCCCAAATTTTAGGTTTTCTCACCAAAAACCATTCATCTTCAATTATTTGAGAAGATCTCACCAAAAACATCTTTCTCTCATCAACATAGTTCAAAAACCCTCAATTTCTATTTTTATAAGGAAAAGAAAGTAAACCCACTTTCAAAATCACTCATTTTCTTAAATCAACAATCAATTTTCAAAACTAATCAATGGATGATTTTGAAAATCATCTAGATCTTACAAAAACATATATATAACTCAAAAAAAATCACTACCTCAAGCGTAAAAGAGAATATGAGCAAAACAAGGTTGAAACTCCAAAATTGTCGAAACCAACTTCTACTTGGATCAAAACAAAGCTCTTGATAAGCTCTACACTTAATCTCAAAGGAGCAAGGTAAGAAGATGCTTCCAAGTGAGTAGGTCTAAAGATCTTTGAGCAAAAATTGATCTTGGAGAGGATAGAAGAGTCTCACGGCTTGGAGAAAGAAAAAGAGAAGAAAAGGTAAAGAAAAGGTTAAGTAAAGGACCTATTTATAGTGCTAGGTCAAAATAAAATGAAGTCCTAAAGTCAACCCAAAAGACCAAGTCAAAATCCCCAAAAAGTAGGCCCAAAATGGACCAAAATCTAGAAAAAAAAGTCTGCAAGGGTCGACCCTTTCAACACAGGGGTCGACCCTATGAAGAAACTTATGTTTGATAGCATGCAAGAGGGTCGACCCTCTCCTAGACTGGTGTCTACCCTATTTTCCAGCAACCAACACACAGACATAAGAGGGTCGACCCTCTCTAGTCTGGTGTCTACCCTATTTTCCAGCAACACTTCCAGAAACTTCACCAATAGGTAAGGGTCGACCCGTAGGAAGGCTGGTGTCGACCTTAGCATAGAATTTCTAAGTTTCCATGGAACTTTTGACAAGAATAAGTGTGAACAACCAAACCCAACAAGTTTAAATCGGATTATACTCCTCCAAAACCAACCCATAACAACACCAAAGATTTTCAAAATAAAAATAAAGGATTCGAATACACTTTCCCAAAAGCTTTAAAGGACACAAATGCTACATTTTACCAAAAACGCTAAGGGGTAAAATAGGAAATTCAGGAGCAAGCTAAAGGCAAAATAAGCAACCCAAGACAAACCTTCTCAACCAAAGCAATCCAAATTTCTTACATAATTTCCAAAAGGCCACTACCCAAATTGTTTCACCAAGGTAAAGGGCAAAATAACAAATTTCAAAACAAGCTAAGGGCAAAATTAGAAAGAAGAAGAAGAAGAAAAAAAAAGAAAAAAAAAAAAAACTACAGGCAGGAAAGTGATTATTTTCCAAGAGGCCACTACCCAAATTGTTTCACCAAGCTAAAGGGCAAAATAACAAATTTCAAAACAAACAAAGGGCAAAATAAGAATAAAAAAAACAACCTATAAGTAGGAAAGTGATTCTTATATATATAGATATTTATTAAGGTAAACTATAATTTTAACTTCCGAAGTTTAACTCAAATTTTACTTTAATTTTTATTATTTCAAATTAAATAATTTGGTCTTTATTTTTTAAGTCAAGTTTCAGTTTGGTCATTTCATTCAAATTGAAGATTAAAATTAATTATTTTAGAACACTTGTCAATCTCGTAAAGTGTACACATAGAAAGATATAATAGAAATTTGAACGGCATGATTAAATTGAAACAAAACTTAAATTGTAGAGATTAAATTGTTTACAATGAAATAGTAGGGGTCAAAGTGAAATTTAAGTCAAATTATAAAGGTGAAAAGTATGATTTATCTTTTCTTTTAATATTATTCACATGGGTTAATTACATTTAATATCCTGTTATTATATTGAAATTTTATTTTAGTCCTTCCATTTTAATTGTAACACATCCTTTACTGTCACGACCCCAAACCGCCCCTAGTAGGATGGTGCCGTGATGGCCAGCAATCCGTGATTACCGAAGGCCAACTTACAAAGGTCACACACAATCAGAGCATAATATACATATGGGGCTCACAAATGCGGAAGCAATAAATCATAATACAAGTAGTCCATAAGAGCCGTGCATAAATCTAATGGAATGACATACAAGATATAGCTTTACAACCAGTTCAAAATAACAAAAAATACAAGTTACATCTTGATCAAAAGGCTTCCCGAGCCGACATGTACAAAATACAAAAGAATACAAGTCAAGAAGCATGATTTTCAAGATTGGCTGACGTAATTACAACACTGCCGACATGAACACAAAACAATGCCGACATAAACATGAATCCCAAAACAAGCTGTGCAAAACATACCTAGGCGTCGCCGCCGTCCTGCTCATCACCTACATATATATAGAGAGGGTGAGCTTGGATACTCAGTGAATGGTACAAATAATAAAGGTTTTGCATGAATATAGCCGAAGTCCTTTCAAAACAAAACATGTCAAAACCATGCGAATATTAGCCGAGGTTCTTTCAAAGCAAAACACGTCAAAACTCTATCAAATCAAGAGATGAACTGTATTCACCTATCAAATCTTACAAGTCTCAAGGGATGCTTACTGGCATCGGCAAAACACAGATTAGGCTTTCCGAACAAATGATTCCACGCGGTAAACCGTCAGTGGCAAAACAAAGACTGTATGATACATAGTCGATTGGTCAAAGGTACTGCGAAAGTTTATAGTCCTCCAGCACAAGGGACTTGTGTTACTTAAGCCCGTAGCTCTTTTTAACACGATGGTCTTGTGTTACTTAGGCCCGTAGCCTGCTTTAACACTACATCTTTCCAAGAGAAAGGACCGTATCCTTTTATACTTGGTACTGCGAAAGTTTAGAGTCCTCCAGCACAAGGGACTTTCATACATAGTACTGCGAAAGTTTAGAGTCCTCCAGCACAAGGGACTTTCCGAGATGACATCAAAACAAAGCTTACACTTGATACATCAAAATAGAGCTAAACATTCATGCTTAACAAATACTTTCATCAAAACAAAGCAAAGCAAGATTTATCAAAACGGTATAACATAGCTTTATTAGAAATACCACTCACATAGTTCTTCTCGGGTGTAGGCTCAAGGCAAAGATCAAGGTCCTACAATCACATGGCAAATACATTCTCAAAACAAGCTTTACATGCATGCAATGATCTCGGCGTTTTCACCAGATCCAAGTCAATAACAAGGCAAAGCATGCTGGGGTTTAGACGCTGTCTTTTCGTCTCATGAAAACACACTGGGTACCAACCAGGCCTTTGCCGAGGTGTGGTCTGAAGGCCACATTCAAAAGCAAAGTCGGGAAAACCTGGGTTTCCCTTTGAAGAACATAAAGAACAGGATTATCAAGAACATCAAGAACATGCATGCTAAAAACATAACTTATTTTATTCCAAAAACTGAGATTTCATGCCATGAGTTCAAAAACATGGACCTGGGTACCCATTCAAGAAGATTATGCAAGAACAAACACAAAACATGGTTCTTGTTCCAAACTTTCAGATCAAAACGAGACTTTTCTTCAAAAACTCAAGAACACCATTTTCGTTTCAAGAATCAACTTTAAATCAATGCATGGCGTGCAAAACAAAATCAATCATGCAATGTAGCTTCACAGCCAACAAGATTAACTAGAATAGAGCAAGAATCTAACCTCAAAACTCAAATCTAATGGTTCGATCCTCCAAGATCAAGCTCGGAACTCGACTCTCTCACTCTAAAACTCCTTCCTTCTTCCTCTAGAGCCTCTCTCTCTAAAGACAAAGATTTGGGACCAAAATGATTTGTTTCCAGGTCTGCCGGCTGTCTTAACACACAGCTCGGCCACGTGGTACTGTCAGGTTGGTTCAGTTCAAAAGGTGACTGATTGATAAGACAAGTCTCTGACAAAGCGTATACAACTAGCCAAAGGACAGGCACATCGGCAATCAAAGACATCGGCTAAAGACAAAGCTCGGCAATAGGGTATCAAACACATCGGCTAGGGAGGACGACACTTGACTAAGCTGTGCTACACCTTGGCCTGGGTGTGCCACACCTCGGTCTGGGTCATACCTGCCCAAGGACAAGGATCACAAGTACTAAACATCTCGGCCTAGATGATACACTCCTCGGCCTTGGTTTCGAACACCTCGGCCCAGATAGTGACATCTCGGCAAACATGCCCAGGGTGGAGATGGAGGTCAAACAAGTGGTTCGAAGAATAAATCTAAGTACAAAGGTTCAAAGGTGCACTAATGCTCAAGACAACCTCGGCTACACACCAAGCAAAGTACAAAATCATGCAAGCAATACTTCAAACAAAACAAGACAGGACAAGACTTCCAAAATATCATAACAAGGCAAGATCACACATGATTGTATGCAAGTATGACTAAGTCAAAATGAGGGTTGTTACATTTACACATTTAAGTCAAGGTAAAACATTACTGTTCTATTCATTTAATGTTGATGAGGATGACGAAAATTAACATGTACATGCAACATTTTTAAAGAAAAATATAAATGAAAGTAGAGTAATAATATACAACCAAAAAATTCTTACAAAATTTTTATACGTAGTGATGTGGCTCAATATAAACCATTCACTTTACTGAAATGGTATTGTGTTTTTTATATGAATTTGATGTATGAATAACATTTTCCATGAAAGTATAGCAATTGGTTGCACTTAAACTTGTGACAATCAGTGTTGTGAAAACTTGAAAAAAAATAAATAAATAAAAAGAAAAAGAGAGAAGGCACTATGCATGCTTGATAAAAACTACCATAGAAGCAACTTGAAGTGTAAATGATGGAAGAAATTAATCTAAATTTTTACTTTTCCTTTATTATTTTTTTAGGTTGGGGCTACAATCACAGGCCAATCTGTGCCTGGCCAAAACATTGTTCTTGTAAGACCAAGAACTTTAAGTCAAACAAATCCTAAAGGTACATGCTATATGCATATTATCTAATATTTCAATTTCTTACTCATTTTGCTCCTATTCTCTTAATAATACTAACTGTATTTTTTTATTTTTTTTGGGACACCTACTATGTATAGGATTGTGAATAAACCATAATTAGATTGCTTGGATAAATTATTGACCTTACATTTATATTTAATGTTCTTGTAATTGGCATATATCAGTTTCAGTTTTACTTTCCATATAACTTTTAAGTCCTTTTTTGCAAATTAGAACACAATGGTCCAGTTCCAATGGAAGGTGATGAGGAGATTTTTGAAGAAGAGGCAGTTTGCAAAAATTGTTTTCACAATTTGAAAGAAGAAAATATACTCAAGACGGAATGTAAATGCGGTAACGCCCTCATCCATGAAGAATGTGCAGCTAAATGGTCAAGAATGAGAGGTAACAACAACTGTGATTCTTGTGGACAAGAGGTTCAGACTTTTCCTGTTACTTTGGTTAGAGGGCTGAGTAGTTCTACTCAAGTGGTTGATAGAGAAGAGAGCAATAAATGGAGCTTGTTTTCATGGTTGATGAGGTAAATCCAATTTTGCAAGTTATCATCATATATGTAGATCAAATTGACAATAAAAGTGATACAAAGTGCAATAGAAGTAGTAGGAGTCAAGGTTGATAAATTGATTATGACATATAATTTAACTTCTTTTCAGGTTGTATTGGGATCATAGATTTGGATAGGGATTTCTCCGATGTCATGACTTGTTGCAAACTACACCTCATTCTTTAACAAGTTATCATAGTTTGAACTTTGTTTGTGTGGGCTGTAATGCCCTCAAAATAATACATATAAACCCACATTCTTGACATGCATAGATATAAGAGAATAAAGCATATTTCTATTTATCAGAGTATTCATTACAAAAGTATTACATGTTGACAATAAAAGTAAATGCCCTATGGGCTTACAACTTTCCAAGCCAACACTTGGTTACAAAAAGAGAGTACTAACTCATACACATTAAGCCCTCGGCTTGAATTTACATGTAATACCAAAATAACAAAACAACCAAAAGAGTCTTCAACTCTCAAAACCTTCCAAACTATGTCTTTGGAGGTGACATGTCACCTGAACCTAAAAATGATGTCCCATATAGGGTGAGCCAATGCCCAGTAGAGATATACTAAACCAAGTATGAGAAATAACTAAAACATTAGCATTTGATAAATGGCTAACACTTATAAAACAACTTGTAACACAATTCGGTTCCATGACAAATAGTCCATGTTTCATTTCACTTTCCTTTACTTATCCAATTTTCAAGTTATATAAACATGGCTCAGAACCTGGCCGAACAATTAAATGAGACAACGGCTCATATTAAAACACCTCCAATATCAACAATTCAAATGAGATTACAACTCATGTTAAAAACACTTCCATACTTCACAATTAATACACATATTCGCTGTATTAATGGAGTCCATCCCCTATCTCCTCCCAAACAGGTTTGAGAGTCCATCCCCTATCTCCTCTCAAACCATGGAGTACATCCCCTATCTCCTCCCAAACAATATGCATATACAATGTATTTAAACACTTGTCATATGCAATGATCAATCAATACACATATTCGCTGTATTATTTCAACCGTCATATTCAATGACATAACACGTTCGATTAGTTTCAGTTTTCCCTAATCAACATACAGTGTCTACAACAATCAAGACTATCCTCCACCGATAGCCCAAAGCAGTTATCTCTAAACAGATAATAGATTTATCAAACAGATAAAATCTCAACATTTTCATGGGTGAGTGATTAATTAATCCAACTACACCATTTAATCTCATAATTTCCCAATTTCATTATCCTCAACTCAATTTCACATTTCCCCAAATTAATTATTCAACATAATTAGGGCATCTTTTTTCCCCTTTCTCAATATCAACCCTAAGGTTCAATTTCACCAATTTAACAACAATAATTTCATTTTTCATAATCTCATATACACATGGAGTTTAACATTTGAAAACCCTCTTTTTAAAACCTCAAACCAAACCCTAACTTTCCCATAATTACCAAACAACACCATCTAATCAAAATGACCAAAATTTATGTCAAAACTCATAGAATAGAGTAGGTTATCCCTACCTCGAAATTAGAAGCCCAAAGGAGAAGAGAGATGAAACTTAAAGTGCTCCAAATCCACAACTTTTCAGATTAAAGTGAAGCCCTCGCGAAGCTCTACCTTTCTTCCAAAGGGACTAGGATAGAAGACCACTAGAAGTAGATGAAATCTTAGAGAGAGAGAGTGTAGAGAGAGAGGGAGCAGCTGATCTAGGGTTTGTGTAAAAAGAGAAGATGAAAAGTGAAGAAGGAGAAGCTGCTGCCAACTGATATATTCAAGGCTTGCTCGAGCGAAGAAGTGGTCGCTCGAGCGACCAGACACAAAGAAACCTCGCTCGAGCGCAGAAAGCCCCGCTCGAGCCAATAATTCGAAGCTTCAGGTCTGCAACCAGAAGCACGCTCGAGCGTAAGAATGCTCGCTCGAGCGAAGAAACCCAAAACATACAGCTCGCTAGCTCGAGCCAAGGAAAGCTCGCTCGAGCCAAGGAATGCAACTCTTAGGTCCAGAACTGGACGCAGACGCAAGCTCGAGCGCAAGACTTCTCGCTCGAGCCACCAGACACAACACCAACTCTCGCTCGAGCGAAGGAACCCTGGCTCGAGCAAAGGAACTAAAACAAAAAGCTCGCTCGAGTGACAAAAGCCTCGCTCGAGCGAAGACACCAAAATTTGGGCAGCAACCATTTATTTCAAAACTCACCCAACCTGTTACAAACCTGCCTAACACATCCCAAAACTCATATTAAAATAATTGAAGGACGGAAATAAGATATAAACAACAACTAACACCACGGAACCTAAGTCTGAAATACAATAATCAATGGAGGGAAAACCAAGATCGCTATATGGGCGCCTTGTATTATGCAGGACTATACAATTATTACTTTTCTCTATCGCTGTGTTTGGTTAGGGGATTTGGGAAGTGATTTGGAAAGAGAAAGGGAAAAAATGTGTGAAACTATATGAAATGTAAGTATATTTTATTCACATTTCACCTACCTTTTTCTTTTCTTTTTTTAAATCTTTTCCCAAATTCTCTAACCAAATACAGCGTATATGTATTTGGATTAGGTTGTGGAATCCAGAATGGGTTTTGTCTTTTAACAATTGAGTGAGACTAGAATTCATTGGTTGGTTGATAAATAGCAACTTTGGGAAATTATCTCTTGCGGTACACTTAGATTACATCTCTGTGTGCATTTTTCTCTATGGTGTGTGGAGAAGTGCTTCCATTCACATTTGTGGAGTGGGATGTAAAAATCCCGACACTTCCTCGTCTATGTCAAAGTTGTATCAACCTGAATCATAGGCCTCAATTTGTAAGGGCCATCTTCAAATCACTCTATTCTAATAGTTGTTTGTAGATTTACATTCCTTTATTTCTTTCCATGATTCCTTTTACCAAGTTTTTGTTGCATATTCTGACATATATTTTTGCATTCTTGGTAGGATTCGGAAGGCTTGAATTTCTCAATATCTTTCGTCTTCTCGGAGCAATTTTTACAGTAGCATATAAAAGGAGCAACTGATGAAGGGCATAATTTGATTTCTACCTTTAATTTGACGAGTTTTCTTAGTATCTTATGTTTTATGTGATGTAGCTATTTTGGCAGTATTAACTAGGGCCTAGTGATTTTGTGGTGTGAGATTGTCGGTTCATTTCTTCTGGAGAGGAGTTTGATATTTCTTATAGTGTTTATTTCTCTCCCATTGTGATATTTGTAAGTTTGAGCTATTTCTTATACTAGTTGTTAGACTTGGTGATTGTTTGCTTTCTAGTTCTTTGTAGGGTTGTTTGGGGTGTCCTAAATAAGTGTACTTTTTGTCTTTTTGGACTAAAAAATTGAGGAAAAAATATGGATGTTTGGGTTAACTTTTTGACTTTTTATGGAAAAATGTGTATTAAAAAATTGTATAAATTAGTGTGTAGGGGAAAATTAGGATTGGGAGTTGTGCAGCCGTAATTTTTGACTTTTGGTGAATAATAATAACTTTTTAACTTTTTAAGTAACTTTTTGGCTTTTTACCTTTTTTTCAACTTGCCAAACTTGGCCTTAATGTAATTCTCTATTTGTAATTAATATATATATATATATATATATTGAGAGTATTGATTTCTTAGCTCTTTGCTCTGATCTGACCAATAATTTTAAGAATTTTATGATTTCCCATTTTATTTTTCGAAACATGTAATATTATTGGCATGCAGAAAAACTAGATGATTATATAAAGAGGGGAAGGGACATGGGTGTTGACAAACAACAATTTTATGATGATTTGTCAACGCAATATTAATGTAATGGTTTCATAATTCATGTATACTTCAACTATTATGTTGACAATATTTTTTGACATGTCATATGGTAAGATAAGATTGTAAAAATAAACAGTCATTACACCATTACATAGTATTCTCAATCAATAAAAAATGATAACAAATCCTTTATCTCCTAGTTGTCTAATAAAAATGAGTCAATATGTTTTACAGATAAAATTTTCACTACATAATTGGTTTAGAACACTACGTAAAAAAATGTTATACTCCATGGTATTCCCAAAATTACCCTTAAAATGATAGGATATGTTAGTGGTTAGGGAAGCCTTGTAATAAAATAAATTTTTAATTTTATCAATTTAATTTTAATATTTTAATTTATTTTCAATCTAAATTATTCTTATTTTTATTAAGTAAAATTGACAAAAAAAAATTTATTTTAGTCATAAAACTCATTGTAGGTATACAAAAAATGTCTAAAATACTCATTTTCAATGAGTTTAGTGACTAAAATATATATTTTCAATAATGATGCTTAACAAAAATAACCAAATGATTTAGATTAAAAACAAATCAAAATATTTATTTTTAAATTAATAAAATTAAAAATTAAAGATTCATTTTGTTACAAGATTTAAATCTTGAGTTCTTTTGTTAAATTCTATGGAGAGCGACCACATCATAATTGAGGGAGACCGAATTATTAAGGGAAATTTCTATTAGTGGGGAAAAAATTGCATTGTTATGATGGTGTAATTTTGCTGCATGCATAGTACAAATACAGCTTTGTATTTGGTGCTACTCTTTTTGTATGTCAGAATTGTACCAAAAAAAAAAAGAGTCTATTTGTAGTACAATTTTTTTTTCACTGCTCCGTGTATTTCCAATTTCCCAATTATTAATTGGAGACAGTTGTCCAATATGGCCCGATGCATGAATTCAATTTTGTTAGATTCTATTTATTTTTAAATTATTCATAAAAAAATTATATTAATTCAATAATTGTAATTACATAGTTTTGTTATATTTATCTTTAAACTAATTATTTATTTATTTTAAAAACTATGTTTTTCTATTATTTGAAAACAAGTTTATAAAACTATATAACTATAATTATCAAATAAATATATTTTTTTAATAAATATTTATCCACAAATATTTACATAATAAATTATACACTACAAGAAAATGCACTTTTGGCGACTAAATTTTTAATCGCCTAAAGTAAGGATTTTAGTTGTCGAAATATTTTCCCGACTAAATATTTTGGTCGCCGAATTTGTTGCGAGAAGATTGCCGAAGAAGGTTTTGGTGACTAAAAAAAATTTAGTTGCCAAAAGCCCTATAAATGGCGACTAATGTTTTAGTAGGCAAAAGTAAAAGGTATTGGCGACAAAACAACCTTTAGTTCCCGATGAGGCAAATTGGCGACTAATCTGTTAGTCGCCCAAACCTACTAATTTAATTTAAATTAAATCACATTTTCAGCTACTAAACTTTTTTGTTGCCAAAACTTCACGTATCTAAGGTGACCAAAGTTTCAGTCGCCAATAGTTTTTTTGTGCATCTACATTGTTTTAGCTACTAAATGTTTAGTCGCCGAAAGTCCAAATTCTTGTTTAGCTACTACACAGGTTAGTCGGCCAAAGTCTAATTTTTTTTTAGCTACCAAAGGTTTGTCGCCTATAATATAATTGTTATGTTTTTGGCGACTAAATATTTAGTCGCCAAAAGGGTTTTTCTTTTTTTGGCTACTAAAGGAATAGTCGCCCAAACTGTTTTTATTCTTTTTTGGCTACTAAATATTTAGTTGGCAAAAGATTTAATTTTTTTTCCGCTACTAACTATTTAGTCACTAAAAATATTTAACTTTATTTTTGGCTACCAATTGTTTTGTCGCCAAAAATATCATTTTATGTGTTTATTTTTTGTTCATTTTAATTAATTTGTCCACAACCTATATATATCCACCACAACCTGTAATAGGTATACAAACAAAACAATGTGTATATATTATCAGCCATTCAATAACGCATATTTCACGTACAACCATCAAACAAAAAAGAATACCTTTTAATGTAAAGTTATATACAAGCCAGCTATATATTCCAATCAGAAATAATAATGTCATACATCACAAATAAGCATACCAAAACAATGTCCTCCGTATACAAAAATATTAAAACTACTATGCATTGTAATGACCATTTGGCATGGTACAAATTACCATGGTAATATGTACCACGACAAAAGGTAATCTATATACCACAACAATAAATACAAGTTTCATGTCAAAAGTACTGTGTATCCCGCAAAGAATTATATGTACGATTCATCCAAATTTCACACAAGAAGCAGAGGATGACAAAAAAATGGAAGATCCACATGTCAATGCCAAAAGCCATCTACAAAACAAAAATTACACCCATTAGTTCCATATACAATTTCAACATAAGACCACGCAAAAAAAAAAAGTTAATAGATCTGCAAAGGGATTTTTTTCGTTTTTTATTTTTATTTTTTGGCTAAGGCAGTTTCATCCCTCAATCATATAATTTTGAAAGTGAAATTAACATTATTGAAATGTTAAGAACCAAAACAACACAAAGTGCACAAGATTAAACAATTATGAGGAAAAATGTGAGGTTGTGCAACACATACATTCAACAATTATGAGGAAAAATGTAGCCCCTTAAAAATGAAAATCAAGTTATGGTTGTGCAACATATTCAGCAGTGATGAGAAAACATGTAGCCCCTAAAAAATTACAATCAATGTAAGGTTGTGCAACATAGTTAGCCCCCAAAAGCCTTTTTCGACTAACCTTGTGGCGTTTTGACGCCAACTCCCCACCTACGCATGCTAATTACATCCCATCTATCCCCACAGGTCTTATTTGTCATGAGGAAGCTACCTGTGCCATCCATAGAGTGGTTCGGGGGATGCTTTGAATTTCCGGCCCTGAAAGGCCTTTTTCGGCTAAGTTTATGGCATTTTTCACGCCAACTCCCAACCTACGCATGCTAATTACATCCTGTCTATCCCCACAGGTCCTATTTGACACGAGGAAGCTACCCGTGCCATCCATAGAGTGGTTTGGGGGCTGCTTTGAATTTTCAGCCCTAAAAGGCCTTTTCGGCTAAGTTTATGATGTTTTTCACACCAACTCCCAACCTACGTGTGCTAATTACATCCCATCTATCCCCATAGGTCCTATTTATCATGAGGAAGCTACCCGTGGCATCTATAGAGTGGTTTGGGGACTGCTTTGAATTTTCAGTCCCGAAAGGCCTTTTCGACTAAGTTTATGGCGTTTTTCACGCCAACTCCCAAGATGCATGGAATATATGTTCTTCTATATATTATCCTCTATTTTGATGATGTTAGCTATTTTTTTTAAACCCATAAAGGAACGCAAAAAAACGCACATAAGTAAACCCACAAACTATGATTTCAAGTAACATGCACTTTCAGTTGTGCTACTAGTGGCAATGATTTCAAAACCCGAAAACTGAAATTTGCAATTTTGAAGTCAATATTATTGTTGCAACTTATGAGCCATCATGAAAGAGACCTAGTAAAATATCTTGTCTAGATTTGAATATGATGCCAAGTACACTAGTCTTCATGAGTCAAGTATGTTGAGTTACGTGTGTCTCATTATTTTATAGTGGCTGAAGTAGTTAAAATTTCCATTTGTGATTCAATGAAACTTTTTGTCTCCTTATATGGTCCTTTTAGTTTTCAGTCAATTTGAAGGGAAAGTTTACATTGTACAAGGTTTTGATGGGTTTGAGTTTTCTGAGAAGCACGTGAACATACTCATTCGCTACATCTCTCTATTTGACTAACCTGGAAACGATCACCCTCTACCAGGACTTGGTTGTCAAGATTCTGCCTGTATCTTTATTGTTATTTTACTAATTACTTCTGTTTTGTCAAGATTCTGTGCATAATTATCTGCATTTATTTGTGACTCTTTGCTTTCTCACTTGAGATTTGTCATTTTTCTTATTAGCCACTACAGAACTTAGGAAATTTCACCTTATTAATAATCAATTTATGCTCATCTTGTGTTTCATTGGGCAGGTACTTGATAGCCTAACACACAATTGACTACCAACACCCTATGCTATTCTTCAACACACTGGCAGTTTTTGTGTTAGTGGTTGCCAAGTTCCCACACATGCACAAGGTCCGTATTTTTGGAATCAATGCGGATCAGTGAGTTAAGGTTCGCTCAAACAATGCAAATTACATTTAAAACTCTAGTTACAATGTTTTGATCACTGTGGCGTTTTCCGTGTAATGAGATTTTCCTTGTACAGATGTTGATACTGTAAAGGGTGTATTATTTTTCTTCTTATTAAGCAATTTTTACAGCGATTTCGGTTTTTGACCTGTCATTTGTGGTGTTCCGGACTCAAGTTTTATGGTTTGATATTAGTATCCATGTCTTTTCTTCTTTCCACTCGTTGAGTTTGAGTTTTGGAATGTCTTGGGAGTGTTTGGAGCAGGTTAGTTGCAAGTTGTTCAACTTAGTGTCGTCCAGAAATTTGCCTCTTCGCTTGAGCGAGCTTTGTGAGCTCCCAGCACTTTTGCAGAAAAGAGTCCTTCGCTCGAGTGAGGCTTCTTGCGCTCGAGCGAGGGTGTGCGTCTGAAAAACTTCTGAAGCTATGTATTCTGCGCTCGAGCAAGGTGACTTATTATGTCTGGTCGCTCGAGTGACCATTCCTTCGCTTGAGCGAGCCTGACGTATATCAGTTCCCAGCAGCATAGTTTTACTTCACTTTTTGATTTCTTTTCACTCAAAAACCCTAAATCAGCTGCTTCTCTTTCTAGAATTTGACTTCTCTCTACAAATACATCTAGATCTAAGGATCTCTCTACCCTAGTGCCTTTGAGAATAAGGTAGAGTGTTTCAAGAGCTTCATTTTGATCCAAGAAGAAATTGGTTTCGTCATCTTTGAAGTTCCTCCTTGTCGTTGAATCTTCTACACTTGATGTAGGGATTTTCTACACTCTTATATCATTTTTAGCTTAGTTATTTGCTATTGTGTATAGATGGTGAGATTTGGTTGTAGTTTGGACAAATCTAGGATTTGGGGATGATATGGAAATGATGGGTTTTGATGAATACGAAATAGATGAGTATGGGGTTTGAATATGAGGTCATGTTGTGCCAAAATAATTGATTTTGGTATTTGGGTTGATATTTGGAAAAAAAAAGGGATTTTTCCGTAATTTGATTAAATCATTATTTTGTATAAATAATTGGGATTAACATTGAAAATGTGAAATTGGATGGTTATGGATATAGATGGTGGAATTAGATATGTATTATCTTACACCTTTGGAAGTTTTGAATAAACTATTTATCTTAAGATTGAATAGCTATTTAGAAATAACTGTATTGGGCTATCGGTGGAGGATAACTATGATTGTTGTAGAAATTGCATAAGGATTATGTGATTTAATACTAATCCGTTGTTGGTTGTCATTGAATATGACTACGTTTATTATACATTGTATATGTATGCTTGTTGGGAGGAGAAAAAAGATGTACTCCATATGTATGATTACATTTATAAATACATTGTATATGTATATTTGTTTGGGAGGAGAAAGGGGGTGTACTCCATATGTGATTATGTTTCTAAATACATTGTATATGTACGTTTGTTGGGAGAAGAAAGGGGATAAACTCCATTGAAAATAAGTTGGCCGGAGTGTCTTGGGTAAAAATCCCAAAATCTTATATATATATATATATATGGGTGCCGATTCCCGTGGACGAAATATCCGTAAAATGGCAAATTGGAGAAGTTAAGTGTGTTTTGTATGATTGGAAAAAACCATTGAGTTGTAGTCTCAATTTGGTTATTGAAAGATAATTGACTTAACTCATGAATTGAGAAGTATATTAGTTATT
This sequence comes from Camellia japonica, assembly GCA_030407325.1. NCBI lineage: Eukaryota > Viridiplantae > Streptophyta > Magnoliopsida > Ericales > Theaceae > Camellia > Camellia japonica. The sequence goes on along the minus strand of JAPPVO010000036.1, from coordinate 42,934,662 downwards.
GAAAGATAATAGATTTAACTCATGAATTGAGAAGTATAAATGAATTGGTAATGAATTGAAGGAAAATAGATTAAGGTTTGAACAACTTAGCATGAAATGAATATGCAAGTTTGTGGATGTTTTACTACCGACATTATTTGTGCACATGGTACTTATACCTTTGCTAAACCTCATATATTGTATTAGATTATTTCTACTGAGCTATGGCTCACCCTATATGGGAACATCATTTTCAGGTGCAGGTGATATGCTTCCATCAAGGCAATAGCGTGGAGGGACTTTTGGGAAGCAAGAGCTTCTTAATTATGTTTTGTTATATGTATGTTTTGTTATCTAAAAGGCCAAGGACTTAAGATGTAATGAGCGAGACTCACTTTTGTATAGCCAAGCAATGGCTTGGGAAAATGTAAGCCTACAGGGCATTCGACTATACGTGAACTTTTATAAATAAACTCTGATGAATGAAAGTATTTATTTCTGTTATATCTTCCTCATAACAGTTGGATTTATGGTATATTTTGGCGACGTTACACTTTTCACTTGGTAACATGATATCTTTGTAGAAGCTGGATTTTCTAGAATTGCTCAAATATACAAAGTCTCTGTCACTTGACTTTGAAAACCTAAATTACACTGTTATTGCTTTCCATATAATTGATATATGAATAGTGTTCATGGGATTTGGGGCTAAAAAGACACAATTTTGGAGCTTAGCCTCTTTGCTTTGAGGGTTCTTTTTAATGTTATCTTTCAATGTAGTACTTGTATGGTCAGTGATTATTTGTTCCCTTCTGAGGCATGGACAGTAAACCATATTGGGGGCTGCTTTGAATTTTCGGCCGCGAAAGACCTTTTTCGGCTAAGTTTGTGGCGTTTTTCATGCCAAGTCCCAACTTACGCACCCTAATTACATCCCGTATGTCCCCACAGTTCCTATTTCATATGAGGAAGCTACACGTGCCATCCATAGAGTGGTTCGGGGGCTGCTTCGAATTTTCGACCCCGAAAGGCCTTTTTCGACTAAGTTTATGGCGTTTTTCACACCAACTCCCAACCTACGCGTGCTAATTACATCCTGTTTGTCTCCACAGGTCCTAGTTGACACGAGGAAGCTACCTGTGTCATCCATAGAGTGGTTCGGGGGCTGCTTTGAATTTTTGGCCCCGAAAGGCCTTTTTCGGCTAAATTTATGGCGTTTTTCACACCAACTCCCAACCTACGTGTGCTAATTACATCTCGTCTGTGGTTTGGGCAAGGTGCGGTTTACCCCCCTGACATTCAGATATCACCACATAACCCCCTGTGGTTGACGGACGAAAACGCATAATAGCTTTTCTATCTAAGATAACAAAATGTGAAAGTCATGCACCTCTATAGAGAGTGAGTCCATTTTTATGACGAAAATACCCTTTCTATCCCTTCAAACTTATAAAAGATGCCATTCTATTTCAACCTTCTTTTTCTTTACCACCTCTTCTCTCTCTCTCTCTCTCTCTCTCTCTCTCTCTCTCTCTCTCTCCCCCCCCTTCAAACCACCACCCATATCCATCACACCACCACATCAGCCCCTCCTCTCACACGCCATCCTTAAACCTCCTCCCACATCAAATTGATTCATCCCCAAAATTATATTTTACACACACACACACACATATATATATGCACAGTGAAGATGAGATTGCATTTGTATAAACGATCTTTCATCTTTTTCTTTTTTCTTTTTTCCTTCTTGGGTAGAGGTTTATAGATCTAGATATTGATGGCATTATTTATAATCAAACTTTATATATATATATATGCATATATATACAACCCAATCAAATTTTTTTTTAGTTTTATAACTTCTGAATTGTAGCGATCCCGATTTTGACCCGCCTCTTTGTGGTGTTCCGGGCTTGGGTTGGTATGATTTTGAACGGTGTTACGTATCTTAGTTTCCTGTATTTCCCTTATTTTGGTTATCGGGTTGTAGCTGTGTGTTTGGAACAGGTAATGTTTCATGTTTGTATCGGGTTGTAGCGTATCTTTCATGTTTTGCCACTTCGCTGACTATGTCGGGGATCGAGCTGCCCGATCAGCTCGCGGGGGTCCAAGGGGCAACGCCCCTTGGCAGGTCTGAGGGCAGCGCCCCATGGCGGGTCCGAGGGCAGGGCCTTGGCGGGGTAGAGGGGCAGCGCCCCTGAAAGCAAAAATGCAAAATGCATTCGAAGTTACTTATCCGCTCGAGCGGCCGTTTATGCGCTCGAGTAGAGAATGTTTGGTTTCAGAAGTTTGACTTGTCTGCAAAAGTACTGGGAATGTGTATTTGACGCTCGAACGGGGTTTTCCACGCTCAAGCGGACCATGTTATATCAGTTCGTGAATATGATATTTCAAATCACTTTTGTATATTTCTCTCTCTAAAAACATTTCATTTCCCTTCTCTCTACATTTCTCTACACAAACTAGATCAAAAACCTTGATTTCTCAAGATCCATTTGAGTTTTGCCATTGTTTCTTCATCAACATGGGTTATCATCTTGAGGGCTTCGTTGTGTGCGGTGAAGATCGAGTTTAGGCATCGTTGATTTTGGGGTTTCATCTCTATTCTTCTTCAAACTTGAGGTAGGGATTTTCTTTGAGTTATATATATATATTTTTGCAAGATCTAGATGATTTTTGAAATCATCCTTTGATAGCTTTTGAAAATTGATTATTGATTCAAGAAGTTGAGTGATTTTGAAAGTGAGTTTGTCTCTTGTTCTTTAAAATGATCTTATGGGTTTTGATCTTCGTTGATTGAAGAAAAGATGATTTTGGAAAGTTTTCTTTCAAAAGATTTGAGTTGTATAGTTTTAGTGAGAAAACCTAGAAATTTGGGATTTTTAAAAGAGATTGAAAATCCATGAATGATATTGTTATATCTATTTTGTGTGTCAAAATAAATGGATGTTTGGAAAATTTCTTGTTTATATTTATATAAATGATAAATTTCGTGGAATATGAGAATTGTTGTTCATTTTGAAAATTATTGTTCAAAACGTTGAAATAGTCTTGAAATGACTAATTATCAAAGATACTTGAGAAAAGGGAATTGTGTTATTCCTTGGATGATGAATTGGAATAAAAGTATTTATATTCATCTTGTGAAATTGGCATATCAATTCATTTGATTACATTAAACTTTGAAAGTTGATTTGAAAACTTGCATTGAGAAAAGAATGTTAAGAAACAAGTTTTCATGGAATGGTTTTGGGGTAAATACATTGGTAAGTCTTGATAGGTGGTGTGGATAATATTGAATAAGTTGGCCTAAGAGTCCGGGGTGAAAGACCGAAAACCCGCGCAGATAGGTGTCAAGCCTTCCTGTTAATACCAGTAAAAATGACAATTTGGTAGTATTCGTATGGTCTACTTGCTGACACCGACTTAGGGATTGCCAGAGTTGTATTTACCGCCCCTTGAATTAAATTGTTAAGTTTTGAACAATAGACATTTCATGGCATCATTGACCATGATGGCTTTCAAAAGATGAAGATATAATTTATTTGCAAAAAGACATAGCATGGCATATGTATTCATCTCTTGAGACTTGTACAAAATATATATACTTTGTTAAGGATTTCCTACTGGGCTTTATGCTCACCCCACGGGATTTTTGTGCAAGAAAAGATGTGGTGATTCTGCCTAACTAAAGGTAAGGAAATATGTGTTGAGAGTATAAGGCTCTCATTTTGCTGTAACTCTGTTTGTAAGCCAAAGGCTGTATTTGTGTGGGTTTGAATAACCATTTTGTGTAACCAGGCCTAAGCCTTGGAAACTTGTAAACCCTTGGGGGTATCTATTTGTTTATGTTATTTTGATTTGAAGTGAATGTATTTTCGCCTGAAGACTATTTGTATCATGTAATGCAAGTGTGGGGATTTATTTTTGGTTTTCCTTTAAAGAACCATGGTTATCATATTATCATTTGGGTATAAAAATTGGGACGTTATAACTTGATATCAGAACTACCGGATTTGAATACTTGGAGCTCGTGGGAAGTGGTTGTTTAACCACAATGGGTTTATTTGGCATGCTTAGGAAGTGTTATGCATTTTGTGACTATGTGATAACATGCTTATGTGACTAAATGGGTATGAGATTGGACTTTTGGGATGTTGTTTGCACCTGTTAAATTCCTTGAGGTCTCATTAGAAGGGTACTTGATCAATACTCGTTCTACTTAGAATTCTTGGTTTTTCGTAGGACAGATTTCATCGTAAAAGAATAGTCCGTATGTGTTTACATGACTAAGTACTTATGTGGAGTGAAATTGAATTGTGTATATGGTAGAGAAATATATAGAATTGTTGTAGTCGAATGTGTGAGTCAAGTTATGAGCACATATGAGTTAATGTGCTAAATTATTTCTCTTGTGTCCTTTATTAGGATGTCAGGAAGGGGTCAAGTTCGTGGTGGTAAAGGCGGGAGGCGCGGTAGGGCTCGCCGAGGTGTGCATAAGGTACCGGTCCATAGGGTTCGGGTGCAAGAAGAAGGGTTCAACCAAGCTAATATGGCCAAGCAAGCAGGCCAAGCTAATGTGGTCGAGCAGGTGGGACAAGCAGGTCAAACCACAATGGGGGGCCCTAGCTCGAGAAATGATAGGGGCTTTAAGAGAGTGTATGAACTTGTTGAGGGTGGAGAATTAAGCCCGAGAGAACACCGCGGAGTCAAGGGCGAGTTTCCTTACTAGAGAGTTCTTGCGGGCCAAACCAGATGAGTTCCATGGTGGCCCCAAGCCCAAGAAAGCGGATGAGCGGCTCGAACAAACTGTGAAGACATTTGAGATGCTTCATATCAAAGATAGTGAACTAAGAGTGACTCTAGCGAGTTACTACCTTAAGGAAGACGCGGGTCAATGGTGGAAATATGCCAAGGGTAGAGTGGAGCCGACATAGGAAGCCTTTGCGGTTGCTTTCCAAGATAAGTACATACCTCCCACTGCTAGGGAGAGATTAAGGCAAGAGTTTAAAGACCTCAAACAACTCGACATGCCCGTAGTCGAGTTTGAGGCGGTCTTCTCTAGTTTGTCCAGATTTGCACCAAAGTTGGTGGCAACGGAAGAGCGCCGTTGCATTGAATTTAAAAAGAAATTGAAAGCAAAAATTATGTCCAAGCTTGTCGAAAATATGATTCGGGAATATGACCGTCTTGTGGAGACAGCGACACATGTAGAAATTTCCATACAAGCCGAGGAGGAAATGCTTCGGAGTTCGAGGTCTAGGGGCCAAGAGTCTCAAGGAGACTATAGGTAGAACAAGAAGAGCAGGAACACCTATCCATGCCAGTCCCAACCACAGTAGTCTAGATCCACTTTTCCTTTACCTAGTGCAAGTCTGGGAAAAAGTGCATCAAGTAGTTTCTTGTGTTTCAAGTGTGGCCAACCGAGTCACAAAGCCTTCTCATGCCCACAGAAGGGAGGAGGGAAATTAATGTTACCACCACCTAACCGATCTCAAAGTCATCTCAGTCTCAGAATAAAGGTCAAGGGTTTAATTGTTATCAATGTGGTCAGCCGGGGCATATGAAGAGAACTTGTCCACAGTTGGGAGGCACATCTGGCACATCAGGGTCGAGGCAGACTCAAAGCCACCAGTAGGCTCAATCAGTCCAAGCTTCGCAAGTTAATCAAGGAGCCACTTCGGCTCAATCAGTACAACAAGCCTATGCTCCGAGAGGGGAGCAAGTTAATCAGGGGCCACAAGGGCGCAATTATGTTGTTACCGTGCCACATTAGTTGCCAGAATCCTCAGTTGTGAGAGGTATTATTGTCGTGTGTAACTCTTTGGCTAATGTGCTGATAGATACGGGTGCGTCTCATGCATTTATATCTACTGCATTTGCTTCTGCATTGGGGTTAGAGGTATCACGGTTAGTGCCTCCACTCAGAGTAGAGTCACTTGTTGGGGGTACAGTTGATTTAGACTGGGTGTGTCGTGATTGTGAGATAGAAGTTGCCGGCATCGACTTCCGTTTGCTTTTGTGTTGCTAGATATGTCGAGTTTTGATGTCATTTTAGGCATGGACTGGTTGTGTTCTTACCAAGCTGTGATTGATTGTTACCGTTAGAGAGTTACAGTGTGCACTTCGAGTGGTGATTGTTTTTACTTTTTGGGAAACCGAGTTGATAGGACCTTGTCACCAATTGTTGACCCTCGTAGTAGAAGCAAGCTTAGTGGCCTTCTTGCAACTCTCTTGGATAGTGAGAGTGACGGGGCTCGTGTTGAGTTACCAAAGGTAGTTTGTGAATACTCGGATGTCTTTCCCGAGGATCTTACTAGTTTGCCACTTCACTGGGAGATCGAGTTCTCCATTGAAGTAGTGCCTGGCACGGCACTGATTTCCATGTCACCGTATAGATTTGCACCTGCCGAATTGCATGAGTTAAAGATTCAACTCTAAGAAATTTTAGACAAGGGCTTCATTCGCTCTAGTACATCGCCTTTGGGAGCGCCGGCTCTCTTTGCGAAGAAGAAGGATGGGTCATTGCGGTTGTGTATTGATTACCGCAAGTTGAATAGAGTTACAGTTAAGAACAAGTATCCTCCACCCAGAATAGATGATTTGTTTGACCAACTTAGAGGATCTCACTACTTTTCGAAAATAGATTTAAGGTCGAGGTATCATCAGTTGAGAGTCCGGGAGGAGGACATTCAGAAGACGGCCTTTCGTACGCGTTATGGCCACTATGAATTCCTTGTATTGCCTTTTGGGTTAACCAATACACCTACTTCCTTTATGGATTTGATGAACAAAATTTTTCGGGAATACTTGGACCGTTTTGTGGTCGTCTTTGTGGATGACATATTGATTTATTCAACCTTCGAGGCGGAACTCGAGACTCACTTGTGGGTAGTGCTGGGTTTACTTAGTGAGCACCAATTGTATGCCAAATTTGAGAAATGCGAGTTTTGGTTAACCGAGGTGAAGTTTTTGGGACATGTGGTGTCTAGAGACGAAGTAACTATGGACTCCTCAAAGATAGATGCCGTACAGGATTGGAAACAACCCAAGAATGTTTTTGAAATCTGAAGTTTCTTGGGATTAGCGAGGTATTATCGACGTTTTGAAGGGACTTCTCTAGACTAGCTGCACCTTTGACTAAGTTGACTAGAAAGGGTATCAAATTTGTGTGGAGTGAAACTTGTGAAAAGTCATTCCAAGAGCTTAAGACTAGATTGACTACCGTACCGGTTTTGATAATTCCGGAAAGGGGTTTGAATTACACTATTTATTGTGATGTGTCTGGGGATGGACTTGGTTGTGTCTTGATGCAAGAGGGAAAAGTTGTGGCCTACGGTTTACGACAATTGAAAACTCATGAGAAAAATTACCCCACCCATGATCTAGAATTAGCAGCGGTGATTTTTGCTTCGAAAATTTGGAGGCATTACTTGTACGATGTTTGAAATCTTCTCTAATCATAAGAGTCTAAAGTATTTGTTTTCTCAAAAAGACTTGAATTTATGACAACGGAGGTGGATGAAATTTATGGAGGATTATGACTTTGAGTTACACTATCATCCAGGGAAGGCCAATGTGGTGGCCGATGCTTTGAGTCGAAAATCTGTGAGTAGTTTGGCAAGTGTGGCCATTCGGGAATGGGATATGCTAGATGTTATTGGCATGTTTGATTTGCACTTGGGTGAGTCTAGAGAGAGTGCTACCTTGTTTACTTTGAATGCTCAACCTACCTTGGTTAGTAAGGTCATAAAGGCACAACGAGGAGACCGTGATGTGGAATCAATCCGTGTTAAGATTTCTAATGGGAAGGAAGAGAAAGGTTTGAACGTTCACTCGGATTTGAGTGTACGTTACCTAGACCGTTTGTTTGTACCAGAATCTTGTAGAGAGGAAGTACTTCAGGAGTTCCATCACTCACGCCTTGCGGTACACCCAGGAGGCACTAAAATGTATCATGATCTTAGTTGTCAGTTTTGATAGAGGGGTATGAAACGAGATGTCGCTTTATTTGTATCGAAGTGCCTTACTTGTCAACAAGTGAAGGACGAACACTAAAGACCAGCGGGTTTGTTACAACCTTTACCGATAGCCGAGTGGAAATGGGAGCGTGTTACCATGGATTTTGTAGTTGGGCTTCCTAGAACACAACGAGGCAATGACGCCGTTTGGGTGATTGTTGATAGGTTGACTAAGTCTACTCATTTCATTTCGATGTGCACCAGCGACTCAGTTGAACGCTTGGCAAAGTTCTACATTAGAGAGATAGTTCGACTTCATGGAGTCCCTGTGACTATTGTGTCGGATAAGGATCCTCGTTTTACTGCCCGATTATGGCAAAGCCTTCAAGAGGCGTTGGGAACTAAGTTGACTCTTAGCATCACTTATCATCCTCAAACCGATGGACAGTCGGAACGTACTATTCAGATTTTGGAGGACATGCTTAGAGCTTGTGTCCTTGATTTTAAGGGGCCTTGGGAAAAGCACTTACCATTGATTGAGTTTGCTTATAACAATAGTTACCAAGCTAGTATTGGGATGGCACCATTTGAGGCCTTGTATGGCCGACCTTGTAGATCACCGGTTTGTTGGGCCGAAGTGGGTGATGCATCGTTACTGGGTCCGGAAATTGTTAGAGAGACAACCGAGAGAGTTGTTCTCATTCGAAAGAGATTAGCTACGGCCCAAAGCCGACCAAAGAGTTATGCCGATAAGAGGAGACGACCTTTATCTTTTGAAGTTGGTGACCATGTGTTTCTAAAAATCTCACCAAGGCGGGGTTTGATGAGATTTGGTAAGAGTGGCAAATTATCTCCAAGGTTCATTGGGCCTTTTGAGATCTTAGAGCGAATTGGGGAAGTGGCATACCGGTTAGCTTTACCGCTACAACTTTCGGGAGTTCACAACGTATTTAATGTATCTATGCATAGGAAGTATGAACCCGACCCTTCTCATGTGCTTGATTGGGTTGACTTGGAGGTAGATAAAGATGCCTCTTACGAAGAACGACCGGTTCAAATATTAGATACCCGGGAGCAAATACTACGGGGCAAAACTATACCGTTGGTAAAGGTGTTGTGGAGACACCATGGGGTTGAAGAAGCGATGTGGGAACGGGAGGCGGAAGTCCGCTCCAAATATCCGAATTTGTTTGAAAATGCTTAAGTTGCTTTTCTTTGTAATATTCCCTAGTGTTGAGAGAAACGTATTTAAAGTTGTTAAGTATAAGGTTGTTGAGAGTTGCCATTACTTTTTTGGAAATTTCATGTTTATGCGTATTTGGGAGGTTATTGTTAATGAGATAACCATGGTGGAAATGGTGAAAATTGGTTAAGAGTTAGTATTATGATTTGAAAATGAAATAGTGTGGTTTTGATCGCTAGAAACCCCTTTGTTTGGGTAGTTTGATTTGAAATTTCGGGGACGAAATTCTTTAAGAGGGGAAGGTTGTAGCGATCCCGGTTTTGACCCGCCTCTTTGTGGTGTTCTAGGCTCGGGTTGGTATGGTTTTGAACGGTGTTACGTATCTTAGTTCCCTGTATTCCCCTTATTTTGGTTATCGGGTTGTAGCGGTGTGTTTGGAACAGGGCTTACTCAGTTTTTAATTAAAAAAACAAGAAGGCCAAATGTAAATTTGTTATCACATTTTCATGGTCAATAATTTTATGGGTAATTTGTAACGCCCCAAAAATAATTACAATAATCTAACTCTAAACACCAGTACAAAGTGATATAAATAAAATAAGAAACTTCCATTAATCAGAGTTAGTATACAAAGGTGACACATACGATATACATTCATAAATCACTCATCCTGAATTTACAACATGTGTTACAAGATGAAATAAGAAATGAAAGTCCAACAAATATTCATATGTCCTAATGGCTTACATCTTTCCAAGACCGTACTTAGTTACAACAAAATGAGTCATCAGCTCAATACAAATAAAGCTCTAGGCTTGAAAGGCAAGTAAATACAAAATAAACAAAAGTGAGCCTTCAGCTCCACAATCCTCCCAAGCTAAGTCCTTGACCAAATATCACCAGCACCTGAAAATGTTTTTCCCAAGTAGGGTGAGTTAAAACCTAGTAGAAACAATCTAGCACAATATATAAATCTTAACAAATATATAAGTATGATATGCATATACAATGCCCATGATACAATTATTCATATTCTTACACGATCATAATATGCCAAGTTTCATATCTCAATCCATTTTATCTTAATTCATTTCCTGACAATTCATTTTACCTCAATCCATTAGTCAAATCCATTATTATCTAGACAACCCAACTGAGGCTATAACTCAGTGATTCTCTAACCAATACAATCATTTCACAAACACTTCAAATTTTCCATTTTACGAAAATTTCATCCGCAGGAATCGACACCCATGTATACACGCGGTTTTCGGGACTTTCACCTTAGACACACAGGCCAACTTAATTCAATGGAGTCCATCTCCTTTCTTCTCCCAAATATGGAGTACATCCCCTTTCTCCTCCCAAACATCATACATATACAATGTATTAACACACGGTCATATTCAGTGACAACAAATAAGAGATTAGTTCCAGTTCACCTAATTTCATGCAATTTCTACAACAATCATAACTATCCTCCACCGATAACCCAAAACAGATATACAATCTTCAAAGCAGATAAACTATCCAAATTCTCATAGATGAAAGATAACGAGTATCCAACCCACCATTTATATAAACATCCATCTAATTTCATATTCTCAATACTAATTTCATTATTTATACAAAATAATTCTTTTAAACATTTTAGGGCAAAACTCCATTTCTTCCAAATCCAACCCCATGTGTCAAAATCAACAAATTTAGCACAACACAATCTCATATCTACACCCATAATCATTTTCAACACCTTCATTTGAAAACCCCTCTTTTGATTTTAAATCAAAACCCTAGGGTTGTCTAAAATCCTTCAAATCCCAACCTTAGTTACACAATCAATAAATAACTAAGTTAAAGATCATAGGAGAGTGTCAAAAGTCCCTACCTCAAAGTTAGAAGTCGAGCAAGCAAGGAGAAAACTTCAAAGATACTCAAACACAACTCTATTCGGGTAGAAATGTAACCTTTAGATGCTTTATCTTTTTAACAAAGGAAGTAGGGTAGAGAAACCACTAGATTTAGGTGAAAATGTAAAAAGAGTGAGAGTTTTAGGGTTTTGAGAGAAATAGATGTAAAAAAGTGATGTAAAAAGGTGTTGCTACGAACTGATATACGCACAGTCTGCTTGAGCGTAAGAGTTGATGCTCGAGCACCGAATGCACACCCCTAGTAGTTTTGCAGACAACAAACCAACGCTTGAGCGCAAGAAAGGTCGCTCGAGCTGAGCTCGCTCAAGCGCAAAAAGGCACCGCTCGATCGTAGAATACACCCTCCTAGTAGTTTTGCAGACCTGCAAAAGTATTAAGAATTCACAAAGCTCGCTCGAGCGGGAAGGAGCAAAATTCTGGGCAACAAGAGTTTGGAAACTAAGCAACCAACCTGTCCCAAACACAACCACAACAACCCAATAGCCAAATTTAAAGAATTACAAGGAGAGCAAGATATGACCCACAATATAAAACCATTAAACCTGAGTCCGAAATACAACAAGAGTTGGGCCAAAACCGGGATCGTTATATAATTAATGTCACGCCCCGAAATACTTCGACATGAGCTACCCACATGACTATTACATCGACTCACTTCCAAGATAAGATATTAACCATATCCCTTTACATAAGATCCAATGTTTTACAAAAATAATCTCACATGCGGTTATACATTCATTGATAAACTAGTACATGAATCTATAGCATGTAAAATCATCAAATCAAACGAATAAGGCCCTCAAGGGCTTACAAGTTCCAAGGTAATAGCCCAGTTACACAAAATGGTCTCTCGGACCCATACACATTAGCCCTTGGCTTTACAAAAATCTACACAAAAATATAAGAGCAAATACTCTTCACAATCACGTCCACGCCATCAACTCGGCGGGATCACCACATCTTTACCTGCACCAAATCCCCTAGGGGTGAGCATAAAGCCCAATAGAGAATTCTCACAAAGTATATACAGTTGTGCATTTTCCTCAACATAATAAAAAAATAAATAAAAAAACGTGAATGCAATGCCATGCCAAGGTCAATAAACGAGGAAAATATTCATTTGCAATGCACTATTTCAAAATCACCATGTTCTTAATATTATCTTGTAATCTCATCAATTTCAAACTTCCAATGTTAATTCAATAGGGGCGATAAATACGATACTGGTAATCCCTAGGCTGATGTCTACAAGTAGACTCTACGAGTACTACCAAACTGTCATTTTTACCGGTATTAACCGAAAGGCTCAACACCTATCTGCGCGGTTTTTTGGTCTTTCACCGTGGACACTCAGGCCAACTTATCAAGTTCAACTACACCCCCTATCCGGACTTACCACGTATTCACCCCATGTCACCTTTCTATAGTTCTCTTTACAATATAATCCTTTCTCAAGATAAACATTTTTCCAACTCATCTCATGATGTGCAAGAATGTTAATAAATCAATTTAGAACATGATGCAATGCATAGTATTTCATAGTGTTTCTCCGTTTCAAACATCTCTACAACACTATTTCACAATAACCAAACCATCGATGCATAACAACAATAACTTTCTCATCAAGCTCAAATCTCAACAAGCTAGCCTTTTCAAAGCAACATGCGATGTTCTCAAAATAACTTCTTTAAAATTCTACTACATTCACATTCCATGGTGCATAATCATTCACCACTTTCCAACAACACAAGTTCAAGCATTTATCAACATGTTATAGTAACATTTTTATTTGCCTCAATATCAAATAGGTTTCCATTTTTACCAAACAAGCTATGAGATTTATTCTCATTTAATCTCTTGACACAAAATAACAAAGAGTTTTATAGGTACATCTCTTACTTGCCAAAATCCCCAAATTTCTAGGGTTTTCATCAAAAACCCAATATTTTCCCATTTCTTGGTGAAAACCCTAATCAAAACCTCTTTCTTTAATCCAAGATTGACCAACATTTTTGAAAGTTTAAAGAAAAACCTTCTTTTGAAGAAATCCCTACATTTTTGAAATCACAAAGTTGAAAATCATCAAAACTAATGGAAGACTCTTAAATCATCATCAAAAGAGCAAAACTAGTATATATAATTCAAGAACCCCTACCTCAAAGATAGATGAAGAGGGAGATGAAACCCTAGCCCCAAAGGATGATCCTTCAACTTCCACTACACCAAGAAGAGCCCCAAGCTTGATCTTTCAAGATTAGAGGATGAGAATGATGATCTAAACCCAAGGGATTTTAAGAATCAAGGAGTTTTTAATGTTTAGGGGATGATTTCTAGAGAGAAGAAGGAGGAAAATATAGTTTAGAGTAAGAGAGAAATGTCAAAAAGTGATACACTTTCGGACTAAAAGAGAAGAAAAACAAAGATTTTCGGACTGATCTTGTCTCGCACGTGCGGCACGTGCCCCCGCACGTGCGGCACTGATCCCTGTACGTGCGGCTGGTCCCGCACTTCCTTCCCACACCTACAATTTAGGCAAAATGCAAACCACTCAAACTTCCTTCTTCCCGCACGCGTGGCTTGGCCTCCCGCACGTGCGGTCCAACCCCGCACGTGCGGCCCAGAAAATCCTCCGCTTCACCCCCGGGCACTCCGAACCTGACCCCACACCTCCCGGAACAAGAAACTTCAACACCGACACACACACAAGAACAAGAGTCTTAACTTGAAAATGATTTCTGAGAGTGCCAACCCAACAAGAACAAAAGAGAGCGAAACCAAAAAGAAGGAAAAGAAAGAGAGGAAAAGGGATCCGGTCATCACAATTAAAAGATTTGCTTAAAATATGAATTGTTTCTATGATTCTGAAAAGTACATTTCATCTCCTGAGATTTCTAATTTCATAACAAATCGCTTATTTTATTTAATACATTATCAAGTCGACTAATAATTTTTAATGATATTAGAAATATTTTTTAATTAATAATTCAGGTAATTTTATTATTATATAAGAGAGCAGTTATGCATTTCATTTTTTACTTAATTCTGTTAAATTAAAAATTCTGACAATAACGTATTTATAATTTTTCAAATCACAGGAGACAATTTATATTTTAAGCAAATCTCAATGAGTGTATTTGTAATTTATCCTAATTTTATCCAAACTTATATAGAGAAACATTTTTAATAGAGCTTAATAAATTATCAAGTCAATTAATAGTTTTTAATGATATTAGAAATATTTTTTAATTAATAATTAAGGTAATTTTATTATTGTATAGAAGAGCGTTATACAAGGGGATATTTGTAATTTTTCAAATCACAGAGGCAATTTGTATTTTAATGGAGCCACTAAGATTTGGGATGTATGTGTTGGAGTTTGTGAGATTTCCCAAGGTTTGAGATGTATGCATATTTTAATGGAGCCCTTTGTAAGATTTGAACCTGTGACTTCTTGAGTGATAAATTCTTTGGTTGCTTTCTCCTCTCACTAAGCTAAATCCCTTGGGATTTACAAATTGAGTATTTTTATTTTATTTTATTTTGTTGAACATTACAAATCAAGTATGATCATAACAGTATTAAACACTTTAATTTTTTTCACTTTATATTTTAATAAAAAAATTTAAAAAACACAAAAAAGGGATATTTTCCAAACTAACCCTAAATCTATGAATGCGTAATGGTATAAGTGTAAACCAATTTTATACTCACTTCCATTCCTTTCTATCCTCTTTTCTCTTTAACCAAACAATCATCTAATCTGGTTCCAAGACACACTTATCTTTCATGCTAAACATTGCGCATAGGGCTACCCGTACCACAAACCAAATAGTTTTTCTTCTCTTCACCTTTTCATTTTCATCCTCTTCTCTTGTTCCATTTGTGAGCCTTTTTTCTTTTCTTTTTCTTTTTCTTTTTCTTTTTTCTTTTTGCTTTTGCTTTTCAACATCAAAACCTGGCATTTTAGGGATTATATTTATTGACATAGATTTTCTTTAGATATATTTTTATTTTTAAAAGGAAGAAAACTGTATAAAAAATGTCCAATTTTTTTTTTTTTAAGTAAAAAACATATTGGGAACCATTAGTGCAAAACAACGTAATCACATTTTTTATACACATTCATACACAACATGTGCGCTCCCTTTAATTATGACACAACATAATAATTTTATTATGACGTAACATTGGATCGTTATTTTGATTTATGATTCATTGAATTATTGAAATTATAGCATAATATGATTAGACGATGACTTTAAATACATCATGTTGTAAGTTAAAATATTTCACGTCATATCCAAAGAGAGTGTACACTACAAATTTTTCACATATAAGAATGAGTACATTAGTATCTAAAAATTAAATATCATGTTATATTGAAAATGAGTGAAGACTATTCAGTATGTTTGTTTTGAGTTTTTTGAATTAAATTTTTTAAAAATTGAGTTTTTTGGTTTTCGTGTTTTTTTTTTTTAGTGAATATTTTTTAAATTTTAAACAATTTTTTTACTTTTTTAGATGCACCTTACTTAGATATATCTAAAAAGTAAAAAATTTATGAAAAAATATTTTTAAAAAATTAATAAATACATAAAAATACAAAAAAAATATGCTGAATTCTCATTTTTTTTATATATTTTTGGTATTTAATGAATTTTTAAAAGTTTTTTTTCACAATTTTTTTACTTTTTAGGTATATTTATGTTAGGTATGTCTAAAAAGTAAAAAAAAAAAATTGTTTAAAATATTAAAAAAAATCAGTAAAAACAAAAAAAAAATACGAAAAACAAGAAAGTAAAATTTTTTAAAAAGTGTTTTTGAAAAAGAGGAACCAAGCAAAGTGATTAAATTTGCACCCAGACATAAATACATTAAAATCTAAAAATCATGTAGTATTATTTTGCTTTTAAAAAGGGGTGTCAGCTATAAAGTGTCTATGCCTCTCTATTTATATAATTTAATTTGGACATGTAAAACTGCTTATCAATGCTTTTCTTTTTCATTTATTTATCAAAATAAGCCCCCCTTCTTTTTAGATGGGTAAAATAGTATTATAAAAGCAAATTGGCATTAGCCACACAACCAAAGAAACCAACGAGGGTGGAACATCCAACATCAAAATAAGCCTTTAAAACAGACAAAAGTTGAACCTAATAATGATATGCTCTTACAAAAACATGGAGGTGTTTTCAAAGCATTAACTTTGTTTCTTCTTCTGGCAATCCACATTCCATAAGCCATGTCATTTTCTTACCCATAACAAGTAAAACATGCAATGCAAATGCATAAATGAATTTGTAACCATCTCCATCTTCACCTCACCCTTTATAATTGATTTTTTTTTTTTTTTTTCCTTTTACATGTTCTTACAGAGAAAAGTAATACAAGAGGGAAAAAAATAAAGAGAGAAGATAGCAAAAAAGCAAAAGCAGATTTGAGAGAGAAAGAAAGATACACTTATTTGCGAGGAAAAACAGTAAACGCGGTTTGTGTAAAAGTGAGTAGTAGTAGTACCAAAGCAGCCATAATCAAAATAAATGCCCATGGGCTATTTAAATAGTTCCGGTTCAACTTCGCCATCCACTGATTCGTACATTTGCCACAATGTATGTTCACCCGGTTGAAGATATCAGCATACTGGAAATGGCTGCTAGGCCCTGTTACTGCGTCACTGATCTTATTAAATATCATGGAAACCACGTCATTGTCGCCTAACCAATTATCAATGATTCCATGACGAGAGAGTATTTCAACCTCTTTTGGAGAGTCGATGAGGCAATCCATGAATGTCACATAATCGATGATATAAGTGAGTTGATTATCTGGACAATAATGCTCCTACGCAATAAGGTTTTTGAAGAATGACTTAGTCCTGTCTTCAATGGTTAAAGGTGGAATCTTCATTAGCCCATTTTTATAGCGATCCCAGTTTCCCTTTTACTGTTTAATAGTATCCCGGACTCGGTTCCGTGGTTGATGGTTGTTGTCTGTGTTGCATTTCCATCCTTTAACTCTTGGTAATTGAGTTTAGAAATGTTTTGGGCATGTTTCGAACAGGTTGGTTGAGTTCTGGTCTCTAGTGTTGTTGTCCAGGTTTTAGGTGATCCGCTCGAGCGGGTCCCTTTGCGCTCGAGCGGAGTCTGCATACTTTCAGTATCTTGTGCGTCTGCAAAACTACTGCAGATGTGTTTTTCACGCTCGAGCGGATTTCCTTACGCTCGAGCGGGTATCTTGGCGCTCGAGCGGGTGTTCGAACTCTGTAAAAATAATGGATGAGTGTAATCTACGCTCGAGCGGGTCTTCTTTTGCGCTCGAGCGGGTGTGTTTTGTTATTGTGTCTTGGAGCTCGAGCGGGTATTCTTGCGCTCGAGCAGGTCCAGTTTTTGTGCTTGACGCTCGAGCGTCCTATTCTCCGCTCGAGCGGACTAGTCGTATATCAGATGGCAGCTGGGTGATTTTAAATCACTTTTCACACTTTTTTTCTTTCTCTTACTTTTCAAAACCTCCATTGGAGAGCACCTCACTCTAAAACTCCAACTTCTCTCTAGAGTTTGATCTAGTAGGAGTGGTATTCTATCCTTGGGCCTTTGTAAAAAGTGTGGAGCTTGTTGAGGGCTTCGTTTTGATCCGAAAAACTTTGGGATTAGAGCACCTCCAAGTTTGGCTCTTCTTCCCCTTGGGTTCTCCATTTGAGGTAGGGATTCTCCTTGTTCTTTTTCAATACTCCATCTATAGATAGACATGTGGTAGTTTTGTATTGCATGAAAATCATATCATGTTGAATTTCTTTGAAAACCATGTGAGGGAACCTAGGGTTGGTTGTTTGAGAATGATTATTTTATCATTGATAGTTCTTTGGGCTAATTGAAGTGTAAATTAGCATGTTATTGTGGAAGAAGGAAAAGCCCTAAATTATATTTTGATTTGGTAAATTAAAATGGAGGGTAGTTGATCAATGTTTGTAAATCTCTATTGTTAATATGAGTTGTGTGAAAATGGTGATGGCTAGGGGTTCAATTATGGCATTGGGGTTATGTCGAAATGAATGTAGTGGACTAATATGAGTTATGGCTTTATTATCCATGAAATTGGTTTGTGAAAACGAAAAGAATGGAATTTATTTTGTGAAATGGGAAAAGTGTTTTTGGGAATAAGTGGTGTAACTTGTTGACTTGGAAAGTTTATAAAAGTTGACCTTGAAAATGGAAAATGAAATGTTAACTCTATGTGAGTCTCGGAGAATGAATATGAGAATCTTATTATTGTATCATGAGTGTTGAATACACACATTTGGGGGTTTTACCCTTACTTATCGTACTAGTGTCGTTGTTGGGTTTAAGATCTCTTGAGAGTTGAGCCTTTATAATAGGTGTATTAAAATCATGCATCTAGAGGTTTTGTCCTTGGTCATCGGTGAAGGATGACATTGTTGTATTGGGTTGTTGTGTTTGCATTACACCGGCGTTGATTGAACACTGTGTGTGATGAGGTGCTTTGATACATTATATATGTATAATTGTTAGGGAGGAGATAGGAGATGTACTCCACACACCTACGTGTTCATATACTTTGACACGTTACTTATGTATCTTGATAGTTCATGTGTATGTATTACACTTTTTGGTTATGCTTTGTTATATTGAGATGGTTGGTGTTATATACCGCGCTTATAATGAGGGGTACCATTACCTTCCAGCTAGCGCATGGAGAATGTGGACGGGGTACCATTACCTTCCAGCTTGTGTCTGGAGAATGTGGACGAGGTACCATTACCTTCCAGCTTGTGTCTGGAGAATGTGGCTAGTCATTTGTCGGGAGACGTATCCTTAGTTTACTGTGCTTATAGCTGGTAGAGCAGAGTTTTATTGTTATTGTCTCAGTGTATCTGAGTAGTTTCGGTTGTGATGGTTACAGTTTTGAAAGGTCAGGTTGCCTCATTTGTTGATTATATACATGTTGATGATTTGTTATCTCCCTGTTATTAAAGGCATGCATGTATAGATATAAATGTTTTGGGAACAAACCAAAATGTCATTTGAAACTTGGGAAAGTGTGACGAAAATTGAGTATTTGAAAATATGTTTTCAAAAAGGCAAATCTGTTGTAAGTATGGAAAGTGGGAGAACAGTAATGGACTTAGTGAAATTGTTTTTCTAAGAAGTTGTCTTTGTTATGGAAGTTTGGGAACTAGGGGTATTGAGAAGAAAAGAAAGATGAATCGCTTATAACGTTGAATCAAGTGGTTGTTTTTTAGAAAAGTTCATACACATGTATATTTTGTATAAACTGTCACCTTGCTATTCTAGTATGAGGTTGGGCATTCATAATCATAGCTATCTGTAAGTTGTTATTGTTGAGGGCCATGTTGAGATCCCTACTGGACTATATGTTCATCCCACGTTATTAAATCCTTTTCAGGTGTTAAGCAGGATGTGCTACAAGATTTGGATCTTCTTATTTGTTGGCCACGGGGCCTCTTTTGTGTTAGCGGAATGCCATATATGTAAAAGGGTTACACCCTTCCTCTTGATTCTTTAATGATGTAAGCCTTCGGGCATTTTATCCAGTATGCTCATGTTGTATTTAATTTGCATTCGGATGAGAGAATAGTTTATTTACTTCCACTCATTGGACTAAAGAGTTTATTTCCACATGTTATCTCTGAACTTGAATTAAGTTAATGAATTTGGTAATGACTCCGAGTAATAAAAAGTGGGGCGTGACATGATCTCTATAACCGAGACCTGGTAAAAGATCACGAAAAAAACACAAGGCAACAAAAATGAGCCTGTTATGTTGGTTTGGAATCTCGATCATGTCAAATAACTTGCAGAGTATAAAAAATGGCAACTGGTTTTCAAATAGCATTAAATCGCGCTGCAAGCTACTAACAATCCAATCCTTTTGAAAAATAGAATCATTCTTGTCTCTCAAGAATGCCATCTCAAACTTCCACATCAATTCAATAATAAAGCAACCGTCCAATAGCATCATTTCAATCATTTCATTTGCACTAAGGCTTATCAGTTCAGCATAACATCTACGTGCTTCTTGTTCTGGCGATATAATAGCAGTGACGTGTCTATCTGCACTACTCTCATTTTTTCTTTTAAGAAGTAATTGCAAATAGCACAACTTATGCTTCTCCATCATCTGTAGGCTGTGTTTATCGCGGTGGTAAGGACCTATTGCAACAGTCTCTGGTTCATAGGCCTTCTCATTTACCCCACGGAGTTGTTTATGTACTCTAAATATACAACACTCCGATGGTGAAGGTGAGTTTTGAGTGAGCTTTTCATCAATACAGATAGTAATAGAAATAGAATCTGCTTCAACACTGGGTTGCATGTTTACTTAAAAAGCAATAGCAATACCCTGTTCCAAACAAATCACAAAGAACTTGTTCAAATTGAATTTCAATGCCCAAAAATAAAATACGATTATACGATGTCTGCTTAAGGTGGTCAATGTCCCCACCAACTCTTAGATTCCTATGAATCAAGAATTAGATATTTTGATGCATAATTGAACTTTAGCTCATCTAAAATTGAAATGGGCAAACACCTAAGGACCATTTCATCAGCGGCATTACTTTCACTAATGCTAAATAAGGCCTTGGGAAAACAGAAAAAATGAGAGAGAGAGGGAGAGAGAGAGAGAGAGAGAGAGAGAGAGAGAGAGAGAGACTTCTTTCTTATAAATGTCATACCTATTAGGCAATAGTATTATGAATGTAAAACAAAACAAAAGAAACTTTTAGTCAATTGGTTCCATGATCTATCATGATTTCCATTAGTTATGTGGAGAACTCTTTCAACTTTGGATAATAACATTTGGGAATGAAGATAACTGTCAATGCAGCTATTAATGTGATTATTCCAACTATATTGAGTATCAAACATGTAACGATCTATCAAATTCGTGGATGTTCCTATGAAGAAACACTTGTGATGTTTGAACTCATGCCTTGTAGAGCATGTTATCCCATATTTAAACAAATGCTAGTTACAATATGGATTCCAATGAACTGAAAACTTTTCGATGGAATGTTCATATTATATATAATATCTTCACTCTCAATAATTACATACAAAACATAGAAAAGCAAGAACGTTTCTTTTCATTATTCTTCTTAAAATGTAATGACTTTGGTAGAATAATCAAAGTTTCAGACTTTTTAATTTTACTTTCATCAATTTAAACTTTCCATTCAAAAAACCAAGCTAATTTAATTACTCACCATTTTGGTACAGAACAATTAAAGACCATATTCAAGTTACTTGTCGTACATTATTGGTGAAATCTCACAATATTCTACAACATCATCTTTCCATTAGAACAAGAGATATCTGAGTGAGTAAAATTGTTGCGATTCTCAACAATGTTTATGAGACAAACCACCATTCAATTCTCGATCCGTTAGCATTGAAGTGGGAAAGGTTGTTAAAATCGGGATCCTTCGTTGGATCATTGGAGGTGTTTATAGGATCGGATCGTAGAATCGAATCAAGGATCGTAAGATCCTACTGAAAAACGCACATTATGTAATAATTTAATTTAAATAAACATTTCTTAAAAAGTATATACAAAACAAGACTATATTCTACTAAAAAGAAGTGAAGATATTGTGAAAAATATAATTCTCTATGTAAAATGTAAATATAATATTATACAATAGAAAACTTAATGGTAAAAGCTTTGCATTTGATTAAAAAAGAAGGTGAAGAAGAAGAATTCTATAACATAATATTTTGTAATCTACAATAAAGCATGAAAAGTGAAAAAAAAAAAAAAAACAATATTTAAAGTTAGATATGAAAATAGATTGAGAAGTCAAATCAGCGGCTTAACCAAATAATAAGGTTTGTCATTAGCATTCCCAGTGGAGTGGGTTCAAATCACGAAAATTGTCTCTCCAAAAAATTGGGGTAAAGTTGCAATCATATTATCATTCTTGTAGACCCTAAGTTTGTTTTTCCGACTACTTAGTTCTCTTAAATTGGTATTAGATTAAATGTTTGTTTCCCAGTTTGTTTATTTGATTCAATACTTTTTTTTTTTTTTTAATATTCATTTGGACCACATAAATTGATATTTAGACAATAAACATAAAATTTACAATAAAATATATTATACAATACAAAACAAGACTTACAAATTGGATTGGATTCGGATCGGGATTCCACGATCCTATAAGATCCCATTACCAAGATCGAATGATCCTAGCTATAAGGAATTTTTTTACACGATCCAGAACGATTGTATCCAAATGAATCGTAAGATCCGGATTGGGATTTTGATAACCATACTTAGAATCATAGGGTTATCCTTTTTTAGACTCTTCAAAATTGTTCAATGAAAACAGTACTAGCTGAACCAAGTAATGGCTGCTCAAGCTTGATTAGAAAAATTGGTGAGATATAAAATGAAGATTGAGGTTTACTAGTTTATTGCATGAATGATCTCAAGCAAGATTCTACTCGAGCCCATAAAAACCAAGCTCTGATAGCTTGATTTCTTGGTTAGTCTCATACAATTATCGACCTCTCAAATCGAGTTTAAGCAGAGTTGAATAAAACAAGCATCAAAATATGGTTGAACTATTCAATAAGGGATATTTTATATCTTTAATCCCATTTACCAACAATTTCTCTTACACAATCAGGTTTAAAGGGCAATCTACCGTGGTTCATACACTCAAGAATTGAAGTCAAGTTACTCCTCCATATATTTATTTCCCATCAAAGCTGAGAGACAGACTAGATAACACTTTCAGATACAAAGTACAAAGTTTACTTTGTACTTGTTTTCTACATCAATAAAGTTTTTTGCCGATAAAAAAAAAAAGAAAGAAAAAAAGAAAAAGATGACACTTTCAGATACAAGACCTTAGACCTGTGTAAATTCAAGAATTTTCCCAAAAATTATGTACTACTTTCACACTGAGTTGTTGCATTCACAACAGAAAAAATTGATGAGAAAGACTCCTAGAATAAAAGGGATAGATAGAATTTTAAATATAAATATTATGATAATTCCACATCTTCATAACTTTTTATACATCCAGACATTTGATTCAAAACCAACCACTACTAATAATTTCTTCTCTTGCAGTTTTTTACGATAGAATTAAGCATTGTCAATTTATTACTTAAAAAGAATAAAAGAAAAAAAAAAAAAAAGAGAGAGTGAGTTTACAAGTCAGCTTGAGTGAGAGAGGATGATAACTTACTAGATAGAATAGAAGGTCCTTGATTGCGTATCAGTAGGACCGCTCCAGGAAATATTAAAAAATAAAAAATCCAAACCCTGTTTTTGATCGGAGAAATGAGAAGTCATTACAGGTCGAGAATAATGAATAGAAACATTCCTTGGATTTGATATGAATGAGGAAAGAGCTGGGAAGTACATAGTCAAAGTCCGGGAAAGAAGATGAAGAAAACGCTGTGAAATTGCGACCGATTTTGTAGGAACCCCTTTTTTTTCTTTTCTTTTTTTTTTTTCAATTGTCCCAATAAAGAATTTATATATATATTTTTTAAGAAAATTTTTAACCCCTTTTTTTTTCTTTTTTCTTTTTTTTTTTTCAATTGTCCCAATAAAGAATTTATATATATTTTTTAAGAGAATTTTTTTAAAAGTCCTTGATATTAAGATTTTATAAGATAAAGGGTATATAATATTTCACAGAGAAAATTCAATTCAAAAAAATTTTGCTAAACTCAAAGAAATTTTGTTCGACTCAGAAAAATTTTGTCCCCGACACAGAGAAATTTTGAAATTTCTCCGATATGATTATTGAGAAATTTCATCAAAAAACCTTAGTTAATAAAAAAAATATTCTGAATGTCTCTTACTACACAAAGTTAGAGTGTAATACTTCACTAACTTTCCCTATATTTTAACTAGCAGAAAAATAAAGAGTATGTTCAACTTGTTTTGTGTCAATTTTCTCAATTGAATTTTTAAAAAATTAATTTTTTATTCTTTGTATTTTGTTTTTCACTGGATTTTGTTAATATTTTAAATAGCATTTTTTTTTAGTTTTTATATACACTTAATATAAATATAATTAAAAAGTATAATATTTGTGAAAACAATATTTTAAAAATTTGCTAAATATCAAAAATATAAAAATTCAATACATTTTTATATTCTTGTGTATTTATTAATTTTTTAAAATATTTTTTTATAAATATTTTACTTCTTAGATGTTAAAAAAAGCTTATAATATTAAATAAATTCACTAAAAATAAAAACTTGATTTTTGGAAAATTAGAACCAAATAAGGTAATATGGTTGGAATTAGTCTAACAAAAAACAACCAATGCAAACTCAAGCATGGAAACTTTCATATAATATAATTTCATATTTTCTGAGTTACAACTAAAAAAAAAAGAGAGAGAGAGAATCTTTTTAGGGTCCTTGGTATTAAGATTTTGTAACCTAAAGGACATTTAATATTTTCATAATATCTAAGATCCCTCAACATTGATCTAGAGAAAATTTGATCTAGAGAATTTCTCTGGACTTCTCAGAGAAATTCTGGAAGGCCAGAGAAATTCTCTAGATTCTAGTCTAGAGATTTTTTCTAAATTTCTAGAGAATTTCTCTGATTTTCACAAGAATTTCTCTCAATTCAAACCAAAAAATTTCTCTGTCTTCCCAATCACAATGTGCAACACACAAATCGATCACCCAAATAAGCAACAACAACAACCAATATATATATATCTAGAGAATTTCTCTGGATTTCCTAAAGAAATTTCTCACCAGAGAAATTCTCTAGACTTCAGTGTTCAGATTTTCTTTGGATTTCAAGAAACAGTAATGGAGCATTCAATGAATATATTATCTAGCTTCACTACGATTTGCATTTGTCCATGGAAAGATCAAAGAAATTCTCTAGATTCCAATCTAGATATTTTCTCTGGATTTTCAGAGAATTTCTCTAGATTTTATCTAGATTTCAAGAAACAGTAGTGAAGAGTTCAAGAAACAAAGCATTTGGCTTCACTGTGATTTGCATTTGTCCATGGGAAGGCCAAAGAAATTCTCTAAATTCCAGTCTAGAGATTTTCTCTGGATTTTCACGGAATTTCTCTGGATTTCAAGAAACAGCAATGAAGAGTTCAAGGAACTGAGCATCTGACTTCAAAATCGTTAAAAAATTAATTAAAGATATGGATGAATTTTTAAAATATCTGTAATAATGAAAATGCATAAACAATTTGGGACTGAGTATAGTTTTTTTTTTAAATAAAAAGGGTTTTAAATAATAATAAGGGTTCGAGATATAGGTGTAAGTATTTAATAAATATATATAGAGAAAATTCTACGAAAAATATCATTTGAGTGGAATATAGAAAAAATAATAGCATATTAATTAAAAAATTTAGGACATTAAAAAATAATTTTATAAGTTTATTCATGAAAATGTTATTTTTTTATACAAATTAGCCCTAACATGTTATTTTTCCAAAAAAATTTCGTACACACTTCTTTGGAGTGTGTATCATATACATTTTTACTAACGATTTTTTTGATAGTTAGTCATGACTGATTGTGATATTAGTTATGACCTATTAAAGAATTAGTTATGACATTATTTTATTATGATCAAAAAGTTCTTATACTTTATGGTATTTGGTCATAACTCATTTTTTTAGTCATAACTCTTATATGATTGAATTATGACACTTGTAGTGATCAACTTAAAAAATGACATAGCTTTTATATGGTATACACTTTTTTAAGGTTAACAAGACTAAGTGATTAAATTTTAATTAGGTAAATTATACTAAGATTTGGATAATAAGGACAGTCAACCCCAGAATTTTAGCAATATTACACTCACATCCCTTCCAATAATAGTTATATTAACGGTATTAAGGGTTGTTTTGAAAAGATTGTCAAAGTTGATTTTTTTGATTTTTTTAACTTTTTTTGAAAAAAAAATATATTAAAAATATGAGAGATGATGTAATCCAAAATGAGTTAAAAACTGAAAGATGACATTTAAATATCTTTCCAAAATAGCCCTAAGTTGAAAATTCAATTATTATTTTACCCGTAGATTTTTATTTTTCAAAAGTGGACTTTGTATCAAAATCAATTAAATTGATTAAAAAATCTCTCAAAAACGGGTGTGGAGTAAACAAATTAGGAGAAATTGCAAATCAATGGAATAATAATAGAATATTTGCAATTTATGGTGATACAAATATTCCGTGTGCTTGGTGTAAATTCTTTTTGTATCTGGTGTAATTCTTTCTTGTGTGTCAGAGTTGCACCAAAAAAATTTCATCTATAGTACAATAATTTTTCCATTGTCCCATTGATTTCAAATTTTCCCAACAAATTATTTTTATCTCATCCTTTAACTCATTTTTTTAATTTCAAATTTGTTCAATATAATTAGTATAATGGCAAAATTGGAATTTTATAAAATAAATAGTTGTTCTGTTAAAAATTGATAGTCTTCTAATATAGTAGAATAAAGAGAAAATTAGTAAAATATCTCTCTCTAACTTTTAGTAGTAGTATAAGAGGTCCAATATATATTTTCTTATTAGTTAAGGTCCCTCAATAATATGAAATTTTTTTGTGAAATTTCTTTTTGAAGAGTTAAAATTTCTTTGTGAAGAAAAATTTATTTGTGAAAATATTAAGAGACCCCAACTATTATAAAAAAATGTTGCATATCCTTTATTTTATAAAATTTTAATATCAAGACCTTAAACTAAAAATCTCTAGAATTAAATGTTATGTAATTTAAAATTTAAATGAAATTGATAAAATTATATAAAAATTATATGACATATTATAATTAATTGAGTAATTTCAATGTGCAATGTATATTGTATGTAATCTTATCATAAAATTATGTAAGTTTTCACAAACTTACATAAAAAATTTCACAAAAATATATAAATTGAATACAAATTCGATTAAGTTTATTTTTGTAAATAAATTTACACATATTTAACTTACACACTTTTGTGATGGTGTTATACGGAATTTTTTTTAATTTCTTCAACAACCCCACTTGTTTTTCCTTCAGCGTGATCTCCCTTCTATATTTTTGTCTTTCCGTCGGGCCAGTGATGTTAACATCCAACTGTCATAAACTTTGGTGAAGTTTTTTTTTTTTAATTTTCATTGGAAGGGGAAAAAAAATTTGTGTTGTTTCTCACCTAATCTCTGTCTTTCATACCCACTATTAATTTTTCAATAAAATATGACAATGATTATATTTTTATATCGTAAAATGTTTATTATCTCTTATGCCTTGTGTCATTATTGATGAATTTCAGTGAATGAATGAATTTTTTATATTATTCTTCAATCATATCTTTACAGTAACAAACTACATTGATATTTATATACAATCATAACCATCCAATCTAACTCTAGCTCTAACTAATTCTAAACTCAACATACTCTAACTACAGTTAGTTACAACCACTAACTAATACAGTTATTATTCTGTTAAACTAAATGAGCTGGCACTGCTTGTAGTGGATTGGTTTTGCTTCGGCTTGCTCTGATTGGTGTGATATCCTATCATCCCCCCTCAAGCGAATGGGTGGAGGAGACACCAAAAGCTTGTGTGTGAGAAATTGAAACCTAGTAGTGGAAAGAGGTTTGGTGAACACATCCGCAATTTGATCCAAGGTAGGAATATAGCGAAGAACTAACTGATGGGCAGTAACCTTTTCCCGCACAAAATGGCAATCCACTTCGATGTGTTTGGAACGACTATGGAAAACTAGATTGGCAGCAAGGGAAAGAGCAGATTGATTATCACACCAAATGATAAGGGGAGAGGGAAGAGAAATGGCAAACTCAACTAAGAGCATTTGCAACCAAGTGACCTCAATAGCAGTATGAGCCAAAGCCCGATATTCAGCTTCGGTGGAGGAATAGGACACAGTAGCCTGCTTTTTAGAGGACCAGGAGATGAGATTTGACCCAAGAAAAGTGTAGTAGCCGGAAGCAGAGCGCCGATCTAAAGGATCACCAGCCCAATTGGAATCTGTAAAGGCCTGCAATTGAAATTAGCTAGGAGAAAATGTGAGACCATGAGACAAGGTACCCTTAACATAGCGAAGAATACTCTTAATAGCAGAAAAATTGGCATTAGAAGGGGAATGCATAAATTGGCAAACTTGATTCACAGCATAGGCTAATTCAAGCCGGGTAATAGTTAGATATTGAAGACCGCCAACAATACTGCGATAAAGAAAGGGATTAGAGCAAGGAAGAACATCAGCCGCAGAAGAAGAAGGCTTGCTAGAGACCAGAGTGGCACAAGGTTTACAATCCACCATACTGTAGACACCCCATTTTTGACCACCTTTAAGACTTGGGCGCTACTGATGGTTCACTTGGTAATGAAAGATGTGCAGGCCAAAGGTTCGATTTCTTCAGCAAGAGGAGAGTCAAATCCCAACCTCACACCCCATTTTGGACCAAAGATATTTTGGATGGTTTTTAGACCTTAAAACCCTCTCTTTCAAAATAGTTTTTGAAATAAAGTTCCTACAATATTCCGACGTTCGCATTTTGTCAAATGTTGCGCTTTTCGGTAAACCGAGCAAGGACAAAGTGGAAATGAATGAAAGAGAGATGAAATCTTTGAAAAAATCTTTCGAAACACCTTGGTTAGAGGTTTGGAGTTGAAGAAAAGAAGAGAAGAGGGAAGAAACCCAATTGGGGGAGAAAATGGGCATGAACCATTAAGAGAAAGTCGAGCAGCCCTCGCTGAATCGGGCCTATTCATTTGTACACTTGGATTTTAGCTATGAGGCCACCACCATTGGAAATCTTACTTCCAGGGCTTTATTTTGCACTCAAGAATCTCCTAAAGCCAAGTCCAGATGGGGGAGATATGGTTGGTTGAAGTAGGGCATCCATCCGATTGGACCGAAACTGCGCGGCTTCACCAAAACAGGCATAACTTTTTGCACAGTTGGAATTTTAATGCAAAGCTGGCGCCATTGGAAAGATAACTTCTGGAGCTTCAATTTGGACACTTGGAAGCCACTTTTTGGCCTTGGAATCCACCTGCCGACCACTTTTCATTCCGGGAGACCACTTTTTGTCCTGAAAAACCAGAAAAAGTAGCTGGCCGACCAAAAAAAAGTGGCTAGCCGACCACTTTCTCATGAGAAGTGGTCGGCCAACCAGTAAAAGTAGTTGGCCGACCACTTTAACTGGTCGGCGGCCTTCCTGCATATTCTACATGTGTTGTGGATGTCAGCTGTGCCAGCTGGAGGGCACAGACTGTATCCTCCATACACGTGTATGGAGGGATTGCATCCAAGCTCCAAGCTTCTCCAAGAAGCTTTAGCTTATGTTTTTCTATAAGAGAGAGCTCCCTCTCCATTGGAGAGGTTCTGAAATTTTACTAAGGCATAAGCATATATCTCTCTATATCTCTATATTTGGGGCCTAAAAAGTGTGTCGTTCCTCACTTTTGCACCACAACTCTTAACCACACACCCCCATCATTGAGCTGAGGTTCTTGGAGGACATATTTGGGGGTTAAAAGGCTGGTTTTTGGCTGAGAAAGAAGCTGTTGTTGCAGTGCTTCAAGGGTAACCTCTTTTCTCCCTTTTAAGCTTTGTTTTGGTTGCTCTCTTGGTCCCATTTGCATGCTTATTTGGGCTTAGCTTCCAACTGAAAAAAGTCTTTTTTAAGGTGCTTGTGATGTTTGTTTAAGGCCTCTTGGGTGTTGAGGGTCTTCTACCCTCTTGCATGCTTTGTTTAGCCTTGTTTTGTGCCATGCCTTAAGGGCTTTGAGCTAGTCATTGCTTGGCCTCCTAGCCACTGAAATCCAGTGGATTTTCAGTGGTAGGCATGTGGTTTTGAGGCCTCAAATCAGAGGGGGGTGATCCCCTCTCTTCTTGTTTTGTTTGCTTGAGTTATTGGCCTATCAAAGAAGCATGCATCTTCATACTTTCAAGGCTTGGTTCAGGCACTTTTTTGTGACTTTTAGGGCCTGCCTTAGCTCTGTCTATGGCTGGTTTGGTCACCTTGTGTTTGTTTCTTGTATGTGTAGTGTAATCCCATTCATGGCTCACCAAGGTAGCATGCCTTTCTTGCATGTATGGACTCCATTTCAGTAGGTTTTTGGCCATCATTTGACATGCCTTAGATCTTTTTTTACTTGGTTTTGTCACTCCATGCATGTATAATACACTTGTAGTGTAAATCTCTTAAACTAGTCTTGTATGCTTCATGTTTGAGCATGTCACTCTAGCTTGTTTTATTTCCATTTCAGCATATTTTTGGTGATGTTTTACCATGTCATGACTCTATTTTGGTTTGGTTTGGTTGGCCCTTGCATGCTTCATGCACTTGTAGTGCAATTCCATGAAATAGCCTAATGTGTCTCATGCTCTAATATGTCATTTTAGCATGTTTTTGACTTAGCTCTGAGAACATTTTGTTCATGTTTTAGCATGTTTAAGGTCTGATTTGTGTTTTCCTGGCCATGCATGACTTGCTTTGTATAGCCTTGGTTCAATCTAGCTTGTTAGCTTTGCGCATTGAATCCTCTAGCATGCATTACTTGGACTATGTGAATGATTTGGTATCATTTATTAGGTGATTTCAGTCCATGTTTCATGGCCATGCACTTGCATTTATCACTCAATCAATGCATTGGAGGGTTTGTCTCTTTATGCCTTAACATGAGCCATTGCGTATGCATTCATGCCATAGCTTGCGAGCCATCATTTCAGTAATTATTTGGGGTTATTTTGCCATAATATAACTCTAATTTTTGGTGCTTAAGCCATATCATGTTTGGTCCTAATAGGTGTAGTGTAATTCACCCTATTTGCCTTACATATTCCATGTCTTATGCCCCTTTATGCTAGCACATTTTGGCTTCCATCCATACATGTTTTAGACTCATTTTAACATGTTCTAGGACTGTTTTGGGTTGCCTTTGTCATATGCCTCATGCTTTGTGTAGCTATAGTGCAGTTGGCCTTGCTAGCTTTGTGTTTCGATGCTTCACGCATGCTATCTTCGAGCTATTTGGATGATTTGGCATCATTTAATACTTAATTTCAGAGCATATAGACTTGCCATATCCTCACTTCATTCATGCTTTGAATGCCTTTAAGTGTTGTGCATTATTGCCTAGTTTATGGCTTAGCTTGTATGCTTGCATGCCTAGGTATTTGAGCCATCATCTCAGCATGTTTGGGTCCTTATTTTGACCTACTTGAGCTCTGTCCATGCTTAGTTCATGCATTTGTGCCATGTATTGCATGCCTCCTTTATAGTCCTCTTTGCTAGCTTCCATGCCTTAGGGTCCTAGCATGTCATACTTGTGTTGTTTGAATGATTTAGCATCATTTCTTACTTCATTTCAGTGCACTTAGTGTTGTTACACTTCCACTTTTATCACTCCTTGAGCACTCTTGAGAGTTGTGCTCTTTGGCCTACTTGATTGGCCAATGCATTGTGCATGCATGCTTTGCATTTCGGTGCTTTTATCTTAGTGTTATGGCCACTGATTTGGGCATGACTGAGGTCAATCCATTTCGGTTTAAGTCCATCGAGCATTGAGTATGCCATGTAGTCCATAGCATTGAGTATGCCATGCGGTTGCATGATCAAACATTGCATTTGTGCATGCCATATTCATTGCATTGTGCATGTTAGTAGCCACGTGCATTGTGTATGCTAGCGTCGTGAGCATTGTGTATGCCATGGAATTTATAGCATTGGGTATGCTAGTTGCATGTTCACATGTTTACCCCTTTTGCACGTTTGCATGTCTAAGTTGTATTGCATTAAGTTGCATGATTGAGTCGCATTGTGCATGCCATGTTTGTTGCATTGTGTTTGGAATAGGCGTTAGTCCAAACACGGGAAACGAGGGACGTTTCATACTCGAAGTGATGAAACGTGCCTCGATTCCCGATCACCGACACTCTTGACTATACATGATGGAGTTTTGGGCTTTATGTGTTCGTGCGTGCATTCATGTCGCATTGAGTCGTGCAATTTGGCTCCTCGGCCATCATGCATCGAGATGCGTGATTAGTGGCCCGAAGGTCGAGAACTATACTCCCTTGAGCTTATGTAATGATAGGGAGGGTGGTTGTGCACACATATCTTGCAAATACATTGCCATGCCCGCTCTTGCTCTCTGTTACAGCAAACTGAAATCTGGCAGCAAAAACTGGTCGGCCAACCAGATAAAGTGGCTAGCCGACCACTTTTTCTGGTTTTTCAGCACAAAAAGTGGTCGGCAGGTGGTCTCCAATGCCAACAACTGGTCGGCAGCCCTCCCACAGGTTCCTAAGGTGGAGTTTAAGCCTTCTGGAGCTTGGTGCAAGCTTCTGAGAACAATTGCAAACAGAGGCAAGTTGGGGCATCGCGATGGATTTCCAAGCGAAGTGGTTCGAGCATGCATGCATCCCTCATCATGAGGCCATTTCAATACTTTTGTTAGTCTAGAATGTATATTTGTTTCAATTTGGGTTGTGTAATTATTAATTAGCTAGAGTAGTTAGTTAATTAATCGGTTCTGTATTATTTATTCGGACCCTCTGTCGAGAGGGCACAACCGTTGTAAATAAGTGTGCGTGTGTGTGATGCATGTCTTCCAACCCCCATTTCTTTCTCCCTTTTATTTACCAACTTACGATGGTTAGTTTTAGGGCATGTTTCAATTAGCATCCTTATGCTCGCATGTTTACATTCATTCATCTGTCTTGCATGCACCGGGTTCGGCGCATCAATACCAAGTTGAATACATGTATCAACTGTTGCATTTCACATGTCATTTTAGAATAGCCGAGCCTATCTTAGTTGCATTCTTGCATGTGTTGCATTAGCCATTTTAACATGAACTAGGATCATGCATTGATTGCTAACTAGTTTTTGTTTTGGCTCGAAGTACTCGGTAAATGTTTATGTTTTAGCATCCATGCATGAGTGTGAGTGTTGCCATGATAGCATGCTTGCCATGAGGCTAACTGCTTATGTGATATAACTGCCTGAATGTCTGTGAGTGAAGGTTAGATTACTTGAATTGGAACAATTCATCGAAATGTGCGTTTTAAGCCCACTTGAGAGTGGCAAAACACCATGTCTTCTAAGCCCACTTGAGAGTGGAAAAATCCACATTTTAGCCTACTTACGAGTAGCAAACCGCTTTCAAAAACAAACATGAGATGTTTTGTTCCAACTTAGGCGATCCAGTCTATACTTGTATGCTGTGCGCAACACATAGTAATTCTAGGTTAATAATCAAAATAAGAGCACATGTGTTTTCAAAAACAAGATATCATATTAGTAAAGGCCGATCTTCGATCGGGTGAGTGGGGGTGCTCATTGCATGACCTTCCCCTCTCGTACCCAAGTTCCCGAGCCAAGGCAACTTTGGTGATGACGGACACGTGGCCTTAGGCATGAGCAATGTTTTGAAACCCGGACCGGTAAGCGAACCGGAAAAGTGATCGGGTGGACGGGTCATCGGTTCAACCGTCGGGTCAAAGCGGTCGAACCGTGACGTCATAATTACGTCATAAATATATTTAAAATATATAGATATTAAAAAAATAAATGTAAAAATGAAAAAAAAAATTAAATTAAATTCAACAAAATAATAGAATTTTCGAATATCACTCACAATGAAATTGTAATTTGCAATAATAATGTGACATACCTTATTTTTATTTGTTGAAGACCTTTCTCTAAATGGGTTGCACAACCTTTTCACAAGCAAAAATCACTACACAATCTACACATATATCAAAGTTAGAAAATAGAACATATTCTAAATACAATCATAATAATGAAAATAATAAAAGCATTATACTAAAAGGAATTAAGATTACCTATTTGTCAAATAGAACACAAACATAATCAAATAAAAATACTTTAGTTTTACTACATCAATTAAGAGTCAAATTTCAAACACAAACATAAACCAAGCAAGCATAGAGATAAGATCTATAATTCCAAATCTTAAAACACAATAATGAGCATCTATCTTTTCTAAATGAAAGTAGACAAATAAATATAAAATAAAATAAAAAAAAGTTCAAAACCAATCCACTACAAACACATCATGCCACAAAAACATTGTTTTTTTTTCCTAATTCCTTGACAAGCCCTCCATTAACCAAGCATTGTCATCCTCATTTGCATTGTTGCTTGTGCCAACTCCACCACTTTGAGCATTAGATCTATCATCCACGTTGACATCACCAAATGATCCAAGGTCAATATCATCTCCAACCTCTAAGACCACATCATCCTCGTCATCTTCTACAATAGTTACGATGAAATCAATAAGTAATCAATTTACTAATAACAAAAACATTGTTATATAATAATGAAATAATTAATTACTAACCATCACGTAGACCATGACATTGCCTCTTATTTTGTGGAGCCGAACTTTCTTGATAAAGCATTTGTTCCAACTCATCAAAATCAAGAAGAGGAGGCTCTTCTTCATCTTCAACAATCCAAAACTCGGTTTTGTCAATACTTTCAATGTCAACCGGATCATAGTTCTTCATGTTGTTGAAATGCCTATAATTTTCACTTAGAAGTAAGATTACTTGAATAAATATTCTATTACTAAATGTATGACAAGGTAAATGGTTCATTTACTTATTCTTCAATCACAAATTATAATGAATGTATACAAGATCATTAAGCCTTTGATGTTCCAATCTATTTCTCTTCTTCGTATGAAT
The DNA here is from genome assembly GCA_030407325.1 of Camellia japonica. NCBI lineage: Eukaryota > Viridiplantae > Streptophyta > Magnoliopsida > Ericales > Theaceae > Camellia > Camellia japonica. Next base: position 42,899,861 of record JAPPVO010000036.1, on the reverse strand, counting down.
ACGTTCAAAAACACTCCAGTTCCTTTCACATCCAAAAGAGCTACTAGTTTGGCTAAGAATTCGAATAGCCAACTTTTACAAATTTGGAGCACTATGGCCAAATAACCTCCACCATTCATCTTATTATTAAAAGAAAAGAAGAAATAAATAAATTAGATCTAATATTAAACTTAAAGAATTATTAAGCAATCCCAATGAAAAAAAATTAAATGTAATAAATAATTTTACCTGGTTGTGTTGTCTTGGATGTAATAGTAGCAAGCTCTCTTCCAAAACTTTCTAATTGATCTCGAAACAATCTTGCTTCATCCAAGAGTTTTGTCTTGCTACATGTAGCTTTTGTTTCTGTCACATCAAGCACACTTGCCATAACCTCTGGTTTTTTGCAAAATGATGATTGATCATATTGAAAAGCCGGATTCAACCAATAAGCCGCAGCATGGATATTTTTGCGTAATGTCCTATCCCAACGATCTTTGACAATACTTGTATAAGGCTTGTACAATCTTTTTTTTCTTCATGAAAACATTCTTAATTGCTATTCTTGCCCTACACATGCCCTCATATACATATCCCATTGAAGGTTTTTTATCTCCATCAACAATACGCAACAGTGGCTCAACAATCTTAATAATGATCAAGCAATCATTTGAAAACTTACTATCTTAAATGATAGCAACAACTTCTTTTGCTTTCTTATCTTTTGCATGCCTTGAATCGACAAAATCCTTACTTGTCACTAAGGCTTTCAAATCATGCATATGTTTTTGAATACTATGCAATGCAATGAAAGTAGTGGCAAAACGGGTTGCTCCTGGGCGCACAATTTCAGTCCATCCTTTCCTTTTCCTCAACCAAGCTATCAACCATGGGCGATTGTAAATAAATCTTGTCACACTTGATGCTCTAGACGCAAGCTCTTTCACATGATTCAACTTGGAAATATCACTTAACACTAAGTTCAAACAATGTGCTGCACAAGGAGACCAATTAATATTCTTGTAAGTTTCACTAACAAGCCTTCCAGCAGCAACATAATTTGCCCCATTAGCTATCACCATGTGCACAATATTGCTTGCTCCCACCCACTCAATAATTTCTTCAAACAATTTAAAAAGAAGAGGAGCATCTTTTACAACATCAAAGGCATCAACAGATTTAACAAAAGTGATTCCTCTAGGACAATAGACAAAAAAAAATTAATAAGAGTTCTATGTCTACCATCAGTCCAACCATCACCCATAATTGTACACCCAGAATCAGCCCAAGTACTCTTTGCAGAGTCAATAAACAATTGAAGCTCTTTCTTTGAGTCACTCAATAAAGGAACTCAAACTTCATGGTAAGTAGGAACTTTAAATCCTGGACCAATGGCGATTGCAGCATCAAACATGGGCTGAAAGTATATGGAATTGACAACATTCATTGGAACACATGTATCATACAAAAATTTTGCCACAATCATATGTGCCCTATGTACAGCTTCTTTAGTTGCAAGGGCACTTTTGATAGTTGGTTGAGAGCCTGGAGTGGTCCTTGGTGCAAAAAAACTATCAATTTTTGCAGGGTCCTTTCCTTTTCCTCTTTGTGTCATTGTTGCCTTACTTTTATTCCTATTACCACCACCTTCATTAATTAAGATGCCCTTATTGCGTTGTGGAATTATTTCTTCAATTTCAGCATCATCCTCAAATTCGAAAACAGCCCGACCAAAGGGATTAGATTCCTCACTTCGTTTATTTTTCTCAATAATTGCTTTCAAAGCCTCTTCCATTCAATGCCTAACATCACCTGGAACTTTCTTACATGGCCCAACCTCACCAGACTTTCCTGCAAGATGTTGCTTCATTCTATTAATCCCTCCACCTTTGATAGTTTTCCCACAATACAAACATGTTAGAGTTTTCTTCCCATCGGGAGCTCGCCCCTCAGTTACATGGTCCCATGCTGGATCAAATTTACCTCTTGTTGATGATGGGGTATTAGAGTGTGCAGTTGAATTATGGCCAGATGAATCCATTTCACCTAAAACAGCCCTATATAATATTTGAAATACAATAATTACTATATTTAATGGATCCAAATGTTTAATACAATAATTACTTTTCATGAATCCATTTTACATAATTAAATTCAAATTCATGAATCCAAATGCAACCTTTAAGAATTATTGAAATTAATACGGATGCCTAGCAAGAATAACAATGTTTAATACACAGGGACCTCTGTTTTGGTCTTTACCATGTTGTTAAGTTGATATCAATTTTCATGGAGATCTAAGAATGCCAACTACTATTATCACTATTATTGGGACTGCCAGAGTTATGCTTTCCACCTAAAACACATGGAATTTCTTAGGTATCCCTAAATTCTGAATGTATATCCAATTTCAAGTTCTGATTTTTACATCCCATTGAACAACCCTCTGTTTGTTGCTATACAAGTATCAACTTAAAGAATAGTTAAATTTAATGACAACTTCAACTTAAAGAATAGTTAAATTTAATGACAACTTCAACTTTCTTTATTAAGCAACCTGAAGCATAATTTTAACACAAATTCTTATAATTTATAATTTATTATTACCCTATGTTTCTTATATTCTTTCAAATTTTTTTTTTATTATGTATTAGTATTAAAATTAAATTAGGGAAAGAAAGAGTTAAAAAAATTAAAAAAAAAATTGTAACTTCCGTTCAGAGAAAAAAAAAACCAAAGAAACAGGGGTCTTCGGTCACCACCCTTGAAGAGAAAGGGAAAAACCAAAGAAACAGGGGTTGTCTCTCTGATCTGAATCTGATATATACATATAAAAATATAAAAAATATAAAAAATAAAAAAACCAGCGGAAAAGAGAAAAAGGGAAGAGCAGAGCAGCAAAAGAGGAAGAGAAGGAGGAAAGAAAGAGAATACTTACCAAAGGAAGAGCAGAGCTGAAAAAGGGAAGTGCAAAGGCCGTCGGTCACCGCCGGATTTGTGACCACCAGAATTTCGCAGAGAGAGAGTGAGGATTCAGGCCAAAACCAACGAAACGAGCACCCTTTTTGAGAGAGAGATAAGCCGAATAAAATCTGATGCAGCCCTAGAATTAGGGTTTTTTCAGTGTTATATATAACTTCAATCAACTCGGCCGGTTCCTCAAAACTCATCCGGGTCACCAAGTTTTCCGATTGAACCGGCGGGCCATCCGGTTCTCTCATTTAAGAGCAGTTTTGAGCCTCCTCCGGGTTTGCTGGGCTGTCCGGACCGGAACCAGGCCCGGTTCCCGGTTCGACCGGTCCGGTCCGGGTTTGAAAACCTTGGGCATGAATCAAGGTTTCCTAAATTTCCCAAAAAAAATAAAATATTTAGGTGGCGACTCTGTATCTGGAAAAGCAGTCCATGTTTGGCACTTCTTTCTAAAAATCGGTTTTCCAAAACGATTTGCCGGATTTTGACTCTTTGGTGATTTATCGGTATTGCATTGCACTTTGCGAGGTTAGATTCAGAACCGTAACATTGAGTCCGAACTGTAGTAAGCCCATTAAACAAAACGGGATTTTCCCGGGACGTTCAGGCGCGTCTGCACATACCAACTTTTACCAAAAGTTCAGAAGCATATTTATGCTGGGAAAGAAAGAAACCCAAGGAAGAAGTAGTAACGGAGATGCCCAAAAAATAGGAAATGGAACCTAACTCTGTCATGGAGAAAGCATTTTGCATATGTGTTAACAAGGACTGAATATAAACAGATTCATTTCCAGTGAGAAGTATATCATCGACATAAATGAGCAAGTAGGTGATAGTGGTAGAAGTTTTGTGAACAAACAAGGAGTTGTCACATTGACTCATGACAAAACCTTGGGAGAGAAGAAAGGAGGAGAATGTGAAATACCATGCTCAAGGTGCCTGTTTGAGGCCATACAAAGCCTTATGAAGTTTACATACCAACTGTGGGTGGGAAGGATCAACAAAGCCAGGAGGTTGAACCATATAGACTTCCTCTTCCAAACGACCATAGAGAAAAGCATTGGAGATGTCCAATTGCTTTAAAGACCAGTGAGAGTGCAAAGTTAAACATAAAAGAATGCATATAGTGGGCTGTTTAGCAACAGGACTAAAAGTGTCCTGAAAATCAATGCCATGCTCTTGAAGAAATCCCTTAGCAACAAGGCAGGCTTTATGTCGAGCCACAGTGCCATCAGAATTTTTCTTAAGTTTAAAAACCCACTTACATCCAATGTCTTGTTTAGCTGGTGGAAAAGGAACCAGGGACCAAGTGTGTTGCATTTGCAAGGAAGAATATTCATCTAACATGGCTTGAAACTAAACCGGAGAGGTAAAAGTTGATTTGTAAGAAATAGGTTCAGTGGAGGAAACAGGAAAAGGACTAGAAGCAAGAAAACAAGAAGAAGAAGGAAGACAAGAGGAAAGTTTAGACTTGGATCTGGTTTGCATACTATGAGTGTTAGAAGTAGAAGAGGGAGCAAGAAGAGATAAATGAATAGCAATAGAATTAATAGGGATAAGAGGCTGGTGAGGCTACTGAAGCAGCGGACATTGCTGTGGCAGTAGAGGTTGCTAGAACTATTGAGGCAACTGAGATGACTGAATAGGCTGTGGTGACAATTGAGTAGGCAAAGTCTGTGATGGCAGCAGAGGAGGCTGTGAAGATGGCATGGGATGCCGAGGCTATGGAGGAACAGACCTAGAAGAAGAAGACCAAAAGAAGGAAGAGAGAGTAGATAAAGTAGGTGTAGTAGATGTAGGAGATGTAGAAAAGGGAAAAATTGTTTCATGGAAAACAACATGTCTAGAAATAAGAGTTTGACCAGTTTGCAAATTGAAGCACCTGTAACCTTTAATGGATGGATGATAACCCAAAAAGACACAAGGGCTAGACTTAGGTTGTAACTTATGAGTGGAAGAAAATTGAAGCCAAGGGTAGCAAAGGCAACCAAACACTTTAAGCAAAGAATAATCTAGAGAAGTGTGAAATAAAAGTTGAAAAGGGGAAGCATGAGACAAGGAAGCACTAGGAAGCCTATTAATAAGAAAAGTGGCAGTGGCAACAACATCAAACCAGTAGGTGAGTGGTAAAGAAGACTGATGGAGAAGAACAATAGCAGTTTCTGTAATGTACCTGTGTTTCCTCTCAGCGACACCATTTTGAGAGGGTGTATGAAGGCAAGATTGTTGATGCAAAATGCCATTTGTTTTGATAAAATGTTCCATTTGATGATTGATAAATTCTCCACCACCATCTGTCCTAAGGATTTTTAGAGGAAATCCAAATTGTTTCTCAACAAAAGATTTAAACTCCAAGAACTTGGAGTAAACCTCACTTTTATAACTCAAAGGATAAAGCCAAGTAAAGCGAGAGTAATCATCAACAAATAATATATAGTATTTATAGATGGAAGTAGAACCAACAAGTTGAAAGGGACCCCAAACATCACTATTAATAAGAGCTAATGGTTGATTTACATGAGAATTAGACAATTTGAAAGGCAACCGATGACTCTTAGACATAGAACAATCAACACAAGAAAATGAAGTTTTATTTGAGCTTAAAGGTACATTCAAAAGCTTATGAAGATGTTGAAACTTTGAAGCTGAAGGATGGCCTAGCCTTTGATGCCAAAGCATAAATGAATCTGGAGAAGCAGTGGTGTTGTGAAATGCTTGAGGTGAAGAATGCAAAGGAAAATGATAAAGACCATGAGTATAGAAGCCTTTATGAAGTATAGCTTTGGTATTGTTGTCTTGAAAAGAAAAGGCAAAATTATTAAAAATAATAGAACAATTATTATCTTTGGCTAATTGCTGAACGGAAAGAAGATTAGAAGAAAGAGAGGGAACATGCAACACTCTTTTGAGTTTGAAAGAATGATGTGGAGTAGGTAAAAAAACTGAACCAGTATGATGAATAGGTAAAGAAGAACCATCAGCCACAGTGACTTTCTCAGAACCAAAGTAAGGTTGATAGGTAGTCAGATTCCCAAGATCATTAGTAATATGATCTGTAGCAGCAAAGTCAAGATACCAAGGCTGAAGAGAAGAATTCTGGGAAGCAACTTCGGAGGTAGATGTAGTGTAAGCTTTAGAACCAGATGAAGAAGGAAAATGCTGTGGAGAAGACTGATTTGACTGCTGAAAATGAGGATCCATACAATGCCAACACTTAAATGCAGAGTGATTTAGCTTGCCACAAATCTGACAAACCGAACCAAAGGTAGATCGAATTTGATTATGATTTTTGACTGATACCTTCCTCTAGAAGAAGAAGAATATCTACCACCAAACCTATTCCCTCTGTAATTACCTCGAGAATCTCCTCTGTAGTTAGATCTGCCATGATGATATGTAGAAAAACCTTTTGAAGAAGAAGCATTATCTTTCATAGCAGCATAGGCCAGAGAAAGCTTAGAAAAAGACTTTTGTTTCTCCTCAATATGTAAAGCTTCAGAACATAGTAAAGAAGATAATTCATCCATAGTAATCCCTTCAGCACGAGCTCTAATAGTAGTTTTAAAAGCATCATATTCACTTGGCAATCCATTCAATGTGATGAGAACTATATCTTCATCATCAACCGAAACTGAGGCAAGATGCAATTGATCAGCCAATTCTTTGATATGACTCAAGTAGAGTTCCATAGACTCAGTTTTGTTAGAAATTGAATTCAGTTTATTCTTCAATTGGTGGATATGAGATCTAGAAAGAGAGGTAAATCGCTTATTCAGAGTTGGCCATACCTCAGAGCTAGTTTTGAAATGAAGAACCGAAGTGAAAATCGATGGTGAGAGAGTAGCAGTGACACAACTGAGAAGATGATTATTAATCATCTTCCATTTAGAAAATTCAAGATTAGGTATTTCTTTTCCAGTTGAATCAAGAACAAAAGGAGAAGGACATGAAGACGATCCATCAAGAATATCAAGAAGATCAGTTGCTCCGAGTATATTCTGTAACTGTGTTTTCCAGATTATGAAATTTGTTGAGTCAATCTTTACATTGACGAAAGAAAAGAGATTAGAAATCAAGAGACCAAGATTTGCTGGAAGAGTAGGTGGTGCCATTGAAGACGCCATTGATGACATCTCTGAAGCTCGCTAGAGCAGGCACTGCTCTAACACCATGATGAATTTCAGTGAATGAATGAATTTTCTATATTATTCTTCAATCGTATCTTTACAGTAACAAACTAAATTGATATTTATATACAATCATAACCATTTAGTCTAACTCTAGTTCTAACTAATTCTAAACTCAACATACTCCAACTACAGCTAGTTACAACCACTAACTAATACAGTTATTATTCTGTTAAACTGAATTAGCTAGCACTGCTTATAGTGGATTGGTTTTGCTTCAGCTTGCTCTGCTCTGGTTGCTCTAATTGGTGTGATATCCTATCAATTATAATAACATTTTTTAATCTGTATTTTTTTTGTTTAGTAATTTTTTTAATATTTTAAAAAAATTTATATTCACTTAATGTAAATATACTTAAAAAGTATAAAATTTTATATTTTATATTTTTACATATACTTAGATTAAATGGATTTAATAAGTAAAAAAAATTAAAAAAAATAATAAAAAAGTACAAATTAAAACTCAAAAACTATTTTTAAAAAGGAAAAATTACCGATAAATCCCAATTTGGGGAATGTTGATCCATTTAGTCCTTTGTTTTTTTAATGAACCATTTGGTCCTATTTAATTGGCAAGGATTATTTAATTTTATTTGACATGTGTGGAGTTTACATATTTACCCTTTTGTGGGATTTGGTGTGATTTCTTTTTATTGATGTATAGTAGTGTTGTTGATGGTAATGTTTTACATATTTACCCTTTTGTGGAATTTGATGTGATTTCTTTTTGCTGATGTATAGTAGTGTTGTTGAGGGCCGGTTTGGTAACACATATGACGTGACACTTTTACATGATGATTGGTTACCAACATCTAGGTCATTCCCTACTTGGACGTACTTTAGTAATTAACAAGTGTGGTGTGCAATTTAACATTTTTCATTCAATGATATCCATGGAATGTCCACGTAACAGTGTTCATGACAATGTTGACAAAACAACGTTATGTATTAACCACCCAAAAAATATGAACCAACAAAATTATGCAATACTAAACTAACGTCACATTTCGTAAAAATCACCAAACATTTTTAGTATCAACCATCAAAAAATGTATCACAAAAACATATATAACATTAAGTAATCTTCCGATGTTTTCATCATTTTCTTCGAGTCATGCAGTCATAAATTTTTTTCCCAAACAAAGTCTGCAAGCTATGAAGGGTAGCTTCTTCTTCTTTCGAAAAGCAGAACCACTGAGAAAACTACGAGAACTGCATGAGCTATCCGTGGCCATATTGATGAATTTGACAATTTCTTTTCCAGTAAATTCAGACTCAGCAGAAAAATCAAATAATCCTACCATTTTTTGTTAGGTTGGCAGTTTGAACCAAACAACATATTAACAAAAGAAAAAATGCTTATATTGCTAATTGATATAGATTTACTAGGAGTGTCAATGACATTAAGAATCTGGCCATTTGTCAATACAATTTTGTAGCTCACAAGTACTAATAACACCAGCTGAGCTATTTCAATGAACAAAATGTCAACCCATACAACAACAATGTGGAATTCCAGTGAAACAAATTAGAACAAACATCATCATGCACATTGGTAAACAACACACACCTTTGCCCTTCATTGTATTCTTCTGATATTGCTGCAACGTCGTGGTCAGCGGATACGAAGCAGCCAAACCCTCGCCGGGGTAGAGTAATCGGATACTGTTGATGGTGGTTCGTCAATGAATAGGTTACTGCAATTAGGGTTCAAGCTGACAAGTCAAATGTGGAATTTGACGAAACAAGTTTTTCGTGAACACACTAAAACATCTAGGGTTTCATTCAACTAACATGGGAATGCCTCTAATGTGGGAACGTTTCATCTCAATGTTTCCGTATGAAGCTCGTAACATTCAATCAAAGATGAGGGAAACCAAAAAATGCCTACAGTGCCCTTTTATGTCCACATCAGTAATTTCACCCTCATCAATTTCCACTACACACATCAACAACGCGTGTAAATGAGGCCAGCTGTGTCAACCCGTGTGTTTTTAGGACTTTTCGGTTCAACAAAAAAATTGCAAGACTAACTAGTGTACAAGTTCACAAAATGGGATTTATTGGTGCTTCACCCTATATAAATTCTAAACAAAACGATTTTTTTTTCAAGGGGACGAGTTCTGTTAAAGTCCACGTAGGTCAAGATTCATACTAAAAGGAAAACCATTTTTTTTTCCCCCACCCACAATTCTGTTGAGGAGCCAACAAGTGTTATTAACCTCAATTATTAGAAACTTTAGTGAAATTTCTTACTGCTTTCCTTCAAATGAAAAAGCACTCTTCCTCACCTACAAATACCGTATTTTCCCACCCACAATTATGGAAACCAGCTCCTCCTACCAAGTGGTTTTTCAAAGCGAGAAATGTTTTGTAGCTCGAAACATTTCTACCCCAAATGGCTCAATTGCCTAAAACGACGTCGTTTTGGGCAGTTTTTTTTTTTTTTTCTCTTTTATATCTGAAAAGGAAGAGAGAGAGTGAAAGAAAGAGAGGAAGAGAGAAGAAAGAGAGGGAGGGCTAACACACACACACACACACACAGATGGAAGGAAGAAAGAGATGAAGATGGTGACGGTGCGAGACGTGGGCGACGGTGCGATGATGGAAGACGGACGGTGATGGTGATGGTAGATTTGTGTAGATTTGGTTTGTTTTTTTTATTTTGATTTTGATTTTCATTTTGATTTTTGATTTTGATGTGTTGGGTGGGTTTTTACATTTTTTTTTTTTGGTTTATCTCTATGGTGGGTTTGTTTTTTGGTTGATCTTTATGTGTGATGATGCTGATGTGTTTGGTTGATGATGATGATTTTTGGTTTGATTTCCAGCTATGGAAAGGATGAAAAAAAAAATTCCACTCTCTCTCTCTCTCTCTCTCTCTCTGCTGTGCTGATGATTATTTTTGGTTCGATTTTCTGCTGTGTTGATGATGATTTTGGTTTGATTTCCAATTATGGAAAGAATGAAAAAAAAAAAAATTCCACTCTCTCTCTCACTCTGCTCCTCTCCTCCTCTTCTTCTTCTTCTTTTTCTTTTTCTTCTTCTTCTTCTTCTTCTGGCTGGAAAAGATGAAAAAAAAAAAAAAAACACTATTCCAAAACGACGTCGTTTTGGATTCGGGCCAATTTCGAGCTTGGGACTTTTAAGCTACGTAGCGAAACTGTTTCAAAGCCAGATTTTTTCTCATTGCCATTTCATTTGTATTATTGATCTCTTCAGAATTTTAAAAGAAAAGAAGGAAAAACATGAAAGATAACCCTATAGTATATTTACCCCAAAAAAAACCTCTGCAGTAAGTAAGCCTCTGTTTGGGAAGATAGGTTGGGTTAGGTTTTCGGTTATTTTAGTCACAAAAAGAGAAAATAAGTTTTTTAACCCAATAAGACAAGACATCACATTCAATCTATAATCATTACATTCTTTCTCTCACAAAAAGTCAAGAAAACCTTCCTAAATGAGACTTTTTAGCCCCAGACCAAAATTGCAAAAAAATTAAAAAGTCAAAAAAAAGCCAACCCACTTCCCAAACAAACCCTAAATGTTTTAGGAGATTTTTACAATATATACCTCTTATCATACGCATATTTAGTTATATTATTTTTTTTTAGTTATGATCAATTTTTTTCTTTAGTTAAAATATTATTTTGAGATGTTTGGTTACGCCTCATGTAGTAATTGATGATGACTTTTTAAGAAAAAGAAAAATTAATTATGATTCAGAAAGTATGAAATCATATCATTTTCTCTTTAGTTATAACATAACTATACTCTTTCCCAATGTTTTAAGATTATTGATACATATACATTAAATTATAAAAAATAAATAAATAAATAAGGGAATTTACAAATTAGTGGGCATCAGAGAAATTATTTACAAAAATAAATAAATAAATATTAATAATTAAAATCATAATTTTTTCATCTTTTTGCTTCACTCGTTCAGATCTCCTAGGGTGTAAACTCCTGCAATACACAAGAGAAGCAAATCTGAACGCCATAAAGAATGCAGAAGAGGCTCGTCGGCGATGGTGGTGGTCCCTTGAAACTCTGGCGGATGAAAATCTTCTCTCTCCCACTCATCTCGCCTTCCCAATCTCGCTCACTATAGATAGAAAAAGGAGAAAAGGGGTCCATAGAAGACAAAACAAAAAAAGGCGATACACACAGTCAACAGAGAGGGAGAGAGAGAGATGGGAGAGGAGGTTGAGAAATTAGAGAGAGTGAGAGTAAGGCATATGGAAGAGGAGGTCCTGCAATGGATAGCCTAGAAACCAGATCACCACTTCAGTTTCCCATTTTGAGGTGATTTTGGTCCCCTCAAGTCTGCATTTTTTAAAAAATTTTTGCAATCTCAATCAAATGGGTCTTCCTTTTTTGCTTTGTTTGATATTGATTTGTGCTCTGTTTGGTGAATCTGAAAGTTTTTGGAGCTAGGTTTCATTCATTTTGGTGAAAAATTGTTGATTTTTTTTGATTAATTGGTCCCCTAAAGCCTGCAATTTTTTACTTTGAGAGACTCCAATGGTAGTGATTGTCTCCTCTGCCAACGGTGTCTTCTCTCTCTCTCCCTCCCATCTTCGTCTTCATTTTCATGGAATACTCTTCGTCTCACTCTCTTTTGCGTCTGTGTTTTTTTTTTTTTTTTTTGGGAAATCACTAGTCAGTGGGACAGGACAAAAAAAATTATTACAAATACTTACTAAGAGGGAGATTTGTGCCAAACAAGTGGGCCAAGATACGGCAGCACGGAATATGGTGTTAGGCCATGTGAGGGTCAGAGACACTGTGCCTGGCCGAACTGCACCAACACAGCACTTTGGCCCATTACGTTGGGTCGAGCTGTGGGTTGCTCCGATTATGAAGGCACGCAAGTGTTTAGCAGAGATAGGATCACGCGGAACCGGATATTTGGTTACGTCCGCACGAATACGTTGGGCCGAGCTATGGATGGTTCGGACTGATGTGGGGACTAAGATGGCCCACGAGATCGCTATGTGAGGCCAAGATGTCGAATGACACACCTCGCGTCTAATCGGCTCGTATGGACTAGTTTGGTTTTGCTCGGCAGTGTCTGTCCCTCATTTTGTTTATGTTTCACCAAGTAATAGCTCGGTTCAATATGCCATATGGACCAATGATAAGAAGGGAGAAATCCACTCCTATTATGCGTCAATACCGTTTGGTGGTTCGGCAAACACTGTTTGGAGGTTTTGGTCTTTACATGTGTAAGAAATATAGAGGGGAGCACAACCACTTGTCGAAAGAAAGACAGCAGAGGTAGTGCGCCCACAATCTCTGAGGCTGCACGGCCAGCCTTGAAAAGGAGGAGCATGCAATTGTTAGAGGAAAACTATTTTTGATGTACTCCCTCTCTCTAGAAAGCAAGGAGCATGCAATTGTTAGAGGGAAACTATTTTTGATGTACTCCCTCTCTCTAGAAAGTGTTCTGCTTTCTCTTCTTCTCCAAGTGTGCTAACTTGATCATCGGAGGGTTTATTCGGCAGCTCACTGTCTTTCTATTCTCAGGTTAAGCGACATTACACATGGCTTGGACTCAAGGAGTACGGAGAAAGATGAATATTTCCTCCCTGTACAATTGACGCCATCTATGGGAAGTCATTGACAGACAAACCTTGCTCTCCAAGCTTTTTCAACCAATTTCCACAGCAAACAACGAGGAAACATCGCTGTCCGTCGTCAACGACATCACACCAGAGTCGGTCCGGAGGAGAGATGGCCCTCTCGCTATTCCGACCATGGCGGGCCTGGAGATCTCCTCTAGAGGGCAACCTAGGGACGCGCGAGGAGCACTGACTATTCAAAGAGTCCTAAGGGTTGCCGATGGTGAAGAGAATCGCATGCTCAGCGCCTGGAGCGCAAACTCAAAGACCAGGATGCCCTCACTCGGAAAATGATGGCTGGAATGGAGACGTTAAAGTGACAAATCAAAGGAAAGGGTGTTGCTGGAGTGGGCGACCACAGTGAGCACACCCAACCCCGTCGCTCTGACAGTCACCACCAATGGAGGACACCCTCTCTCTCCATCAGTAGAAGCTACGAAGTTGGCGATTCTGACCTACAGATGGAGAGATCCTACATGCGCGACAACAGCTACCGTCCCTCGCGTCCGTCGACGACATTGAGATACTCTTACTCCGCCCGTTCAGATAACCTGAGGGATGTGCTGGAGAAGTGAGCACGCCGCAGAGAGGCCTAAAGAGTGCCGGCGTTGCAAAGGTTGAGCCCCCAAATCCATTACAGTGAGAAAGTGGCCATGCCAACGCCTAGAATGATGGCTCCAGCACCGATAGACAGAGAGTTGGCAAGACTTACGGCTACCCCACTGTCTCTAGAGATCGAGAGCACACCACTCCTTACCGGATTCCACCAACCTAAGTTCACGCTGTATGATGGCAAGACGGATCCGTACATGCATGTTAGTCATTACCGGCAAGTAATGGCTGGCCACCGACGCAACAACGCCTTAATGTGTCTCATATTCCCAACATGTTTGGGAGAACTGGGCTTGAAGTGGTTCGAAAGGCTCCCGAAGGGGAGTATCGAGGGGTGGCAATGTAACAACCCCGACTCAAGATTAACGATAATCCATGATTTAATATGCCTAATAAGTTATTAAGAGCATATTTTGAATTAATTGCATATGTGGTGCATTATTTATGTTTTATCTGTTCATTGTAGGAGTATCTGTTTGAAATTTCTATTACATTTTGTGAATCGAAGGCCTTATCGGCATCCGATCACGAAATTGACTTGGTATATGTGTTATGTGGAATTTATAGAATTTTATGGTAGGTTTAATTGAAATTCGATTTGGAACGATTAAATTAGAATAATAAATGTCAATGTAATTAACCTAAGTCAATCTTAATTAAGCCACTTTAATTAAGCCTATAGAAGGCTACTTTGACTCCCTTATTTTACTTTACACCCTCATTCCCTACTCCTTGAGCTCATAAATGTGAGGGGAAGAGAGAATTAGAGATTGAGAGTTGATCTCAAGAGGCAAAAAATGGAAGAATTGCTAGGAAATTAAAGAGGAATTGGAGAATTGAGTTAGGATTCACCAAGAGCTCAAAGAATTGAAGACTTTAGGTAAGAAACCAAACCTTTAGTCTTGAAGTTGAGTTGATTCACCCATGAATTTAAGTGAATTGAGCTAGGAGATGTATGAACCAAGCTTAAGAAGTAGGAAGGAAGACCAATTCAAACATGCATGTACATTTCATTACATTTGGAGCATGTTTACTAGGAATTCTCGTATGCATGTCACAAATTGAGCTTAGTTGTAGAAATTCATCATGTTTTACATCCTCTCATTTCATTTGATCATGATTTAGAAACTTGAAGCTCAATCATTTCATGCATGTCAAGTTTTTGGAGAATTCATGAAGTTAAGTTGGATTTGTGAACAATTGGCATACTTTTGGGCCTTGATTTCATGAAAGGATCTTTAAATCATGATGTTTTGTGAATATCTAAATGTTTTTCAGAATTTTGGCCCAAGAGGATGAGTTTTGAAGTGTTTAGTTTGAGTTTGAAGCTTGGAGATCAAATCTGGAAATTCTAGAATTTGAATCTACGCTCGAGCATAGGAGTTCACGCTCGAGCGAAGCACTCTGAATGCGTGCACTTCCGCTCGAGCGACATGATACCTGCTCGAGTGTGAAATACATGTATCCAGAAGTTCATAAGTTTTGCAGCACGCTCAAGTAACAGAAGTCACGCTCGAGCGAGGGCCTCAATCTCGCGCTCGAGCGAAGATCGAGCGTCCTTTGAGCATGAAAAATAAGCAACCAGTACTTTTTCAAGAGTTTACAATCTGCTCGAGCTAAGGAAGTCACGCTCGAGCGAACCCTCACTTTTTACATGTCCGCTCAAGCGAGGAAAGCCACGCTCGAGCGTGGACCCCATTTTCAGCAATTTTGGAAAATGTTTTCTAATGCAATTTTTGCATCCTCATTCCATCTTAGGCATTCCTAGGCCATGGTTAAGACACTATAATAAGAATAAGGGTAGAAACACACTAAGAACAAGTGAAATAAGTCATGTACAATTCGAACGTGTGTTTTAATATATGTATCTGTCATATTCGGTAGGTCACGCGCTACGAGTTAAGTGAATTACCTACTTTACTCGTCTACTTGGAGTCGTCTGTTAACTGTGAGTAATAACTTAGTAAAGCTATATTCAACTTTATTTATTTTATGTATGATGAATTTAGATCTATTTTCTGAAATGATATGTTCTGTATAATGAATGATTATCCAATTTCTAACAATGTATTCGTGGCATCCTTAGCATCATGTGATATCTGTTAGCTGTTACCCGGTATTGAAGGTTCCATTATGGAACTTATTATGTCTTTCATTTGTTACCCGTACTGGAGGCTCCATCATAGAGCTCAGCATGTATATTCTCTGTTACCCGAATCCCAAGGTTCCTTTATGGAACTGGTTATTCATAACCACCATATGTTCTGCATCTGTTCTATATCTATTCTGTTAGCTCTAATGGATGTACCACGTATGATTAAGCATGAACTCTGATTTCTGTATATGATCTGAACAAGAATATGAATACAAATCTGTTATGAATCTGAATTATGATTTCTGAATCTGTATGGACATCATTCATTAAAACCCTTTACTCCGTTATTATTCACTGGGCTCCAGCTCACTATTTATACTATGTATGTAGGTGAGCAAGCACGTGACCCGGCCCAAAGTTGACGGCCTATGTTTCAGTTTTTGTCAGCCAACCTTTGTGCCTCCTGAGGAGGTTCCGAATGGAAACAAGTTTAGTGGTTGTTTTTGTGATGTACTAGACTTTGCTCCTTTTAAGTGCGGGCAAGATTTCTGTTTATATGTTCATGGGATGATGTGTAAATACTATATCTTTTGACTTCGCTTGCAAGTTTTTAAAAGTTGTAAATTATTTGTCTATCTGTCCCATGTATGTCATCACAGCTCATTGGACCTCGTATATTTCATATATTTGCTTCCGTAGCCCCTAACTATATGATATTCTGTTAAGAGGCCTTCGGTAATCCAAGGATTATTGGCCGGTTACGATGCTAAATCTATAGGGGCGGGTTTGGGTCATGACAGAGTTATATCAGAGCACGTGTTCTACCGCACACACGAGTCTATATGAGCATAGGATGTCCTAGTAAGAAGGAGGGGGCATTCTATCTGCATGTGATTGTGTGGTAATCCAATGGATATGAAAAACTGAATGTAAATCTAAGTAAATGAATTGAAAGAAATGAATGAGATTATTCCTATATTTATTATTATTTGGTGTCTCTATAGCAACATAGAGAATGCAAGGGGAAATGATATAAGTGAATCTTTAGAGGCTCGCATGAGCCGAATGGAACAGATGCTTGCGGCATTGACTGAAGCTATGATGCAACAACAAAGACAACAACCTTTGCCCCCTCTGCCTTTGCCGATACAAGCCGAATTAGATAAAAATGATATTATCAACCTGACACAGAAATTCATTAAGATGAAACCGCCAACATTCTTTGGTGGAATTGAACCGTTGAAAGCAGAGACATGGTTGCTTGAGATGGAAAAACTGTTTGAGGTATTTCCCTGTACCGAGACTCAAAAGGTTTTATTGGCCACCTATACTCTCAAAGACGAAGCTCAGAGATGGTGGTTACTAATTCGGAATACCAATGGAAATATGACGTGGGCTCAATTCAATGAGATCTTTTATGAAAAGTATTTTCCTCAATGTTTTCAGGACCGAAAAGTGTCCGAATTCCAAGAACTTAAGCAAGGCAGAATGTCTGTAGCCAAGTACGAGGCAAAGTTCACTGAATTAGCCAGATTTGCTTCTCATATGGTGGACACAGAATACAAGAAAGCCCACAAATTTGAGAGAGGATTGGACTTAGACATATTTGATCAAGTTGGTGTACTAAAGTTGCCAACATATGTGCAAGTCCTTGACAGATCCTTAATGGCAGAAGCCACCTTAGCCGTTAAGAGACAAAGTAAGGCCCCAGCAACAACAACAACTGATTGGAGAGGAAAAAGGTCTGGGTATGGTTTCAGAAAAAGCCATTCTCATGTAAGTAAAAAGCAGAATACGGGTCTACAAGCAGCTCGAGTCAAAGCAGTGGGTCTGTTCCGGTTTGTCCTAATTGTGGAAGAAGGCATATGGGTGTATGCTACCGAGCATCTGGTGCTTGTTTCTGATGTGGCAAGACAGGCCATGTTGTGAAATATTGCCCATTTGGGTCTGAGAATGCCAGCCGTCCTATGATGAGTTCAGCTGGATCCGCTTCTATAGTCAAAACAAATGCAAAAGCTAATACTGGGAAAGAACCTCTGAGACAAGGTCGAGTGTTTGCCTTAGTGCCTGGTGACGTACAGAACACCGAAACTGTGGTGTCAGGTATACTTCCTGTATGTTCTTAAAATGCATGTGTACTGATAGATTATGGTTCTACACATTCCTTCGCATCGCATGCTTTCTCTCGAAAATTAACTAGACCACTAGACCTATGACATATGTGTTATCTGTATCTATACCGTCTTGGGGTTCTATGATATGTGCTTATGTTTATCTGGCATGTGATATTATGATTGGTGATATGACATTGTATGTTGACTTGTTGCCCTAGAACATTGATAATTTTGATTGTATTCTGGGTATGGACTGGTTGACTAAATACTGTGCTACTATTGACTGTGCAAGTAAATCTGTCGTGTTTAGACCACTGGTATGCCTGAATTTATTTTTACTGGAAATGGGGTAGTTCCTCCCCCATACTTGATTTCGGCCATGAAAGCTATTAAATTGCTTAAAAATTGATGTAGGGGCTACTTGTGTTGTATACTAATTGCATCATCTGATAGTGCTAATGTGGAAACTATTCTTGTTGCTCGTGAATTTCCCGATGTTTTTCTGAATAACTTGCCTGGGGACTTAGTTGATAGAGAGATTGAATTCACTATTGAAGTAATCTCGGGAACACAAACTATTTCCAAGACCCCCTATAGAATGTCAACCTCAGAATTGAAAGAATTAAAAACTTAACTTTAGGAACTGCGAAACAAGAAATTCATCCATCCGAGCACGTCACCTTGGGGTGCTCCAGTCCTATTTGTCAAAAAGAAATATGGATCTTTGAGGTTATGTATAGACTATCGGGAATTAAACAAAGTAACTATCAAGAACAAATACCCTTTGCCCGAATAGATGACTTGTTTGATCAACTTCAGGGAGCCCAAGTGTTTTCCAAGATTGACCTTAGATCCGGGTATCACCAGTTAAATGTTAAGGTAGAAGACATAGAGAAAACTGCATTTAGAACTAGATATGGACATTATGAGTTTTTAGTAATGCCGTTTGGGGTGACTAATGCACCTGCTGCCTTTATGGACCTTATGAACAGAGTGTTTAAATCATTTCTGGATGAATTTGTTGTTGCATTTATTGATGATATTTTGATTTACTCCAAAAGCAGGAAAGATCATGAGAATCACTTGAGAACTGTGTTGCAGATTCTAAGAGAAAAAAAGCTATATGCGAAATTGTCCAAATGTGAATTCTAGCTTGACAGTGTAACATTTTTGGGACATGTAATCAACAAGGATGGTATCTCTGTTGACTCACAGAAAATTGAAGCTATTATGGACTGGCCTAAACTGACAAATGTAACAAAAGTTAGAAGTTTTATGGGACTTGCAGGTTACTACAGAAGATTCATGAAAGACTTTGCAAAACTTGCCATTCCATTGACCCGGTTAACTCAGAAAAATGTATCATTTGATTGGAATGAACAGCGAGAGTCAGCCTTTCATGAGTTGAAGACCAGACTAGTAACTGCACCAATTTTGACTTTGCCCAATGGTATTGATGGGTTTCAGATTTACAGTGATACTTCCTACAAAGGTTTGGGGTGTGTGTTAATGCAAAATGGGAAAGTAATTGCTTATGCCTCTTGGCAACTCCGTCCACATGAAAAGAATTACCAAACACATGATCTTGAACTGGCAGCTGTAGTGTTTGCCTTGAAAATTTGGCGACATTATATGTATGGAGCGACTTGTGAAGTGTACATGGACCACAAAAGCCTCAAGTATTTCTTCACTCAAAAAGAACTGAATATGAGACAAAGGAGATGGTTAGAATTGATCAAGGACTATGATTTGCAAAATTTGTATCATCCAAGGAAAGCTAATACTGTAGCTGACGCCTTGAGCTGAAAGTCGATTGGAAATTTGTCATGTTTGCTTTCCAGTCAAAAAGAATTGCTAGATGACCTGGAAAAGAATGAGATTGAAATTGTTTTGCAAGAGCAAGGTGGTATTTTAGCTGTCATTTCCGCTCAACTTGTAATCATTGAAGAAATCAAACAAAAGCAACTTGAAGATGAGTACTTGAAAAAGATTGTGGAAGAATTTAACTCAAAGCCAAAGGCCGGGATTTGTGTTTGAGAATGATATGTTAAAATTTCAAAATAGACTCTGTGTACCAGATTCCTCTGATTTAAGAAAGCGTATTATAACCGAAGCTCACAGCCATGCATCCAGGGAACACAAAGATGTATCATGATTTGAGACAGAATTTTTGGTGGCCTGGAATGAAAAAGTGCATTGCAAATTTTGTAACTAAATGTTTGCACTGCCAAAAAGTTAAAGCTGAACATCAACGACCCACTAGATTACTTCAGCTGCTCCCAATACCAGAATGGAAATGGGAACATATTATTATGGATTTCATTGTCGGTCTGCCTCGCTCTCCTCAAGGTATGGATTCTATATGGGTTATAGTTGATCGTTTGACTAAATCTGCCCATTTTTTGCTTGTCAAAACTATTTATAATGCGAATAAGTTTGCTAACATGTATGTGAATGAAATTGTGAGATTACATGGTGTACCAGCATCTATTGTATCTGATAGTGATTCGAAGTTTACATCAAGATTCTGACAGAGTTTGCAACTGGCTTTGGGAACCAAATTGCGATTAAGTAGTGCCTACCATCCACAGACAGACGGTCAATCTGAAAGAACCAATCAGACTTTAAAAGATATGTTACGGATGTGTATGTTGGATTTCCAAGGGAATTTGGAGACTTATCTACCATTGGCCGAATTTGTGTATAACAATAGTTATCATTCAAGTCTTGGGATGGCTCCTTATGAGGATTTGTATGAAAGGAAATGCCGTTCTCCGATCTGTTGGGCTGAAGTAGGTGACAGGCCATTGTTGGGCCCAGAACTTGTGCAAGAAACAACTAAGAAAGTGAACCTGATTCAGCAACGCCTAAAGACTGTACAAAGCCATCAAAAGAGTTATTCAGATGTTCGAAGAAAAGACAGAGAATATGAAGTCGGGGACCATGTGTTTATAGAAGTGACCCCTATGAAAGGACAAACTCGGTTTGGTGTTAAGGGCAAACTGGCGCCAAGATATGTTGGGCCATATGAGATTCTTGAAAAGATCAACCCATTGACGTATCGGGTAGCTTTACCTCCGGTAATGGAAAACATGCATAATGTCTTTCATATCTCTATGCTTCGGAGTTATCTGAAAGATCCATTACATGTGATAGAGCCAACTCATGTACTTCTAATGGATGATTATACCTATGAGAAAAGGCCAATACAGATTGTGAACCGCCGAATCAAAAGATTGAGAAACAAGGAAATTCCGTTAGTGAAGGTTGATTGGCAGAATCATGAAGGAACTTATGCAACTTGGGAGACAGAGGACGATATGATGAAAAGATATCCCGAACTGTTCCCTTTGGACTCGGTGTTCTTCCAAAATGAAGGTAACTCAAGTTTGGAGGACCAAACTCCTTTAAGGGGGTAAGACTGTAACAACCCCAACTCAAGATTAACGATAATCCATGATTTAATATGCCTAATAAGTTATTAAGAGAAAATTTTGAATTAATTGCATATGTGGTGCATTATTTATGTTTTATCTGTTCATTGTAGGAGTATCTGTTTGAAATTTCTGTTACATTTTGTGAATCGAAGGCCTTATCGGCATCCGATCACGAAATTGACTTAGTATATGTGTTATGTGGAATTTATAGAATTTTATGGTAGGTTTAATTAAAATTCGATTTGGAACGATTAAATTAGAATAATGAATGTCAACGTGATTAACCTAAGTCAATCTTAATTAAGCCACTTTAATTAAGCCTATATAAGGCTACTTTGACTCCCTTATTTTACTTTACACCCTCATTCCCTACTCCTTGAGCTCATAAACGTGAGGGGAAGAGAGAATTAGAGAGTGAGAGTTTATCTCAAGAGGCAAAAAATGGAAGAATTGCTAGGAAATTAAAGGGGAATTTGAGAATTGAGTTAAGATTCACCAAGAGCTCAAAGAATTGAAGACTTTAGGTAAGAAACCAAACCTTTAGTCTTGAAGTTGAGTTGATTCACCCATGAATTTAAGTGAATTGAGTTAGGAGATGTATGAACCAAGCTTAAGAAGTAGGAAGGAAGACCAATTCAAGCATGCATGTACATTTCATTACATTTAGAGCATGTTTACTAGGAATTCTCGCATGCATGTCACAAATTGAGCTTAGTTATAGAAATTCATCATGTTTTACATCCTCTCATTTCATTTGATCATGATTTAGAAACTTGAAGCTTAATCATTTCATGCATGTCATGTTTTTGGAGAATTCATGAAGTTAAGTTGAATTTGTGAACAATTGGCATACTTTTGGGCCTTGATTTCATGAAAGGATCTTTAAATCATGATGTTTTGTGAATATCTAAATGTTTTTCAAAATTTTGGCCCAAGAGGATGAGTTTTGAAATGTTTAGTTTGAGTTTGAAGCTTAGAGATCAAATCTGGAAATTCCAAAATTTGAATCTACGCTCGAGCGTAAGAGTTCACGCTCCAACGAAGCACTCTGAATGCGTGCACTTCCGCTCAAGTGACATGATACCTGCTCGAGCGTGAAATGCATATATCTAGAAGTTCATAAGTTTTGCAGCACGCTCGAGCAACAGAAGTCACGCTCGAGCGAAGGCCTGAGTCTCACGCTCGAGCGGAGATCGAGCGTCCTTTGAGCGTGAAAAATAAGTAACCAGAACTTTTTCAAGAGTTTACAATCCGCTCGAGCTAAGGAAGTCACGCTCGAGCAAACCCTCACTTTTTGCATGTCCGCTCGAGCGAGGAAAGCCACGCTCGAGCGTGGACCCTATTTTCAGCAATTTTGGAAAATGTTTTCTAATGAAATTTTTGCATCCTCATTCCATCCTAGGTATTCCTAGGCCATGTTTAAGACACCATAATAAGAATAAGGGTAGAAACACACTAAGAACAAGTGAAATAAGTCATGTACAGTTCAAACTTGTGTTTCAATATATGTATCTATCATATTCTGTAGGTCACGCGCCACGAGTTAAGTGAATTACCTACTCTACTCGTCTACTTAGGGTCATCTGTTAACTGTGAGTAATAACTTAGTAAAACTATATTCAACTTTATTTATTTTCTGTATGATGAATTCAGATCTATTTTCTGAAATGATATGTTCTGTATAATGAATGATTGTCCAATTTCTGACAATGTATTTGTGGCATCCTTAGCATCATGTGATATCTGTTAGCTGTTACCCGGTATTGGAGGTTCCATTATGGAACTCATTATATTTGTCATCTGTTACCCGTACCGATGACTCCATCATAGAGCTCAGCATGTATATTCTCTATTACCCAGATCCGGAGGTTCCTTTATGGAGCTGGTTATTCATAACCACCATATGTTACGCATCTGTTCTGTATCTATTCTGTTAGCGCTAATGGATGTGCCACGTATGATTAAGCATGAACTCTGATTTTTGTATATGATCTGAACAAGAATATGAATATGAATCTGTTATGAATCTGAATTATGATTTATGAATCTGTATGGACATCATTCATTAAAACCCTTTACTCCTTTATTATTCACTAGGCTCCAGCTCACTATTTATACTATGTATGTAGGTGAGCAAGCACATGACCCGGCCCAAAGTTGACGGCCTATGTTTCAGTTTTTGTCAGCCAACCTTTGTGCCTCCCGAGGAGGTTCCGGATAGAAACAAGTTTAGTGGCTGTTTTTGTGATGTACTAGACTTTGCTCCTTTTAAGTGCGGGCAAGATTTCTGTTTATATGTTCATGGGATGATGTGTAAATACTATATCTTTTGACTTCGCTTGCAAGTTTTTAAAAGTTGTAAATTATTTGTCTATCTGTCCCGTGTATGTCATCACAGCTCATTGGACCTCGTATATTTCGTATATTTGCTTCCCTAGCCCTTAATTATATGATATTCTATTAAGAGGCCTTTGGTAATCCAAGGATTACTGGCCGGTTACGATGCTAAACCCATAGGGGCGGGTTTGGGTAATGACAGGCAATAACTAGCGGAAGCCTTTGTCCCAAATTCAAGACCAATACTCAAACACCGAAGGAGGTCGACCATCTCTTGGGTATCAAGATGAAGTCGGGCGGTTCTTTGAAGGCATACAATGCCATGTATTGGGAGACCTACAATGAGATCCTCGATTGCTCCACCAATTTGGCAATCACCCAATACAATTGAGGTCTACCAGTCGGACATAGGCTGCGAGACTCGCTCACGATGCATCAGCCCACAACCATGGAATCCTTAATGCAACGGATCAATGAGCACATTCGAGTTGAAGATGATGCTGCCACCGCCACCACAACCGAGAAGGCAAGTCTGGTTGCGGCGGACAGGTGTGTGGCTGGGAAAGGTTCACTCAGTGGAGCAGAAGGACAACCGCCCTAATAACCGAGCTAGAGAACAACATCACGGTTCAAACCGCAACGACAAAAGAAAGGTCATGGGAATGACTGAGGTAATGCTCTTTGCAATGAAGAGGAAAATTCCAAAAGAAAGTTGAAGGCATGAACCAGCATCACCACAATCTTTAAGATCCCAATTTAACGCATCCTCAGTGAAATCTAAGGTGAGCCATACGTTCATTGGCTGGCAAAATTAGGAGATACACAGAGGGGCTTCAACTCAAGATACTATTGCACCTTCCATGAAGAAAGGGGTCACCAAACAAGGAACTGCGTACCGCTGAAACAACGCTTAGAAGAGCTAGTTGCGGCTAGACACTTAGATCAATACATAGATGGAGGCATGAAGACCGCTCCGCAAGGACAAGCTAAACCAAATGGCCTTGCCATCTTGGACATGGCACCCCAAGGAGTCATCAATGTTATTCATGGTATCATTGAGCCAACGTGGGTTTGCGAGCTCAGGGGATAATCAAGAAGGCCAAGCACATGAGGGAAGTGCTCTCCATTCAGCCCACCGTAAAGAAAGAAAAGACCAAGATAAAAGACATCCTGATCTTTTCAAGCAAGGATTTGGAAAGAATTTAAACCCCACACAACGATGCCTTGGTAGTAACGCTTCATCTCAAGGATTTTGACATCAAGCGAATTTTGATCGACCAGGGCAATTCAGTCGAGATCATGTATTACGATGCATTCAAGCAGATGAAATTGGAGGACAAAGACTTGGCCCCCGCAACGTTTCCTTTGGTCGACTTCAACTCTCAACCAAAATAGCTGATCGGAAAGATCATATTGCCGGTCAAGGCTGGATCAGTCACGAAGCAAGTGAAGTTTTGGGTGCCGAAGGTCTCATCGACCTACAACCTAATCTTGGGGAGGGGCTGGTTGCACGCCATGCAAGCAGTAGCGTCAACTTATCACCAGGTCATGCGCTTTCCCACTGTAGTCGAGCAAATGAAAGAGGTTTAGGGGGACCAAGTGATGGCAAAACTATGCTTCATCGCAGTAAATGGTAGCCGAGCCGCCAAAGGCTTTGTCCAAATGATAGAAGGGCTAGAAAGAAGGGAAGTCTTGGAAGATGTAGGAAGAAAAGCCGAAGAGAAATCAGTTGAAGACTTGGTGGAGGTTCGGATTGATCAGAACGATCCGAGAAAATTCTTTCTCTTGGGCTCGTCATTGTCCAACATCGAGAGGATGGACTATGTCAACTTCCTGGTCTCCAACATTGAAGTCTTTGCGTGGACGCCTTACGATATGGTTGGCGTCAACCCTAGCTTCATTTGCCACCAGTTGAACGTCTTTCCAACGCACGGCCGGTCATTCAGAGAACTCAGGGCTCAGCCTTATACCATACCGAGGTAGTAGTGGAGGAGGTCAAAAACTTGCTGGAAGTTGGGGTGATAAAAAAGGTGCAATACCCCAGATGGATCTCCAATACGGTGGTGGTGCCGAAAAAGAACGAAAAATGGCAGGCGTGTGTCGATTACAAAACGGTCAACCGTGCCTGCCCAAAGGATAGCTTTCCACTCCCAAGGATTGACGAGCTAGTGGACCTTACTGCTGGTCACCAAAGGTTTAGCTTCCTAGACGCATACCGCACTACCACCAAATAGCCATGTACGAACCAGACAGAGAGGTCACATCCTTCACCACGCCCAGAGGCTTGTACTGCTACAAGGTCATGCCCTTTGGCCTCAAGAACACCAGGGCGACCTTTCAAAGAATGGTGACCAAAATGTTTGCCCCTCTGTTGGGCCACACTATGCAGGCTTACATTGACGACATGGTAGCGAAGAGAAAAGACAAGTCTCAGCACCTCACCGACCTAATTGAAATGTTCATCATCCTCAAACACCACAAGTTGCGATTGAATGCATCTAAGTGCACTTTTGGAGTGGGAATTGGAAAATTTTTGGGCTTTCTAGTTACCAACCGAGGAATTGAGGCCGACCCTTCACAAATCAGGGCAATCCAAGAGTTAGAACGACCAAATTCTACAAAGGACGTGTAACAGCCGGTCATCAAATCGTTGTAAGCACTTTTTATGACTTTGAAAGCCAAGTTTTTCTGGGATGCAGAATGCGATCGCGCTTTGGCAAACCTGAAAACATTTCTTTGGCCCCAATCCTGGTCACACCATGGCTAGGCGAAAAGCTCTATCTATACTTGGCAGTTTCTCAGCATGCGGTAAGTGCGGTCCTCATCCAAGTTGAGGGGATTCAGCACCTCCCTATCTTTTACGTTAGCAAGACACTACTTCCAGCCAAATCAAGATATCTGTTGCTTGAAAAATTAAACCTAGCCCTCATGATGGACTCCAGAAAATTGGCGCACTATTTCTACGCCCATACAATAGTAGTGCTAACTAAATTCCCACTTACGGTGCTCTTTGAGAAGGCGGATTTTACCGACAGAATTTTGAAATGGGTTGTAGAACTGGGGCAGTACGACATCAAGTTCCAACCGCACACAGCTATCAAAGCTCAAGCCCTTGCTGACTTTGTCGCAGAATTTGCCCCTGGCACTCACCACGTTCGTCCTATTGATTTGGCTAGTGCGAATTTGGCACAGACCACGGTTTTATCTACACAAAAAAGAGGTGAGGAACAAACAATAGAACAATAAGACAACATCAGGCTAGTGGAGCAAGAATGGGCCGACTTACCAACCGACCAAACTAGTGCGCATGCGAATAAGCTGCACACAGAACCGACTAGTGTCTTGGATTTGAGAAACTCTCAAAACCCCTCCAACTGTTGGAAGTTGTTCATTAGAGAGATGTGGAAGCTTTTTGTTGATGGAGCCTCCAATAGACATGGAGCCGGGCTAGGGGTGGTATTAACCTCACCGAACAGACTAATCATCGAATACGCCATCACGCTCAAATTCCCAGCGTCGAACAATGAGGCAAAGTATGAAGCCCTCATCGCCGGTCTGAAGAGTGCCCTACAGATAAAAGCACAAGAGCTTATGGTATTCACCGACTCCAAACTAGGTGGTCAACCAGGTCTCGGGGGAGTATGAGGCCAAGATGAAAGGATGGCTAAGTATCAAGCGTTGGTGCGGGCTAAGATTAAGAAATTCACTGCGATAAGGATGGAACAATAGGCCGCGAAGAAAATAGTAAGGCAGACGAGCTTATTAGATTGGCATCTATGTAAACCGCCTTTCCCAATCCGTTGATGATTGAGTTCTTGCCCAAACCTAGCATCGAGCGACTAGAGGCATCCGAAGTGCTTTGCACTGACCTGGGACCATCCTGGATGGATCTCATCGTCACCTTCCTTAAGAGACCAAGTCCTGCCCACCAAAATAAAGGAAGCCAACAAGATAAGGGCTAAGTCAAACCAGTTTTGGCTCTCTTCATCTGGGACCTTGTACAAAAAGTCATTTATCAGGCCGTGCCTTAAATGTGTCCACCCCAGCAAGGCTGATGCTTTCCTCTTTGAAATTCATGAAAGCATGTGTGGCAGCCATATTGGGGGCAGATCGCTGGCATACCGAGCCATTTCTCAAGGCTATTTGTGGCCGTGCATGCAGGCCGGCGCACAGAAATATGTTCGCAAATGTGAAAAATATCAGAAATTTGCCCACCAAATCCACCAACCAGCCAGAGAGTTGCTCCCCCTAACAAGTCTTTGGCCATTTGCACTTTGGGGGCTAGACATTGTAGGACCACTTCCAACCGCTCCGGGCAACCGCAAATTTTTCATCGCTGCTACTGACTACTTCACCAAGTGGGTAGAGGTTGAGCCATTGTCCACCACCAAGGAAAAAGATGTAAAGAAGTTTGTCTAGCAAAATGTCATCACTCGCTTTGGCATCCCAAAGGCCCTCATTTCAGATAATGGCACACAGTTCGACAGGAAACTCTTCCGGGGATTTTGCGAAGAGTTGAAGATTGAGTTTTACAACTCTACACCGGCCTACCCTCAATCAAATGGTCAAGCTAAAGCCTCAAACAAGACTATCTTGGATGGGCTGAAGAAGAGACTGGAGAAGGCCAAAGGGAGGTGAGCTGAGGAACTCCCCAATGTGCTCTAGGCATACCGCACTACACCAAGACGCTCAACTGGGGAAAGTCTATTTGTCTTAGCTTATGGCATGGAGGCAGTTATACCATTGGAATCCGGCATGCCAACCATTCGATCTGAAAGTTTTGAGCTAGCCTTAAACAATGAAGCTATAGCCCTAGAATTGGACCTAGCTGAAGAAAGAAGAGAGCGGGTGCTAATTCACATTGTGACCTACCAACAAGAGCTTTCCAAGAAATACAACAAGACCGTGCATCCAAGGCTATTTAAAGTTGGAGACTAGTTCTTGAGCAAGGTGATGGGCAACACAATGATCCCTGGAGAGGGCAAGTTAGGAGCAAATTGGAAAAGGCCATATAAGATAACCAACCTTGCTGGCAAAGGGGCATACCATCTGGAGGACTTAGATGTGTAGACCGTCCGAAACTCCGCTCCACGCGCGAGGGCGCGAATTATAGTTCTAGCTACTCCAGTTTGGACTCCTGTCACGGTTCTGAATCTAATCTTACAAAGTGCAATGTAAGACTGATAAATCACCAAAGAGTCCAAATCCGGCAAATCGTTTTGGAAAATCGATTTTAATCAAGAAGTGCCAAACATGGACTGCTTTTCCAGATTTCAGAATCGCCACCTAAATATTTTATTTTGGGAAATTTAGGAAACCCTGACTCGTGCCTAAGGCCACGTGTCCGTCATCACCAAAGTTGCCTCGGCTCGGGAACTTGGGTACGAGAGGGGAAGGTCATGAAATGAGCACCCCCGCTCGCCCAATCAAAAATCGGCCTCTACTAAGCATGATATGTTGTTTTTGAAAACACGTGTGTTCTTATTCCAGTTTATTAGCTAGCTTACTATGTGATGTGCACAGCATACAAGCATAGACTAAATCACTCAATTTGGAACAAAACATCTCATGTTTGTTTTTCGAAAATGGTTTGAAAGCGCTACTCGCAAATAGGCTAAAATGCGGATTTGACACCCTCAAGTGGGCATGAAAACATGATTTGCCACTCTAAGTGGGCTTAAAATGCACATTTTGATGAATTGTTCCAATTCAAGCAATAAAGCCTTCATCCACAGGCATTTAGACAGTTAAACACTTAAGCAGTTAGCCTCATGGCAAGCATGCTATTATGGCAGTCACTTACACACATGCAAGGATACTAAAGCATAAACACTCACAGTGTACTCCGAGCCAAAATAGAAGCTAGTTAGAAATCATGTGTGATCCTAGCTATGTTAAGATGCCTAATGCAACACATGTAAAAATGCAACTAGAATGGCATATGAATGCAACACTTGATAACATGCTTCGAAACACGTATTCAAGAAAGTGTATTGAAATACAATGGAGTTTTAATGATGCGCCGAGCCCGGTGTATGCAATACGAATGAATGATGCACTCATGCAAAGCATAAGGTATGCTAATCGAAATATGCCCTAAAACTAACCATCGAAAGCTGATAACTAAAAGGGAGAAAGACGTGGGGTTGGAAGACATGCACACACACACGCACCCTTATTACAACAATATGCCCTCTCGATGGAGGGTCTGAATAATTAAGCTAAACTAACTGGCTAAGCTAATTAGACTAATTATTACACAAAACAAATTGAATAACTAGCTACAACTAATTATTACATCACTTTAACTAATTAATCAAATTAATTAAGTTACAAAACCAACTAAATAAGAAAAATAAGCTAAATTAGGCTACCACAGCTCCGCCTCGAAATAATGAATGATGCATGCTCGATCGGCTTCGCTCGGAAATCCACTACCGTGCCTCATGATGCCTCTATTTGCACACTTTTGGGTCTCTAAAAATTATGCCAACTCCCAGGATGCTTCTGGCCCACCTTAAGAACATGCTAAGGGCTCACCGACCAAAGTTGGTGGCCATCGGCCAGAGTTAATGGCCATCGGCCACTTCTGATAGCCGATCGGCAGACTTGGTGGTCGGTCGGCAACTTTGATGGCCGGTCGACCACTGCTTCATGCAATTTCTCCTTTTGCTGTAGCAGAGCACAAACAGAGGCACGGCAGTGTATTTGCAAGGAAATGTGTGTGCGACCACACTCCTTATTATGTCTCAAGCTCAAAGGACTGTAGTGCTTGGCTCTCGAGCCACCAATCACGCATCTCAATGCATGATGGCCAAAGAGTCAAGCTTGCACAATGTTAATGAATGCACAAATAACACATAGGACTCAATAAACCTCCACCTTATCATACATGATCAAAGGTGTCGGTGACCTAAGGAATGAGGCGCGTTTCATCACTTTGAGTATGAAACGTTCCTTGTTCCTCGTGTTTGGACCAACATCCGATCCAAACACAATGCAATGCAACACTCATGCAAACAACATTCTATGCAAACCGCATGCTAATCTTGACATGCTAAGATGGTATGCACAAGACTCTTAACATGCAAACAATGCATGCATGGCATGTTTAAGAGTTAAGGCATCAAGGCAAGTGAAGTGTATCACACATGAAGCATGTACTACAATGCTCAAATGGTCAAACCAGCCCCGGACAGAGGTCATGCATGCCAAAACAGTGGCCAATACTCAACAAAACTTAGGCACGAAAAGCAAGGAATGCATACTCAACTCATGGCTCGCAAGTAAGGCATAAAGGCACAACTCTTAAATGCAATTAAAGAGTGATATGCATGAGAATATGGAAATGCTATATGCTCAGAAATCAAGTGTTTGATGATGTCAAATCTCACAAATAACACAAACAAGGCATGTTAGAGGGTCTAGAGCATAAGGCTAATTGAGAGCATCACACAAGAGGCATGCAATACATAGCACAACTAACCAAACCAGCTCTGGACAGAGCTCAAACATGCCAAGTTAAGGGCCAAGAACATGCTGAAATGGATCCCAAGAGCTTAGACAAGCATGCATGCAAATTGGCTCATGATTAAGGCATAAAGCCACAACTCTCGAACACATTGAAGGAGTGGAAAATGTGAGAGTGTGGCAATGAAATATGCTCTGAAATAACATGTTAAATGATGCCAAATCATCCAAACATCACAAACCAAGCATGCAAAACACCTCAAAACTCAAAACTAGTCAAGGCTATTGCACTACAAGCATGCACAACAAGCGTCATACGACCAAGAAGGCTCAAAACAGAGCTAAAGCATGCCAAAATATGAATAAAAGCCTGCTGGAGTGGAGCCAAAAACATGCTAAAATGGTGGTCCAAAGCATAGAGCATGTTAAGCTAACTAGTAGAATTACACTACAAGTGTATGAAGCATTCAAGATACAACCAAACCAGCCAAAAATAGAGTCATATCAGGTCCAAAAACTCACAAAAACATGCTCAAACTAAGCCTTAAGAGGATAGAAATACATGCTCATTTGATAGGTTAATAACACATGCTAACAAGACAAGAGGAGGGGGGACAACCCCCACTCATTTTGGACCTCAAGACCACATTTCTACCACTGAAAATCCACTGGATTTCAGTGGTTAAAAGGTGAAATAAAGATTGCCTCAAAAGCCTTAAGAGATGGCACAAAACTCAAGCCAATAGGGCACACAAGAGGGTAGAACACCCTCAATACCAAAGAGGCCTCAAACAACCATCTTAAGCACTTAAAAACAAAGCTTTTTGCAATTGAGAGTTAAGCCAAAAGAAGCATGAAAAGGTGGCTAAGTATGCAATCAAAACAAAGCTTTAAAAAGGGAAAGACTCACCCTTGAAGAACCACAGCAAAGCCAGCCACTTCTGAGGCAAAAACCATCTTTTCAAAGCTCCCTTAAGACCCTCCAGCACCTCAGCAACAAAGTAGGAGTGTTTGGCTAAGAGGTTGTGTGCAAAAGTGTGAAGAAAATGCAATTCTAAGCACTATAAGGCACAACAATATAGAGAGAGAGAAATATAGAGAGAGTATATATTTTGGCTTCTCCAAAATTTTGAACCTTTCCTAAGGGAGAGGCAACTCCCCTTATATAGAGAAAAGCAAGCCAAAGCTTCCTTGAGAAGCTAGAAGCTTGCTTGAATCCATCTATACACGTGTATGGAGGATACACTTAGTGATCAACAGCTGGCACCAGCTGGAAAATAAATATCTGCAAAAGCAGAAAAAGGGGTCTTGGCTAACACTCATGGCCGACCGGCCATTAAAGAGGCCGACCAGCCATCATTGATGGCTGATGAGAACTTAGCCAGGCCGACAGCCACTAGGCTTGGCTGGTGGGTACCAGGGTTGGTCAGCAGGCCACCCTCTTCCCCCAGAAGCAAAGACACAAGCTCTTGGTCCACAACCAAGCACAAAATAGACAAGTTGAGAGGCTCCAAGGCAAGGCGCGCAGCCGAGACCTTCAAGAACTCAAAACGAACATGAGCATAGATGATCATCGAGTGTTCAAACGATGACGTCCAAGTCTTGAGGACGGTCAAAAATGGGGTGTCTACAAGATGGCAAAGCTATCCCAAGACCATGGAATGCGGCCAATCTCAAACTATTTTACTTCTGACATGTAATATTTTTTCCTTTGTATTCAAATTTGGCCTATTTGCATTGTAAGTAATATTCAACACTTAATGGAAAGAACCGTGTGATTTGTCTATGTATCATTTTTTGCATATATTAGAAGTGTTGTATTTGAGCTGCTGGATACTAGGGGCATTTCACCTTTAGTCTCAATGGCTCGCCGTACAGAAAGTTATCTTACGAAATGCCTGAGGCATGAACCCGACCTAACTTGGCTCTACTCCAGCCGAGCTGATTTTTGCTTGCTATGACAAAAAACTGGAGACATTGCCAGTTTCTCCATGGGAACCGAGCTGGAGACTTGACCTGCCGCTCAAACAGTTGTGTTTTCCCTAACTGTGTCTTCTTGTTCTAAGCTAACTTTGCTCACCTGCTCAAACAGTTGGTGTTTTGTCCTACTTGAGGTTAGAAATCGAGCTGACTTCGCTCGTTACCCCAAGTTGGCTTTGCTTGCCTGCAAAATAGTTTGTGCTTTGTCTAAACTCAAGGAAAAAGTTGATGTTCTGCGCAACCTATGTTTTGAACTGAGCTGATTTTGCTCACCTGAAAAAGTTAGCGTCCTCCGAGCTAATTTTGCTCGCCAAGGAAAAAGTTGACATCACACCAAACTTTTGATATAAATTGAGCAGACTTTGCTCGTTAACCTGAGCTGACTTTGCTCGCCTTGAAATGAGTTTACGATTTGTCCAACTCATGTGTTGTTGTTACCCTCCAATCGAGCTGAACTTGCTCGCCAGTGAGGGAGTTATGCTTCCCCAATTTTGAAAGGAAATTTTACATGTATGCAAATTCAAAAGTTAATCTGAGCAATTTTATCTTGGCAAGACTAAAAGTCATAGTTTCAATCATTCACACAAGGCAGACAAATTACAGAAAGCAAACAGGAGACAACAAATACACATGGCGAGCAAAAAGAAGCTGATATTTCATTGATGACATGGTTCGATTACAATAGTGGGGCTCACAGCCCGGTTACATCACAAATAAAAAAGAAATAAAGAAATGAGTCTAGTTGTGCCCTAGACAATGTCTATGGTGCCTTCCAGATTGCCCACCTCCTTTTCTACTACATTCTGTGCGGTTTCAGCGCCAGAATCCATGTCTCGTTCGGCAGTTGAGGGTTCCTGATCGTTGCTTGGCGTCGCCTCTTCTGATATGGAAGGCTGTAGGGTTTTGTCCATTAGTTAGAGAGCTGGCTCATCTTCCATTCTGACCTCTTGAGCCTCTTCTATTAGCTTTTGCTGCATGGTGGCAACATACGCCTGCATGTAGGAAGGAATGAAGGCAGGTGGGAGATTGTTGAACACCTCAGACTCCGGCGTCTGACCAAGTTTCTTCACGGCTGCTTTCTTGCTGCACTGAAAGAATATGTCTTTTGTTCCCACCACCTGCCGTTCATAAACCCTTTCGCCTTCCGCGAAGCCACGGTCTTCAACTTCGTCAACTTTCTTCTTCAGCTCGGCCTGGTGAGTAGCCCGGTGCTTCTGTAGCTCAACCAAATACCTCGTCTTCTTGGCTTGGACAGGTTTTTGCTTATCCTCCTCGACCTTGGAAACCCTTTCGACCAGTTGGTCCCACTCAGCCACCGTTGCCTCATGCGCAGCCTTCAGTTTTCCCAGCTCGACCGTCTTGGCCTTATTGTGCGCCAAAGCCTCATGCAGACTTTGCCGTATAGAGATCATGCGCTCGTAGGCCAAGTAATTTTTTTGCGCGGCCTAAAACAAATAATGAGTTAGTACATTAAAATCGGGCAATAACTCAAACAGACGGGCTTGCTTACTTACCAGCACAATGGACTTTGCGGCCGACCTAAGAACCTTTAGATCCGATAGTTCTTCATGCTTCTTCATGTCCGCCGAAGAACAAGACCCTTAGTCATGTTGAAACCAAGAGAGTAATCCTTGTCGACGTAAACTGAGTCGCTGTGGTGACTATTTGGCCCTTATATTTGAGCTCGGGCGACCAGACTGGAGAGGCTGTAGACCATGTGGATCGCTTGGCCAAGGGTAGTTCGATCTGATCCTCTTAGTCTGCAAGTAGCAGCTCGGTTGAGTCTTCATCGAATGGGCCTTTTCTTCGATCGACCAGCAACTTGCTTGCTAGCAAAAGCCAGCGCTGGTCCTTCATGCATGGCCGACCTAAAAGGTTGGCCCCCTGTCCTTTCGGCCAGCTACGAGTCGCTCGACTCACCCGTGATCATTGACTTGATGGCATGAATTTTTGCCATCTCTTGTTCAGTAGTCAGGGAGACAAGTTTGATTGGCGAAAGAGTTGGGTCTGGTTCTGGAGAAGGGGCACGAAGAAAGTCGGTGACCCTGCTTTTACACGGTGTTCTGTGCCGATATCTCGGTTCGTATCCGAGCAGCTTTTTGGCCTCTCTTTCTTTGGCCGAATATCGAAGAGCAACCCTTATAGCCTCTCGGTTAGCGTTGGAGTAATTGTCCGCCAAGAGTTTGTAATCTGCAAAAATGAAGGGTTAGATCGACAAAGACAAATCAAATCCAAACAATTAAACCGTGCTATGATGCTTACCAGCGCTCTCAAAATTTTTACGCATGTACTAGCCCGGTATGGGCGCTTCGGTATTTTTATAATTTCCAAACACCCACAAAAAGTCTTCATCGTTCATCTCTTTATCTAGGTTACCCTCTCTAAGCTTTGCTCGGCCCTTTCTAACCTTCAGGTACCAGCAGAAACCACCTTTATTCTTATTAAGTGTGTATCGGTGGAATATCTCAGCAAGGCCGAGATTTAGCCCGAGTATCCGATTCAGCGCGGCTATGCTGTTTATTATTTTGTATATGTTGTTGGAAATTTGGGTAGGGCACAGCCTAGTCTGCCTCAAAAATTCGCAGACCAGGGGTTGGACTGGAAGCATAAGCCGCCTTCCACTATAGACACGACCATGAAGGGGCATTTGTCCAATTCGCCCCAGGGAGTGTCTCCTTTCTTGGCCAGCTCCAAGTGGACGTCGTCTAGAATGTTGTATTCTCTACAGAACTCAGCCATTGCCCCAGGCGAGCTGACCATAAAGCAGTATATCCCCATTTATCTCAGTTTTACTCCATATGGTAAATTTGGTTGTAGTTTGGTCAAAATTAAATGGCTCAGGTGATTATTTTCTTGGTCTTTAAACCTCACCAATGGTGATGTTGATATGTGCCTGGTTAGTCCTAGTTCTTCATCGTTAAAAATAAGTGCAAGTGTTAGCACGGCGACGAGTGCACGGCCCTCAAATATGCCTAGCTCGGCCACAAAAAGTTCTTGTACCTCATAGTCTTAACTCAGTATTTTTAGCTCAGTGGTGAACCTAAATCGGTAGGCCGATTTTGGGCCGTCATCCAAACCGCTCGGCGCTTATCTCAGCTAGACATTAATATGAGCTTATAGCACGGTCACAGTCACTTAGAAAGAGCACGAACCAGTTTCGGCTCGGCTCTATCCTATTTGTGGATCTAAAATTGGGATTTAGCTCAGTTTTTCCCAGAAGTCAATCAGTTCATCCTAAACTCAAGACTATATACTGAAATTAAAGGAAATAAGGGGTACAGTGGCCCCATTTATGTTTTTGGTTTTGGTTTGCCTAATTTCTATGAATATCCACCTGTTTTACCCCAAAGAAAGGGCACAGACAAGGTGGTAACAGTCCCACACGAAGAAAATTTGAAGAACACGAAGAACAACAATGGAGAAAAGGGAAAAGTAAAGAGAAACTCATGAATTTGGGTGTCAAATCAAGGTCCAGTCAACCTCAATATCTGTTACGATGACCTTGAGGGAGGAAAGCACTGGAAATAGAGCAAACGGGAGCGACGATAGCAGTGGAGGTAGAAGTTCAAGAGTTTAGGGTTTTGTGCAGAGGAAGTGAACAGTGATGGGACTGAAGGACTGACCTTTCGCATATATAGGAGATGATGAAGAGGTGTTAACTTTTCAAATTTTAGAGATAGTGGGGACATTTGTGGGATTGCATGGAACCAATAGAGGAAAGCCACGCAGCATCGATGTGATGAGTTGTCAGTATAGCTGATTGATGGATGACAAGATAACCAGCACAAGTCTCAATGATCGGCCTAAATGGATAGCTTGGTCGAAAGAGTAATCCTACCCACATTCAGTTTGGATGGGATTAAGGGGCTATTGAGAGGGAGATTTGGTGTTGGGCCATGTGAGGGTCAGAGACACTGTGCCTGGCCGAACTGCACCAACACAACGCTTCGGCCCATTACGTTGGGTCGGGCTGTGGGTTGCTTGGATTATGGAGGCACGCATGTGTTTAGCTGAGTTAGGATTATGCGAAACTGGATATTTGGTTAGGTCCACAAGGACTCGTTAGGCCGAGCTATGGATGATTCAGACTGATGTGGGGACTGAGATGGCCTACGAGATCGTTGTGTGAGGCTGAGATGCCGAATGACACGCCCCACGTCTGATCAGCTCATATGGACCGGTTTGGTTTTGCTTGGCAGTGTATGTCCCTCATTTTGTTTATGTTTCACCAAGTAATAGCTTGGTGCAATATGCCACATAGACCAATGATAAGAAGAGGGAAATCCACTCCTGGTATGCATCAATACCGTTTGGCGGTTCAACAAACACTGTTTGGAGGTTTTGGTCTCTACATGTGTAAGAAATGTAGAGGGAAGCACAGCCGCCTGTCCAGAGAAGAACAGCAGAGGTAGTGCACCTGTAAACACCCCATTTTTTATCGTCCTCAAGACTTGGACGTCATCGTTTGACAACTCGATGATCATCCATGTTCGTGTTCGTTTTTGAGCGCCTGAAGTTCTTGGCAGACCGCCTTGCCTTCGGACCTCTCAACTTGTCTGTTTTGTGCTTGGTTATGGACCAAGGGCTTGTAGCTTTGCTTCTGGGGAAGAAGGTGACCTATCGGCCAGCCCTATAACCCATCGGCCAGGGATTGTTTCCATCGACCATCAGTGGTGGTCGGTCGGCTACACTAATGGCTGGTCGGCCACAAAGGATGGCCGACGGCCATTTTTCTGCTTTTTAAGATATTTTGTGTGCTAGCTGTGCCAGTTGTTGAACACTAAATGTATCATCCATACACATGTATGAAGGGATGAAGCCAAGCATTTGGCTTGTTTTTCTATATAAGGGGAGGCCTCTCCCCCATTTTTGGGGTTACAAAATTTTAGAGCTGAAATTTATTTCTCTCTCTCTCTCTCTCTCTCTCTCTCTCTTTCTATATTGTGCTTGAAAGTGAGTTTTCTTCACATATTTGCAAAGAGACCCTTGATCAAATACCCCTATCTTGGAGCTGAGGTTCCTTAAAGCTTGTTTGGTGTTCCTAAAGTTGGTTTTGGCTCAGAAATTGTGCTGTTAGCTGCTGTGCTTCAAGGGTAACTACTTACCCCTTTTAAGTTTATTTTTGTACACTAGTTTGGCCACCTTTGCATGCTGTTTTTGGCCTAGCTTTCAACTACAAAAACCTCTATTTTTAAGGTTTAAAAATTATAGTTTGAGGTTTTTTTGGAGTTAGGGGTGGTCCACCCTCTTTTATGGCTTGTTTGCTAAGTATTGTATCTTCTTTTAAAGCTTTTAAAACAATCTTTTCTTGGCCTTTCTACCACTGAAATTCAGTGGTAGAAAATTGGTTTTGAGGTCCCAAATAGGAGGGGGTGGCCTCCCCTCCTTGTATCTTGTTTGCATGTGTTGGTGACCTAACATGTGAGCATGTTTTTCCACCATCTCATGACTTGATCTCAGCATGTTTTTGTGACTTTTTCAACCTGCTTTAGCTCTATTTTTGGCTGGTTGAGTCACTTGTTGCTTACTTCTTACACTTGTAGTGCAATCGTGCTTGCTAGCCTAGCTTACTTGATGTTTTAGCCTATTATTCTAGCATGTGTTGGCTCCACTTCAACATGTTTTTGGCCTTGCTTTGACATGCTTTAACTCTGTTTTGAGTGGTCTTGGTCCCTTGAGACTTGCTTTGTATAACTATGGTGTAGTTAACTTCACTAGTTTTGTGTTTCAAAGCCCTTAGCGTGCTTTGCTTGTGATGTTTGCATGATATAGCATCATTTCACACATGATTTCAGTGTATAAACCTCTGTCATACTCTCACATATTCTACTCTTTCATTACTTTTGAGAGGTGTGCTTTGTGCCTTGTTTGTGAGCCAATACACGAGCATGTCTTTCTTGCTTTTCGTGCTCCCATTTCAGATTGTTTTGGTCACTGTTTTAGCATGTTTGAGGTCTGTCCATAGTTGGTTTGGCCATTTGAGCATTGTATTGCTTGCCTCTAGTGTTCTGTCCTCCACTAGTTTCGTTGTTCTTAGCTCTTAACATGTTGTACATGAGTTGTTTGCATGTTATAGTCTTATTTGTCATGCCATTTCAGCACGAAAAACATCTGCAATCTCCCCCATTTCTTCATTTTTCGTTTTGTTTTGAGGGTTGTTTGGCCATAAGTTTGTGTTTAAGCATGAGGTAGGGTTTGTGCTCAAATGGCTTTAACCCTCTTTTGAGGGTTCCTCCTAGTCAAAGGCATAATCTCTCCCATGTCCTAAACCACCCTTTTGGTTGACCCCTCTCATTAGAGGTCTTTCACATTGGACTTAACCAGTTAAGGGATTAATTGGTAGGCTAAAATGTGTAAACAAAAATGAGCTAAGTAAAACATGACTAAGATAAGCATGTTGCATGCGTTGCATGTGTTTGGATCGGACGTTAATCCAAACACAAGAAATGTGGGACGTTTCATACTCATAGTGATGAAACGTGTTACATTTCTTGGTCGCCGACACCCTTGATCATGCATGATAGGGTGGCGGCCTTTCGAGTCTTATGTGCACATTCATGAAGCTTGTACAAGCTTGGTTCGTTGGCCACCATGCATTGAAAATGCTTGGTTGAGTGGCTTGAGAGCCAAGTGCCATACTTCTTTGAGCTTGAGACATAATAAGGAGGGTGGTAGTACACACATTTCCTTGCAAATACACTGCCATGCCTCTGTTTGCTCTCTGTTGCAGCAAAAAGAGGAATTTCAGGGAAGCAGTGGCCGATCGGCCACATGTCCTAGCCGACCGGCCTCCAGTACTGGCCAATGGCCACCAATCATGGCCGATCAACCATTAGTGTGTTCTTGAGATCAAACAGAAGCAATCTTGGAGGTTGGCACAATTTTCAGAGGTCCAAAGATGTGCAAACAGAGGCTTCTAGAGGCAAGGTGGTGGATTTTCGGGAGGACGCAATTGAGCATGCATATCTCCCTCACTTCCCGAGGCCTTTCATTTGAATTGCTTAGCTAATTAGTTCATTAGCTTAGTTGTTTTGTAATTAATTAGTTAAGTGTTTAATTAATTGATTTGGTTTGTAATTAATTAGCTTAGAATAGCTAGTTATTCCATTGTGTTGTAATTAATTAGCTAAGTTAGTTAATTAGTTGGTTTGTAATAAGTAACTTAGCTTAGATTAGCTTGTTAGCTTATTTATTCGGACCCTCCTTCGCGAGGGCGTAATGTTGTAATAAGGGTGCATGTGTGTGTGCATGTCTTCCAACCCCACTTCTTTCTCCCTTTTACTTAACTGCTTTCGATGGTTAGTTTTAGGGCACGTTTTGATTAGCATACCTTATGCTTGCATGTTTGCATCAGTCATTTGTATTGCATGCACGAGGCTCACCGCATCATTGAAACTGCATCGTATTTCAATACTTGTTTGAATACGTGTATCAATTGTTGCATTCATATGCCATCTTAGATAGCCGAGCCTATTTAGTTGCATTATTGCATGTGTTGCATTAGGCATCTTAACATAGTTAAGATCATGCATATTTCTAACTAGCTTTTGTTTTGGCTCGGAGTACACTGTAAGTGTTACGCTTTAGCATACTTGCATGAGTGTGAGTGTTGCCATGTTTAGCATACTTGCCATGAGGCTATTTGCTTCAATGCTTAACTGCATAAGTGCCTGTGGATGAAGGCTTTGTTGCTTGAATTGGGACAATTCGATGAATGAGAGTTTTAAGCCCACTTTGCGAAGTGGCAAATCCTATTTTAAGCCCACTTGAGGGTGGCAAATCTGTGCTTTAGCCCACTTGAGCGTGGCACTTTCAAACCATTTTCGAAAACAAACATGAGTTGTTTTGTTCCAAGTCTTGCGACTTAGTCTATACTTGTATGCTGTGCGAATCACGTAGTAAGTTAGATAATAATCATAATAGGAACACATGTGTTTATAAAACAACATATCATGCTTAGTAGAGGCCGATCTTTGATCGGGAGAGCAGAGGTGCTTATTTCAGGATCTTCCCCTCTCGTACCCAAGTTCCTAAACCGAGGCAACTTTGGTGATGACGGACACGTGGCCTTTGGCACGAGTCAGGGTTTCCTAAATTTCTCAAAAATAAATATTTAGATGGTGACTCTGTAATCTAGCAAAGCAGTCCATGTTTGGCGCTTTTTCATTCAAAATTGATTTTCCAAAACTACTTGCCAAATTTGGACTCTTTGGTGTTTGTCAGTCTCACATTGCACTTTGTGATATTAGATTCAGAACCGTGACAAGAGTCTGAACTGTAGTACGACCAATTCGCGCCTCTCCGAAAGGGGGGCGCGCGAAGAAAGTCAGGTGTACAGCACTCACAATCTCTGAGGCTGCATGGCCAACCTTGAAAATGATGAGCATGCAATTGTTAGAGGGAAGCTATTTTTGATATACTCCCTCTCTCTAGAAAGTGTTCTACCTTCTCTTCTTCTCCAAGTGTGATAACTTGATCGTCGGAGGGTTTATCCGGCAGAACACCGCCGGGCAGCTCACCGTCTTTTTGTTCTCAAGTTAAGCGACGTTACGCGAGGCTTGAACTCAAGGAGTACGGAAAGCGATGAATATTTCCTCCCCATACACTTACAGTGATAAATAATTTTAATTATTAATATTTATAATATATATTTGTAATTAAAATTTACTCACACCAGTGTGGTGTAGTTTTCTTCTCTTGTTTTATTTTTGCCTGCATTTCACAAAACGACGTCATTTTGTGAGCTGCACAGATACTCTAGGTTTTTCACCCCAGAGAATCCGCACACTTTTTTCCCATCCACAGCACCGAGGGAAGAAAAAAACCCCTTCAATGAAATCATAAAAGGGTGAAAGTGTAATTTACTCATGAAATCAATGGTCAAAATGGTTAATTTATTTTTAATTGGCTATTTTACTATTAATTTTTGTCTAATTTTTTAATAGTGTAATTAAATTAAACTAAATTAATTAATTATAAAAAAAATTGAAAGATAAAATTAATATAATTAAAATTACATAAATCAAATTAATACGAGAAATAAATTATAAGAACCATATGTATAATTTTATCTTATCCTTTGTTTCTGACTTCAAAACAAAAGTAAAAAAAATTGTCTCATTTTTGGTTTTGCGTGCAGCATCTGCAAGCAAGCAAGCAACTCCCTAGTATCGCCCCTTCATTTTCAGAAAGAGTGCTGCTATTAGCACCTGCTAAAATTCTTTGGACCCTTCATTTTATAATTTTTTTTTATTACAATTATACCCTAAAGTAAAATTACATTAAAAGACATTATTAAATAGAATACCCACCTATCAATAAGAACTAATATTCTATAATATTGGACACCCACCCCCACCCCCACCTCCAACTCCAACTATACGTATTCCATGTTTGTAAACCCTAAACCTATTAGTTTTCCTAATCAACTAATATAAACCCTAAATCTATTATTTTTCATAATCATCTTAAATCCTGAATGTGTCATCTTCATCACCATCATCAACGCTATTGAACTTGAAAGTTTTGCTTCAAGTATAACGTATAATTTCATCACTTATTTCACTGTGTAGAGCAATGGAGGACGAGGACAACAATTTTAGTGAGACCGGCGTTCCATTAATAAGTTTATCTATCTTGTATTAACATTCTCGGTCTTTTTCAGTCGTTCTTGTTTCGTTCGAGCTGTTCGGTACCAGTTTGCTGACTGTTAGAATTATGTTCGGTAATACAGTACTGAACATAATCCTTTCGTTCAATACATAAGTTCCGAACATTAATGCAGATAGTCATTTATGTAATTTTTTTTGTTAAACTAACTTAGAATGGAAAAGAGTGAATTAGAATGGATTTAAGTTATGTATTTTGAATGGATTTAATTCATGTTATTTCAAGTTACACAGTGATGAACAAATTTTGTTCGGACATACAATGCTGACAGGATAATTATTGTTCGACAAAACAGTTATGAACAAAATAAATTTTTTCGGCTACACAGTGGTGAACAAATTGTTTTGGGCTACATTCAGAATTCTAATGGCAATTCAGACGATGATTCTGTTTTTCCTCATCTTGCAAACGGTTATGCAAATCCCGTAGAAATTGGAGTATCTTCGATCGATCTCGGCGGTGATGAAGATACAAAAAGCAACGAAAAAGATGATGATGATGAGAGGACGGGAGTCGTCAGAATGCTCTGTTGACGGTCGAGACGGCGACGAGAGTGATGGAGGGTTGGGTCCAAGAATTCTATACTGGACCAAAGCTCCAAACTCTGAAGATTGAGTGAGTCAAGGAAGGAGAGGGATGAAAAATTAGGTGGGTGTGCATTTCATTGTGAAAATATTATGAATATAGGTAGATTTGGTAATAAGTGAGGTGTCCAAAAAAATATTATTAAAATTTAAGATTTAGGGTTGGGGTCCAAAGAAATGGGGAGTCTAAAGAATTTTGGTAAGTGCTAATAGCAGCACTCTTTCAGAAAAGCTTGACAGAGGACATTTTATGAAATGATTAAGTTCCGTGTAAGTTATACACACACACACACATATATATATATATATATATATATTAAGGTAAATTATAATTTTAACTTTAGAAGTTTAACTCAAATTTTACTTTAATTTTTATTATTTCAAATTAAATAATTTGGTCTTTATTTTTTAAGTCAAGTTCTAGTTTGATCATTTCATTTAAATTGAAGATTAAAATTATTTATTTTGGGACACTTGTCAAACTTGTAAAGTGTACACGTAGAAAGATATAATAGAAATTTGGACGGAATGATTAAATTGAAACTAAACTTAAGGTATAGAGATTAAATTGTCCATAATGAAATAATAGGGATCAAAGTGATATTTAAGTCAAATTATAAGTGAAAAGTGTAATTTACCTTTTCTTTTTATATTATTCACATGGTTTAGTTACATTTAATATCCTATTATTTTATTGAAATTTTATTTTAATCTTTCCATTTTAATTGTAACACATCCTATACACATTTAAGTCAAGGTAAAATATTATTGTTCTATTCATTTAATGTTGATGAGGCCGACGAAAATTAACATGTACATGCAACATTTTTCAAGAAAAATAAAAATGAAAGTAGAGTAATAATATACAATCAAAAAATTCTTACAAAATTTTTATATGTAATGATGTGGCTAA
The DNA here is from genome assembly GCA_030407325.1 of Camellia japonica. Taxonomy (NCBI): domain Eukaryota; kingdom Viridiplantae; phylum Streptophyta; class Magnoliopsida; order Ericales; family Theaceae; genus Camellia; species Camellia japonica. The sequence continues at coordinate 42,855,890 of JAPPVO010000036.1, read as the reverse complement.
ATATAAATCATTCACTTTACTAAAATGGTATTGTGTTTTATATGAATTTTATGTATGAATAACATTTTCCATGAAAGTATAGTGTGATAATTAGCATTGTGAATGCTTGAAAAAAAAAAAAAAGAAGAAGAAGAAGAAGAAGAAGAGAGAAGGCACTATACATGCTTGATAAAAACTACCATAGAAGCAAATTGAAGTGTAAATGATAGAAGAAATGAATCTAAATTTTTACTTTTCCTTTATTATTTTTTTAGGTTGGGGCTATAATCACAAGCCAATCTGTGCCTGGCCAAAACATTGTTCTTGTAAGACCAAGAATTTTAGGTCAAACAAATCCTAAAGGTACATGCTATACACATATTATCTAATATTTCAATTTCTTACTCATTTTGCTCCTTAAAGTTTAAACCATTTACATTCTCTTAATACTAATTGTATTTTTATTTTATTTTTTTGGACACCTGCTATGTATAGGATTGTGAATAAACCATAATTAGATTGCTTGGATAAATTGTTGACCTTACATTATATCTGATGTTCTTGTAATTGGCATACATCAGTTTCAGTTTTACTTTCCATATAACTTTTGAGTCCTTTTTTGCAAATTAGAACACAATGGTCTAGTTCCAATGGAAGGTGATGAGGAGATTTTTGAAGACGAGGCAGTTTGCAAATTTTGTTATGACATTTTGAAAGAAGAAAATATACTCAAGACGGAATGTAAATGTGGTAACGCCCTCATCCATGAAGAATGTGCAGCTAACTGGTCAAAAATGAGAGGTAACAACTACTATGATTCTTGTGAACAAGCGGTTCAGACTTTTCCCATTGCTTTGGTTAGATGGCTTAGTTCTACTCAAATGACTGATAGAGAAGAGAGCAATAAATGGAGCTTGTTTTCATGGTTGATGAGGTAAATCCAATTTTGCAAGTTATGATTATATATGCAGATCAAATTGACAATAAAAGTGACACAATGTGCAATAGAAGTAGTAGGAGTTGAGGTTGATAAGTTGATTATGACATATAATTTAACTTCTTTTCAGGTTGTGTTGGGATCATAGATTTGGGTATGGATTTCACCCATATCATGATTTGTTGCAAACTACACCTCATTCCTTAACTAGTTATCATCGTTTGAACTTTGTTTGTGTGCGTGCCTTGTATTATGTGGGACTGTACAATTATTGCTTTTCTCTATATGTATTTGGATTAGGTTGGGGAATCCGGAATGGGTTTTGTCTTTTAACAATTAAGTGAGAGTAGAATTCATTGGTTGGTTGATAAATAGCAACTTTGGGAAATTATCTCTTGCAGTACACAGCATGTACAGAATCATTTACATCTCTGTGTGCATTTTTCTCTATGGTGTGTGGAGATGTGCTTCCATTCCATTCACATTCGTGGAGTAGGATGTAAAAATCCCAACACTTCTTGTCCATGTCAAAGTTGTATCAACGTGAGTCATAGGCCTCAATTTGTAAGGGCCAACTTCAAATCACTATGTTCTAATAGTTGTTTGTAGATTTACATTCTTTTATTTCTTTCCAGAATTCCTTTTACCAAGTTTTTGTTACATATTCTAACATATATTTTTGCATTCTTTGTGGGATTTGGAAGGCTTGAATTTCTCAATATCTTTTGTCTTCTTAGTGCAATTTCTGCAGTAGCATCTCCTAATATAAAAGAATCAACTGATAAAGGCATAATTTGATTTCTATCTTTAATTTGATGAGTTTAATTAGTATCTTATGTCTTATGCAATGTAGCTATTTTGGCAGTATTAACTAGGGCCTTTGGCCTAGTGATTTTATGGTGTGAGATTGTTGGTTCATTTCTTATGGAGAGGAGTTTGATATATTTTATGATTTATTTTTCTCCCATTATGATATTTGTAAGTTTAAGCTATTTCTTATGGTGGTTGTTAGACTTGGTGATTATTTGCTTTTGAGTTATTGTTGAACTTTAACCGTCCAATTTAATGTAATGCTTGTATTTGTAATTTAAATAAATATATATATATATATATATATATTTTGAGAGCATTGATGTCTTAGCTATTTGCTCTGATCTGACCAATAATTTTAAGAATTTTATGATTTCCCATTTTATTTTTCGAAACATGTAATATTATTGGCAAGCAACCACCAACAGTATGTTGGAAAAACTAGATGGTTATAGAAAGAGAAGGGACATGGGTGTTGAGAAATAATAAGGGTGAATTACACTAATAATTCCTATAGTTTAGGACTCATGTCACTTTAATTCTTACTTTTTTAATTGTGATATATTTGACCCTAAATTTAAATCGTATTCCAAATAAGGACAATTGAAGATACCATTGCTCAATTTCAATAGCAAAATCGTCAATTTGATAAAATATAAATTAATTTGAAAAAAATAAATGTCAAAAAAAAATTTAATTTTTAAAAATAATTTCTACCCACCAAAGATAAATTTATGTAAAATTGATAAATCTTTTAGACATTTATTTATTTATTTTACCAAATTAATTTTTATTATGTGTTTGGATGATGATCATGATGGGTGGTTGTTAGACTTTTAATGTATAATGATATATTTAATATATGAAATGTTTTTAGTTTTGAATTTTTTGATTTAATGAATTGTTTTAATAATGGCATCAAATTTGTCTTCATATTTGACTTTTAGAAAAAATAGAAACTAATTTAATGAAAATAAAAATAACCACCCATTACATGATAATCATCTAAACACATAATAAAAATTAATTTGATAAAAATAAATAAATAAATGTTTAAAAGATTTATCAATTTTACATAATTTTATCTTTAGTGGGTAGAAATAATTTTTAAAAATTCAAAAAAAAAAATTTGACATTTATTTTTGTTAAATTAGTTTATATTTTATTAAATTGACGACTTTGCCTTTGAAATTAAGCAGTTGTATCTTCAATTGTCTTTATTTGGAACAAAATTCAAAATTCAGGGTCCAATGTATTATAATTGAAAAGTCAGGAACTAAAGTGACGTAAGGTCCAAACTATAGAGACTATTAGTGTAATTCACCAAAACAATAATTTTATGATAATTTGTTAACACAATTTAATGTAATGGGTTTCATAATTCATGGATATTTTAAATATTATGCTGACAATATTTTTTGATATGTCATATGGTAAGATAAGATCGTAGAAATAAACTGTCATTGCACCGTTATATAATCACTGATAAAAAATTTCACTACATAATTGGTTTAGAATACTAAGTAAAAAATATGTTAGGGTAAACTACTAATAAATCTTAATAGTTGGACTTGATTCTTATTAAGTCCTATTTAAAAAAAGTACTAGTGAAATTGTTGGTAAAAATAATTTTTTGTGACGATTTTTTGTACATGCCTCTAAAAATTGACAATTAGTGATTTTTTTGTCATAATTTTTATAAATTGTTGCTAAAACTTACAATTAATGACTTTTTTTGTGACAAATTTTTCAAACTTTCGCTGAAAGTTGAAAATTAGTGACCTTTTTTTTTAAACTGTGACTAAAATTTATAATTAATGACATTTTTTGTGACAATTTTTAAATGGTCGTTGAAAATGAACAATTAGTGACGTTTTTTAATAGTGTTTGATAAAAAAATACCATTAATTATCATATGATCTATTAAACAATAAGTTTACTTATTATAACCTACATAAGTCCTCAATAATTACCCTTAAAATGATAGGATATGTAGAGTGTTTAGGGAAGTCTTGTAATAAAATAAATCCTTAATTTTTAATTTTATCAATTTAAACTTTAATATTTTGATTTATTTTCAATCTAAACTATTCTTATTTTCATTAAGTAAATTTGACACACACACACACAAAGGTATTTTAGTCATTAAACACGTTATAGGTATACGAAAAAATCTAAAAATCCATTTTCAATTAGTTTAGTGAATAAAATATATATTTTCAATAATGATACTTAACAAAAATAAACAAATAGTTTAGATTAAATACAAATCAAAATATTAGAGTTTAAATTGACAAAAATAAAAATTAAAGAGTTAGAAATAATAAAATAAAAAAGTAAGAATGGAAGTTATAAAAAAAATTATTTTAAAAAATTAAATATAAGTATGCTACAGTTAGATTAAGAAAAAATAGATAGATTAATTATGTTGAGTATTGATTTTTCTTTAATATATTATAAATAATTATATATATGTATATAAAGTTTAAATTAAAAAATATTATTTTGGCCCAACCAAATTTGGTCATCAATTTTGTAGATGAAATGATCTCAACCATTAATGATATCATATAGGATAAAAATATATATTTTTAAAAAATTATCTACCATATGATATAGATATTTAAGTGTATATTTTGAAAATAATTTAAGGAAGGTGCTAGTAAACTCACGGCTAGCATTTTTTGTGTGTCAGAAAGGTGCTAGGAAACTTCTTTGTGGGCAAGGAAGGTGCTAGAAAACTTCTCTGAGTGAAAAGGAAAATTTGCTCCAAGGAAGGTGTTAGAAAACTATTTTTGTGTTGTAACCTGTGTGTAGTGGATAGAGAGAGAGAGAGAGAGAGAGAGTAGTGGAATAATGAAAAAGGGAAGAAGTAATGAGAGAAGCGAGGTGAAAGGGCAAATTTGCTCTAAGGAAGGTGTTAAGAGCATCTTCATCTCTTTCTTTATATTACTTCTTTAGCTAAAATAAGAAGTTTTTTTTTTTGTCAAAATACAGCCCCAGCAGTTTCCTTATTCAACTCTCCAAATATAAGTGTTGCTACAGTGACTTTTTATTTGTAGGGAGCCACTATAGCTCCTTCATATCTGATAAATTCTTATTTTATTTCGTTAAAAGAGCGAAGGATGTCCTCCTGCACGTCCTCCCGGACATCCCCCAGATGTCCCGTGAGAGCTTTGGAGCTAAAGAAGGAAAATGTCCAAAAGTAGCTTGACCGGTCGACCCCCCTTGTTTATTTTCCTCTTCCTGCTTTGTTGTTGCATGTTGTGTTGTTTGTTGCATGTGTTTTTATTATTTTATTATTAAAAAAATATTTAAATTTAAAAATAATTAAAAATATTATTTTAATAAAATAAAGAAATAATAGGGAGTTTGTTGGGAGAAGTAGATAAAAAAGTGATTTTTAAAATAGGAAATGAATTTTTTAATAATATTTTAGGATAAAATTTAGGTATTATGGTAAGGATGCTTTTAGGAAACTTTGGGCCTATTTGGTGCAGTTTAAAAGCTGCTTATTTTAGTTTTCAGCTTAATTTAAGCTATTTTGATGTGTTTGGTTTAGTTTATAGCTTATAGCTTATAGCTTTTTAAAAGTCAGAAATCAGCTTATTCTTTGAGTAGAGCAGGAGATGCTTAATTTATAAGTCAGAAATCAGTTTATGTTCATAGTTATAAGCTATAAGCTGTTTAGGCATAAGTTATAAGCACTTTCCCACAGTTCTAACAAACAGGGCCTTTTTGTGTTATAACCTGTGTGTAGTGGAGAGAGAGAGAGAGAGAGTAGTGAAATGATCAGAGAGGGGAAAAGTAATGAGAGAAGAGAGGTGAAAAGGCAAAGTTTTTGTGTTGTAACCGTGTGAAGTGGATAGAGAGAGGCCATTTGGAACCTTTTACCAAAATTACAAGTTAATTTTTAATTTATTTTATATCATATTACCTCTCACATAAAAATGTTAAAAAATTAAAAAGTTAGCTTTTAACTATCTTTTCAAAATATCTCAAAGTGTGCAGTGGAGAGAAAGTAGTGGAATGATGAAAGAGGGGAGAAGTGATGAGATATGGGCGAAAAATATATTTTGGCTTAAATAAACTTGGCCATCAATTTTGTAGATGAAATGATCTGCATTATTAATGATGTTATGTAGGACAAAAATATACATTTTTTCAAAAATCCTTCTACCATTTTGGCCCTATTTGGCAAGTGGATTTTTAACTTTATTTGGTTAAAATTTACAAAAGATAAAATATGTTAAAATAGTCAATAAGATAAAATATCACATCAAACCCATAATCATTTTAATTTTTTTCTCATAAATATCATATCTAACTACAAAAAAATTCAACCATCTTTCCAAATACAAAAATCGTAACCTACTAAGGGCTGCTTTGGAAAGTTGGTTAAAAGTTTAATTTTTTTGCCTTTTTTGATTTTTTTTGATTTTTTTTGAAAAAATATGTAAAAAAGTAAAGAGATGATGTGACTTAAAATAGGTTAAAAATCAACAATTAGCTTTTAGCCAAGTTTCCAAATTAGTCCTAAAATAGCAAAAAAATTAAAATAACTTATTAAACTAGCCAACTTCCCAAACGAGACCATTATATAAATATTTAAGTGTATATTTTGAAAATAATTTTCACAAATTTGAAATTCAAAACTTATTAGTGTGCAAGAAAGGTGCTAGGAAACTCACGGGGTAGCATTTTTGTGTGCAAGGAAGGTGCTAGGAAACTTCCTTGGTTGTGTTTGTTTGACTCTATAGGATAGAGGAGATTTGGAGTATGGTGAAATTGAGTAAGAAGATTATAGATTTGAAGGGCACATGAGCCACTACTGTGCAGTCAAATGGGCTCATTTCGGGGCCTATTTGGATTATCCGAATCATTCACATTTTAGAGTAAATTGAGTAGAATATATTTGTAAAAAATTAAGTTAATCGGATATCATTAACCCTTTCATCCACTCATATTCATATTCGTATTCGTTTTAATATTTTAAATCTCAATTGTCATTTATTTTTGTATATACAAATGTGAGTGGACGCAAGAGTTAACGATATCCGATTAACTTGATTTTTTTCAGATATATTCTACTTGATATACTCTAAAATATGAGCGGTTCGGATCATCAAAATGAGCACTGAAATAGGCAAATTTTGCTGCACAACAGCGGCTGATGTGCAAGGGGCACAGCAGCCACCCTAAGTCCGAAGAATATTAGTGTGGTGATATTAAATTGGAGATGTAGGATAAAAGTGTTTTTTTGTACTCAATTGGATTAGTGATACTATAGTATTTATAAAATTAATATTTTTTAACATTATATTTATTTTTTAAATACTTTTTAAGTACACTTAATTTAGAGACACTTAAAAATATATATATTTTGTTTAAAAATTCATTAAATATAAAATAAAAAAAATCATATTTTTTAGTAAAAAAAATCATATACTTAATCTTCGGTAATAAAATTTTTTAAATATTTATTTTACAAATAAATTATTTGAAAAAATAAAATTAAACATATTTTAATCTAAGGGGATTGGATTATCAATCCCAACTCTGCAATGAGGATGCTAATCCTACCTTTTAGAGAGATTGATAATCCAATTTGATTAATAGTCATATAATATTTTAGCTTAACCAAATATATTTTTGATGGATCCCCATATTGTTAATCTAATCTCTTCGGTTAAAAGGCCAAACAAACATGGCCCATGTGGGCAAGGAAGGTGCTAGGAATCTTCTCTAAGTGAAAAGGCAAATTTGCCGCAAGAAAGGTGTTAGGAAACTTTTTTGTGTTACAACCAAGGTTGTCAAGATCGCGATCCGGATCGTAGGATCGTACGATCCGACGATCAATATACACCATTCAATCCAATTCGTGCTTTGGATCGACCCCAGTTCAGGATCGTGGTGGGATCGTGGAAGGATCGTTGGGAATGTAATTGGATCGTGACTTCATGCGATCCAGATTTTAAGTGTTTTTTTTTTTCAACTTAAAAGCAAAATCAGGAGCAAAAAAGCAAAGAAGTAGAGAAGCAAAGCAACCAGAGAGAGAAGCCTGACCTGTAATTAGGGCAATACAAATTGGAAAAATGGAAATTCAACATCAAATTTCAGAATTTGCATCCATAAACCACTACCAGGTACGCTTCTTCTTCTTCCTCTCTCTTCTTCACTGCTGTTTTTCAAGTCTGCCTGCCCTTTTTTTTCTTTTTCTTCGTTGTTCTTCCTCTCTACTGTTCTGTTCTTCGATCTTTTCTTCTCTCTTCACTGCTGCTCTTCAATCTTTTGTGCGGTTCAAATCTTCTCTTCTTTTTCTTTCTTCGCTGCTCAGCTCTTCTTCCTTTCTCTTCACTGATGATCTACTTCCCTTCTCTTCCCTACTCTTATTTTGTTTTGTTTTTGTATTACCGAATCACCTCTTCATTTTTATTTTTATTTTTTGCTCTTATTTATTTATTTATTTTTGTTTCTGTAAGTTATATTATATATATATATATATATATATATTTGTATGTTTCTCTTATATATAAATTATATTATATATATTTAGTTATTTATTTATTTTTGCTCTGTAAATATATATTTTTTTGCTCTTATTGTTGTTCTGTTTCTCTTTTTTCTTTTTTTTTTCTTCTTCAATTTTGTTGGTTCTTCTTTGCTGCTATGCTAGTGCTGTTCTTTTTTGCTATTTTTTCCCTAAATTTTGCTGAAAAATTTTCTTTTAATTTTCACAATTTGTAGCACACAATGTCAGCCTCTGGTTCAGGAAGAGGAAAAATGTTAATGGTCACAGATCTAATCCTAGTTGGGAACATGGCATTGAAGTGGATGCTACAAGCAAAAAGGTAAATGCAAATACTGTAATGTTACTCATTCTGAAGGAATATATAGATTAAAACACCATTTGGCATGTACTCATCAAAATGTCGAACCTTGTCCCCACGTTCCGGAAGATGTTAGTGAAAAATTTATGAGTCTTTTAAGAACTCAAACATTAGACTCTCAAAATAAGAAAAGGAGGATGCTTGATATTAGTGATGATGATTCTGATGAAGAAGTGGAATTATTGCACGCTGGCCATGACAAACAAAAACATTATAGGCGTATGCATAAATTTGTGGTGAATAAGTCTCAGCACCAAAATCAAAAAACTATCAATCAATTATTTAAGAAAGAAGAGAGAGATGATGTTTGTCAAACAATTGCCCGGTTTTTTTTACACTAGTGCAATTCCTTTTAATTGTGTCAACAACCCTATATTTCCACTTATGGTTAAGAAAATTGGAGATTATGGAAAAGGCTTGTGCCACCATCTTACCATGAAATTAGGGTGCCAATTTTTAAAAAAAAGTGCGTGAGACATTGCAATTACTTGACGAGTTCAAGGAACAATGGAAAAAGACTAGGTGTACAATTATGTCCAATGGATGGTCGGATAGAAAGAAAAGATCAATTTGTAATTTTCTTGTCAATAGCCCTAATGGAACTATCTTTCCATCATCATTGGATACATCTGACATTTCCAAAACCGGTGAAAAGGTTTTTGATATGTTGGATGAGGTTGTTGAGAATGATAGAGTGGAGTATGTTGTGCAGGTGGTGACCGACAATGCTTCTAATTATAAGTTGGCGGGAGAAATGTTAATGGATAAGAGGAAGAGCTTGTTTTGGATGCCTTGTGCCGCTCATTGTATAGATTTGATGTTAGAGGATTTTGAGAAGCAAATCCAACTTCATCGAGTTACAATTGAAAAAGGAAAAAGAATTGTGGCATACATTTATTCAAGAACAAATCTTATTCATTAGATGAAGGAGTTCACCAAAGGTATTGAACTTATTAAGCCCCCAGTAACTCGGTTTACCACATCTTACTTGACCTTGAGGCACCTTCGTGAGCAAAAGGGTGTATTGTTCTCTTTGTTTACATCATCTAAGTGGAGGAATAGTCGATTTGCAAGGTCTGAAAAGGATAACAAAAATTGAAGATATTGTTTTAGATAATCGTATTTTTTGGAAGGGCGTTTCTATGTGCTTGAAGGCTGCGGTACCTATCATTAAAGTACTTAGATTTGTGGATTCGGATGAGCATCTGGCGATGGATTCATTTATGAGACAATGGATCGTGCGAAAGAGGAAATTCAAAGCAATTTGAATAATGTTTTCTCATGGTAAACTTTTATTTAGTTAAACTTATTTACTTTACTACTATATTTCCCTAAACTTTTTATTTATTCATTACTACTCTTTATTCATTGGTGTTAGCTATGATCCTATATGGACCATCATTGATAAAAGATGGGAATCCCAACTCCATCACCCATTGCATGCTACAGCATACTTCTTGAACCCTTAGTTTCATTACAGTCCCAATTTTCAGCTCGATGCTAAGGTTAAAATTGGGCTGTACAAATATCTTGAAAGAATGGTTCCTGATGCTAATGAAAGGGTGAAGATAGATTTGCAAATTGATGCATTCAAAAGTGCAGGAGGACTCTTTGGCATACAAAATGCAATAATGACTAGAAAAAAGAAATCTCTAGGTGTTTTTTTATTTTAACTATAAGTTGATTTGTATCATTTTTAATATCTTATTATTTGTTTTCATTTCATCAATTTTAAATTTATAACTAAACTTTCTTGTAGCTGATTGGTGGGACTCTTTTGGTGATGAATGCCCGGACTTGAAGAGGTTTGCAATTAGGATATTAAGTTTAACATGCAGTTCATCAGGGTGTGAGCGCAATTTGAGTGCTTTTGAGATGGTACATTCAAAGTGGAGGAATCATTTGCACCAAAAGAGAATGAATGACTTGGTGTTTGTCATGTACAATTTGAAATTGAAACAATGACACATGAATAGACAAGCAATCGTGAATCAATTATGTTTAGATGATGTCCCATCAGATGATGAATGGATAACAGAGAGAGAGAGAGAGAGAGAGAGACTCCTACTCTTCCAAGAGAAGGAAATTGGTTGAGTGTGCTTGATAGGAATGCTCGACATGGATGTGATTCAAATGAAGATGAAGTGGAGGCCCTTGCCAAGAATTTGGAACAAGCTTGTAAGTTTATATACACATCTTTTAGTTTTAATTAGAAATTATAACTTTAATTTTACTTCTAATTTTTTTGTTTACTTCAACTTAGGTCGTGATCATATTGGTGGAGAACATGATGAAGTTCATGAAGTAAGTGATGATGATGATGATGTTATGGATCAAAATATGGATGCTTTTGATCATGACTTTGAAGATGCTACTATTGGTGATGACATTGAGGAATTGGATGGCACCGTTGGTGGTGATGATGATAATGATTAATGTTGATGTGGCAATGATTAATGTTGATTGTGACAATAATGATGATAATTTCGGCGACAATCATGACTTATTTTAGTCTTTTATTTGTTCTTCTTTTATTTAGTTTGTCTTGTTTTCATTAAGAAACAATGACAATGGTGTGCAAGTGTTGGTATTTGCTTTTATTATATTTTTGACTTCTTTTTTTGAAAAAAAAAAAAGAAAAATGTTTGAATGCTACCCTTGAATTGCTATATTTCTTTTTTTGGGCCTTATTCTATATATATTTTGATAATATTACTTAGTCATATAAAAATTATTGTATTTTTTTTTATCATTTTAGTAGGATCTTACGATTCTCGATCCTACAATTTGATCCGACAGACCCCCAAAATGATTCTGTGTAAGATCCCGATCTTAATAACTTTGGTTGCAACCTATGTGTAGTGGATATAGAGAGAGAAAGAGTAGTAGAACGATGAAAGAGGAGAGGAGTGAAAGAAGAGAGGAGAGAAAAGCCAGAAACATGTTTTGGCCCAAATAAATTTGATCATTAATTTTACAAATAAAATTATTTGAATTATTAATGATGTTATATGAGACAAAAATATATATATTTTAAATAATGTTAAGACTCTAAATATTTTATTAAATATTTTATAAAAATATTAATAAAATATTTAAGATGCCTAAAATTTTCCATTTACTTTTGCAAAATTCCATCCGTCATATTATAATTATAATTATAAATATATATATATATATATATATATGAATGATGTTGCCATGCTGGTGATCCTTATCCCTCACCCTCATCCACCGACGCGCATATCTTTCTCGTTCGTTCAATACATTTGGGACTTTTGTCTCTCTCTCCTCATCTCCCAATATTCGTTCAATGCTTTGTCTCTACTGGTTTTTTTTTTTCCTCATCTCTTTCGTTGTTTTTTCCCCCCACTTTCAGACTTCTCTTTACATCACTAATCTCTTACAACGGTTGTCTCCTCTCGTCAATCTCTCCTCTCTTGATTATCTTCAATATTTTTGTCGAACTCATCACCGTCGGACGCTCTTCATTATCAACGAACACAAATAGAAGGCAGAGCATCAGATTTGTAACTATTTTGTAGAGGGAAGAGAATTATTTTGGTACATCTCTCTTAGATCTGTAACTACTTTGGTTATTTTTTTTAAGATCGGTAACTATTGGGGTTGATTTCTTTCAGATCTGTAAATATTTTGATAAGATCTCTTAGATTTGTAACTATTTTGACATATATTAAATCTATATGTTTTGATTTTTTTTTCTTTTTTTTTTTTGGTAATCATCATCCACTCCTACTGATGTGTTCTTCACTGCACCCGACCGACACCGACCGCCATCCTTGGATTCCAGAAATAGAGAAAGAGGGAGAGAAACAGGTAGGAAACATAAGATAAAGACGGAGTGTTTACTGGTTGACTATTAGGTGAGTGGGTCTTCAAATTTAAGAACAAAACTCAGAAATTTACCAGAATTTTAAATCATAGGTGATTGCTCAATCTTTTTTCTTTACCTTAAATTTTTATTATTATTTTATTTTAACTCTCTACGGCATTCCGTCCATATATTTTAAGATCAAAAGCCCATCAGATAGGAGTGCTTGCAAATATCGCTTTCTTACCTTTTGCAGAGTCACCCCGCTCACTCACTTATATTCCTCCCTACAATTCATTTGATCTCTAATCTTGGGTTGATCCATGGCTGCTACAAGAACCCTATATGGCTCTTCTCGTTTTGCTTCTTCATCTTCTTCAACACTACCTCGCTGGAGCTATCACGTGTTCTTGAGTTTCAGAGGTGAAGATACCCGCAAAAACTTTACTGATCATCTCTACGGGGCTTTGGTTCGAGCTGGAATTCGCACCTTCATTGATGACGATGAACTCCCAAGAGGACATGACATTTCTTCGGCCCTGCTAAAATCAATCGAACAATCGAGGATCTCCATCGTTGTTTTCTCAACAAACTATGCTTCTTCGAGATGGTGCCTTGATGAGCTCGTGAAGATCATTGAATGCAAGAATACACTTGGACAATTAGTTCTTCCCATATTCTACCATGTCGATCCATCTAATGTACGGAACAAAACAGGGTGTTTTGGAGAAGCATTTGGAAGACATGAAAAGCGTTCCGTGGATGAGATGGAGAAGGTGGAGGTGAGGAGAGCTGCCCTCACTGAAGCTGCTAATTTATCAGGCTGGGATTTTCCTAATATTGCTAATGGGTAATTTTTAACATCCTTTTAATTTTGCTGCTGCTGCTGCTATCAATTTTTATCTTTAACTAGAAAATCCTATCCTTATTGTTTTTAATATTTAAATATATATATATATATATGTCGAATATAATTAGTTCACTTTGTAAGTTCTAAGATGTTTTTGATTTTACATTCCTTAACTACATATTTTGAGTGGGGTTTGTAAGGTTTTGGATTTCTGTAATATTCAATAGCTGTACTTTTAATTTGGATCGAAATTGACAGGTATGAAGCAAAGTTAATCCGAAAAGTTGTTGAAGAGGTTTCATGTAAACTGAAACGTACATTCCTAAATGTTGCTAAGCACCCAGTTGGAATAGAGTCTCGTGTTGTACACATCAATTTGTTGTTGAGCATTGCATCAGATGATGTTCGCATGATTGGGATATACGGCATGGGTGGAATAGGCAAAACGACCATTGCAAAAGCTGTGTATAACCATATTTTCCTCCAATTTGAAGGGTGTTGTTTTCTTGCAAATGTTAGAGAATGTGCAGGACAATCCAATGGCCTAGCTCGATTGCAAGAACGACTTCTTTTTGCATTATTAGGGACAAAGAATCTAAAGATTGACAATGTTGACCGTGGAATTATTTTGATGAAAGAAAGGCTCCATTCTAAAAAGGTTCTCATTGTTCTTGATGATGTGGATCATTCAAGTCAATTAGACACCTTGGCAGGAAATCATGACTGGTTTGGTCCAGGAAGTAGAATCATCATAACAACTAGAGATGAGCACTTGTTGAAGGGACTGAAAGTTGATGAAAGATACATGGCTAAGGAATTGAATGATGAAGAGTCTCTGCAGCTTTTCAGTTTGCATGCCATGGGCGAAACCAATCCATTAGAAAATTATGCAGATCTTGGAAATGGTATAGTACGTTATGCTAGTGGGCTTCCACTAGCTCTTGAAGTTTTAGGTTCTCATTTGTTTGATGTAAACATGGTATTATGGAAAAGTGCATTTGATGAATTACAACAAATTCCTCATGACGACATTCAGAAAAAACTTAAGATAAGTTTTGATGCACTAGGTAATGGCAAATTTAAGGACATCTTCCTTGATATTGCATGCTTTTTCATTGGAATGGACAAAGATTGTGCCATTACTATATTGAATGCTTGTGATTTATGTGCTGAATATGGAATCTATATGTTGATTAGTAGATGTTTATTGAAAATTAATGAACAAAATAAGCTGACAATGCATGATCTACTTCGGGATATGGGAAGGGAAATCGTTCGTCAAGAATCTCCCAAGGAGCTTGGAAAGCGTAGTAGATTATGGTTTCATGAAGATGTATTGAACGTACTTGGAAAAAACAAGGTAAGAATCAAATCTTTTAGGCCTCGTTTGGGAATCCTCTTTTTTAGCCAAAAAGTCAAAAAGTTACTGAATTAGCCAAAAAGTCAACAATTCATACCAAAAAGTCAAAGATTTTCTTCTCTCTACTTTTTGCACATCTTTTCGTAAAAAGTCAAAAAGTCATCCCAAACATACTAGTTTTTTTTAGCTCATATTTTAGCCAAATAGTCAAAAAGTTACTAAATTAGCCTGTTTTCAAACGGGGCCTTAGTAAGCTTTTGGCTTGGAATGCTAATTTCAGTTGTTTTTATGGTCTTTCTTCCTTCTAATTTTCAATTTTGTTTTTAAATATTGTTATGTTAGGGAACAGAAAAAATTGAAGGTGTGATCCTGACCGGGCTACCCATGTTAAATATGATACAATGGAGTAATAAAGCATTTGCTGGGATGCACAAGTTAAGACTACTTCAAATAAATCATGTGCACCTAAGTGGAAATTTTGAACATCTATTTGAAGAGTTAAGGTGGCTCTGTTGGCATAACTGTCCATTGGAGTATTTACCATCCAATTTTTATCCAGAGAAACTTGTTGTTTTAAACATGCAATTCAGCGGATTTAAAACACTCCGAATAAATGGCAAGGTATGACATTCTTGGCAAATTCATTGTTGTTTGGGATTTGGATAAATTATGTAGTAGGCCATGATGAAAAAAAATTATATAATTTTGTATATTTTTCATGGTTTAACAGCACTTCAGGAGCTTGAAAATTCTAAATCTCAGTAATTCCAAATGCCTAACAAAGAGCCCCATCTTCTGCGCACTACCAATGCTCGAGGAATTATTGCTTGAAAGTTGTACAGGTTTAATGGAGCTCCATGAATCAATTGGGCTTCTAGATAAACTTGTTCGCTTGAATTTGAAAGATTGCATGAACCTTAGGTATCTTCCAGGCATTATCTGCAAGTTGAAGTCTGTTAAACATCTAAATCTCACTGGTTGTGCAAAACTAGAGGAGTTTCCAGAGCACTTGGGACATATGGAAAGCTTAACAGAGCTTCTTACAGATGGAACAGCCATTAAACAACTACCTTTCTCTATTGGACTACTGAAGAATCTTAGGAGCTTATCGTTGAAGGGATGTAATAGGCAATTGACAACTAAATCCTGGTTTTCTCTCATTTCATCTTGGGTTTTACCAAGAAAAAATCCCGACTCCATAAGATTGTTACCATCCTCTGTTTCAGGTTTGTATTCCTTAACAGAGCTAGATCTCCGTGATTGTAATCTGTTTGAAGAAGATTTTCCAATTAATTTTGGGAGTTTATCCTCATTGCGAGCATTGGATTTAGCTGGAAACAATTTATGTATCCTACCACATGGCTTCAGTCATCTATCCAAGCTAGAAAACCTTAACTTGAATAACTGCATAAGTCTTCAGTCTATCTCAGGTCTTCCTCCTAATTTATTGGTAGTAAATGCTGAATTTTGTACATCGCTTGAGAAAATATCCGGTCTATCAATTGGGTTTCTAGATAAACTTGTTCATTTGAATTTGAAAGATTGCATGAACCTCAGGTATCTTCCACGCAGTATTCACAAGTTAAAGTCTATGGAATGTCTAACTCTCACTGGTTGTATGAACCTCAGTTATCTTCCACACAGTATTTGCAAGTTAAAGTCTCTTAAACGTCTAGCTCTCGCTGGTTGTGCAAAACTAAAGGAGTTTCCAAAGCACGTGGGACATATGGAAAGGTTAACCGAGCTTCTTATAGCTAGACCAGGCCTTAAAAAATTACCTCCTTTGTCTATAGGACTACTGACGAATCTCAGGAGCTTATCGTGGAATAGATGTAAGCAATTCACAACTAAGTTACGGTTTTCTCTCATTTCATCTCAGGTTTTATTGCAAAAAATTCCCAACTTCATAAGATTTTTACCATCTTCTATTTCAGATTTGTGTTTCTTGACAAAGCTAGATCTCAGTGATCGTTATCTATCTGAAGGAGATTTTCCAGTTGATCTTAGGAGTTTATCCTCATTGCGAGTGTTGTATTTAGGCGTAAACAATTTTCGTAGCCTACCATGTGGCTTCAGTCATTTATCCAAGCTAGAACAGCTTGGGTTGGATAACTACACAAGTTTTCAATCTATCTCAGGTCTTCCTCCTAATTTATTGGTAGTACAGGCTCATGGTTGTGCATTACTTGAAAAAATATTGGGCTTATCAAAATTGAAGAATCTAGTAATGACGTTGAGCAAGGACAGAATCCATCATTCTCTCTCAAATCATAGTAATGATGGTATGGAAGAATCTCACTGTTTTGAAGGTGCACGAATCTTTCCCTTAGACAGGCCCAACAATTTACAACAATTTGCACGAATCCTTCAGGTCTATTTCTCTCTCAGGTGCAACAATTTTGCAAAAAAAAATCTCTGAAAATTAAGTGAAATGTGTGAAACCAAATTTATTTTAGATGTGACCTTTGTAATACCAAAGGGTAAGGATTCTCTCCTGTCCAGATTATATGAAGTGGAGAATACTCTTGAGGTCTTTGGAATTCACCATGGGTTTATTACGGGTTTTATTTTGATGATTTGAATCTTTCGTTTTATCAGACACTTAATAAATTTTATTTATAAAAAAAATTAGATTGACCTGATAATTATAATATATTTAATTTATTAAATTTGTCAAAAAAAAATGATAATTGTATTTTTAAATTATATAGTTTATTTTTTAGTGACAAATATAATAAATTAAATAAGTTACGATTATTTGGTCAATTTAATTTTTTTTGTGAATGAAATAAATTAAGTGCTCAATAAAATAAATAATTCAAATTACTAAAAGTGTTTAGTCTCATGAGCCTAAACAACACTGGTAGACTAGGGAGAGAAATATGAAATATTAGAAATAGAAAATATGTCTTACTGAATTTTTTATTTAAAATTTGTTACTCGGATGATTTGACAGTAACAATTTTAAAAATAAGATTCACTTGTTTATTCACTGTTTTTTTTTACCAACTACATGATAATATATTAGAGGATTATATATCACATGTTTATATCATTTTTTTATATCACCAGCTTACTTGGAAAGATGGCATTTGTTTGCATTAATTTGTTATTGAGAGTTTAAGTTCTATTGTACGGTGGTTCCGTGAAACTTATGATTTACAGAAAACAAAGTGTGCTATAATTTACGGACAACAAAACGATATTGGTTGTTGTAATTTTAAGTTTCACAGTCCAGTCGTGTGAAAAAACACGCTGGTAATAATCATCTTTAAACAAGATAATTAATTATAAATATTTATATAAATGGTGATACAAAATAATTGATCAAATATAGCATATTTCTATGATAATATGTTATTTGTTTTCATTAATTTCTTAATAATTATCTTTAAACAAATTAGCCAGTCATAAATATTCATGTGGACAATAATATAAAACAATGATAAAAAAATATGTGATATATGTAACATTTCTTTTTTCCAATATAAATTACTTTGATTAGTGTTAATTCTAAATGATAAAATTAAAACTTGCCACTGTTTTGATGCACAAAAATTTCAAACTAGATTATGGGTATACGGAATATTTCAACTTGACATAATCTTAATCATACATATCACATGAAAAGAGTGGGACTTGTTATAAAATATACAGTTTCACTCTCAAATTATTCTACCTCTATTTTGTGTTATTGATTTTGTAGTTGATTTTGTATCTGGAAATTTATTTTAATTTTTTTATTTTTGTCTACCACTCTACTAATTAGTAATTTATATGACAGGATCTTCCAGACGGTCACATCATCGCGGTAACAATTTCTACACAGGTGGCTTCAGCGATTGTTTCAACTATAAAACAACAGGGTCTTCGTAGAAGTGCCAGTAGGAATCCGACTACGTTGTACAGTTCGATGTGGGAGTTGTTTATTATAGAGCTGGGGTGGGGATGAAGAAAGCTGCCAGAATTAGACGATTATCCATGTCCAAACATCATGGTTACTGATAAAATTAATCGCATCGATTTGGCTTATACCTAAGGTTTTAAAAAGCGGCCGCAACCGTTACGTAACGCCGTTACGTAACGGTTTTGGCGGTTACCGCCACCTGTTACGGCCGCTTTTGCAGTGTGATTGAGATTCACAGTTATGTCAACTGTAGCGGCTGCCATAGCGGTCATAACGGTGCCGTAACAATCGTAACAACCTGTTACGCACCATTACGTAACGGTTCCAAACTGTTTCTTTCGAAAAAACACACAAAAAAAAAGCTTAAAATGGGGGAAGAGGGATAGAGAGAAGAGGGAAGATAAAAAGAGAAAATGGATGAGCAAGAGATAGAGAGGGAAGATGAAGAGTATGTTATTGATTTATTGAAGTTGTAAGACCTATGCTATTCTATTCAGCTGCTATCACTCAATCATTTTGTTTGTGTGTGTCTATTTATATATTGTTTGAAAATAATAATAATAATAAGTGTGGTCATTATCTATTTGGCTTAATTAAAATATGTATATATATATTTAGTCTTTTATTTATTCTCTTACTTTTGTCATTATTTATCTTATATATAATAGTTAGTGATTGATTTTTTGTATAATATAAAGTCATTAATTATTAAAATAAAATGTAAAAAAGTCAGTTTATAGTGATTTAAAAATATAAAATATATTGGATCATACTTAAAAATTTACAAAAATTGATCAATATTTATTTTTAACCTAATAAATATGATCATGGGAAAAAAATATGCATATCGACAAGTTTTTTTTCAAATTGTGCGAAAAATAAAAAAATTCACGGTTCCGGTTACCGCAACCGTTACACTACGGCCTTTACACCCCGCAACCGCAACCGCACCACCGCAACCGTTACGACGACCGCAACCGCTTTTCAGAACCTTACTTATACCCTAATCTGCTTCGCCTTCCCTGCAAGTTGTGGAGATTATTTTTGGGAAAGTCATGCAAGAGTTGATGAATATTTTGGGTATCAAATTAAAGGGGGTGGGCAATTCGAAATTTCCATCATTATACCGTCACCTTTTAAAGTGAAGCAGCGTCCAGTGAATCTGATTGTCTATTAGAATAGATGATCATGAAAATTGTCACCAGAACATAACGGGGCCATCTCAAATTACAAATACATTGCAAATGGATTTTTCATTACCATTGTAATGGATTCCATAGCGAAGCCAAATAATGATATTTTATTCTATTTTATCGCATTCTAATTAATCATTATTTTATATGAAATTGATCGAACATTTAATCACTTTATAATTTTTTAAAATTGAGTTTTTTGTGTTTGGTATTTTTTTTTTTAATGCTTTTTAAAAATATTTTAAGTAATTTTTTTTTATTCTTTAAATACACTTAAAAAATAAAATATTTATAAAAAAATATTTTAAAATTTTAATAAATATATAAGAATATAATAAATATATTAAATTTTTATATGTTTTTATATTTATTGAATTTTAAAAAAAATTATAAATATTATACTTTTTAAATATATGGAGATTAGGTGTATTTAAAAAATAAAAATAAAAGATACGAAAAATTAAAAAATTAATTTTTTAAAAAGTGAGTTTAAATTTTTGAAATTCAAACGAGATTATTGATATTTTGGCCTGTTTTGAAAATTTGACTATTTTAGTTGGTTCTTTGATTTTTTTTGATTATTTTACGAAATAAAAAAAAATAAAAAAATAAAAATTGTTTGGAATGATTTGTGAATTTTTATTTTATAATTGATTAGATGATTATAAGAAAAAAATAATTGATTAATATGTAAAATGTAATATTTTACCTTATTAATTATTTTAGTTTTTTTTTTTTTTTTTTTTTCTTTTATCTTTGTTGTGTAGGTAACTTTAGCAACCCTGTCCAACTATAAGAAGTTGTTTTATATTTGGGTCGAAATTAATTCCTTATTTTAGGTTGCTATGTTTATGATTTTAATCCCAAGTGACCCATATGAGCCTCAAATGGGCCTTGGGCCTGCCATTTTTAGAGTCCAAGCTGTTTCTTATTCTTTTATGGGAAATGTTACGATGTACACACTATTGCAAAGTATATAATTTTGTCATAAAATTTTATAATATCAACCATAAATGAGTAATATCAGCATAAATTAGTATAACAAAAAATATCGTAACCAAATCATAATAAAATTTTAGATATTTTATTATACTAATTTGTGACGAGTTTACGCATTTTATAATTGATGTTATAAAATTTTATGATAAAATTATATATTTTTGTGATAAAGTACATATAGTATGCACTCCTTAGGATGCACACTATAGGATATCCTTTCTTGTCATAGTATCCATTTAGTTTGGAAGATATTTAAGACCCTAATAAACCTCCACAATTTCACCCCAGTAAAATAATAGATGTCAACTTTTAATTTGTTATATATTTAATTATTTGAGACTAAGTAAAATTAAAAATGATGAAACGGAAAAATATAGCAAAACTCTAATTTTAATCTATAAAGTCCTACTTTTCAGTTGTTTTCATTTTGCAGAGGTATTTACCCTTTGAAGTTCGTCCATCAGGTTGTGCGCTAGATGCGCACATCAGATGCATTGATCCGCGTGTGGTGGAACAATGTTACAGTTTGCATGATATTTCATTTTGTTTTTTGCGATTAATAAGATGTTATAATTTGTACTTTTTTATTTATTATTTTTTTTTATAATTTGTACTTTGTACATCTATTCTTTTATAAAATTTAGGATACATTATAGATACACTTTTTAAAATTTGTTTAAAATATAAATTATCTTTCGTAGTTTGAAAAATTACATTTTTTTTTCAAATTTTTTTATTTAACAAAATTTATTGAAAAAATAAAATTATTAACTAGTTCCCTAGACAATAATAAAATTGGTTTTTTTTATCCAACTCCCTCACTAAAGGTTCTTAATAGTATAAGGACACAAAATAGAAGACGGAGCAAGGTTGCGCTATCTAGTCTGGAGTTCTGTTCAGACAAAAGAGTTAGAAGACTAAGGAATCCACGAGTTCGGAGTTCTGTTTAGACAAAAGAGTTAGGAGACTAAGGAATCCACGAGTTCGGTTTTATTTTCGTCATTCTATTTATTATCGAACAGATATCTAATCGTATCCAAGCGTCTTAATAGGTAGGTTTAGACGCTAGTCAGAGTTTGGCGGATTGCGATACTCAATATGAGAGACTTGGTCAAATATCAATTATAGAAAACGGCAAAATGGCTACTTGTTTGACTTGTTTAGTTTGTTTAGCTTTTAAGTTCTTTCTTCTTTTCTTCTTGGGTCGCTTTCCTTCCCAATCAAAAGCTACCGACTTTGTTCACCTTAGGGCACGACCTGCCCTTACTTCTGCTTCAATCCACCCTTTCTTTTTCACCGGAGCTTCATTGGCGTTCCCCAATCAAATGTTTGAATGTGAGTTATACACCGCGAGGTGCCAACTAGGCTAATGGAACAAGTTAGTAAAGTAGCTAAGCTCTTCCAAGGGAAATTCTAACGGAATTATAGAAAAAAAAATGATAAAATTTCTCCCTCCTATAAAATAATAAAATTATAAGAATTATTAATTGAAATATATTTATAAAATTATTAAAAATTATTAATTAACTTAACGAATATGACATGTTTTTTTGTCAAAATAGCCATCTATTTTCTTCGGGACAAAAAATAAATAAATTGCACTTATTAAATTAATCTAATTTTGTTTATGAATACATAAAACATCTTACAAAATAAATGATTTAAATCATCAAAAAAAAATCCCTTAATAAACCCCACTTACTTAGACAACACCCTCTAATTTAAATTTAGACCGGAGAGAAAAGAAGGAGCACATCTCCCTTCACTTTCCTATATCTTGTTAATCTAGCTTAAGACTTCGTTTAAATCATAAATTTAAGTATAAATTTAACTTAAAAATTGATTCAAACACTGCAGGTAACTTAAGGATTAATCAATCCGATATACAGTCGACCAAATAGGATCAACAAAAAAAAAAACCCACACCGACATGTTTATTTCCAATGTCTATATCTATGTCGGTGACTTAGCTCCCAGCATTGTCGTTCCTCACACAATATTCATTCACGAAGCAATCTTCAGAGATTTAGACAAACACTTGAACAACAAAGATGTCTGGGTGCGGTGAACATCATCATCCATTCGGTCACGGTGTTCACAACTTAGGAAACCACAGCCCCGGTGGACATCACAGCGGTGCAGCTCGTCACGGTGGAGGACATCACAGTCACGGCTGGGGACATCTTATTTATCAACACCACAGCCCCGGTGGACATCACAGCGATGCAGCTCGTCACGGTGGAGGACATCACGGTCACGGCTGGGGACATCTTATTTATCAACACCACGGTCATGGCTGGGGGCATCATATTCATCAACATGGTCACGGTGAACATCACAGACATGTTGGCTGCGGTGGTTGTCACTGTGGAGGACGTCACAGTCATGGTGGGAGACATCATGGTCATGGTAGTCGCAGTCCTGGCAAAAGGCACCATTACCATGGCGGACGTGGAGGTCACAGCAAGGAGCATTATCATCATGTGGTCATTGTTGAGAATATCAGTAACCCCTGAAATTGCGACAACTAGTGGATAGATAGATTCTTCCTCTGAATTGAAGAAATAAGAAGCAGCAGTGTGATCATGTATTATTAGATTTGAAGAGACAGATTTTCCTTTGGTTGTGCTGTGTGTATTGTGCTAAATATTGTACCAGCTTGAGTTGTTTCATTGTCTATACACCAAAATAAAAGGTGGACTGCAGTAATATATATAATTTTGAGTGTAAATTTTCATGGAGTAACGCTATACATATACAATTTTTGAATCCATACGTGCGCAAACCATTATTGGATAAAGTTCTCGTAGTTTAACATACATGAAAGGAGCAACTCCGTGCATGAACTTCCCGCTAAAGCATGGCCTGTTAACAGGACATAAATTTAACATGCTTATATTACCTCAAAAGAAATTAAAACATCAAAGACAACTCCAAATTCTTACGTAACTATACATGGCCAACAATCATAAGTTACTCTGATCTCTCCTAGTTGGCAGCAATATCTTTAAGCATTTCCTTCAGCTCGCCAGTCTACATGACAGACCAAACCATAAAAACAATGTATGATGTATCCTAGGCTTAAGAAGGAGAACAAATTTGATATGATAATACCTGGTGCATGTTGAGAATGATGTCTAATCCTCCGATGAACTCCCCCTTGATAAATATTTGTGCAAATGTGGGCCAGTTCAGTGTTGTCAAAGTCGCGCCTAGGCGCGCGCCTAGGCGCAAGGCGAGTCGAGGCGCCCCATCTGCGCCTGTACAGGTACCAGGCGAGGCGACTTGAACCAGGCGAGCGCCTTAGCCGCGACTGGAGCAAGGCGAGAGAGGCGCAAGGCCCTCGCCTAGGCGCGACTGAGTGTTTGATCTGTAGATCTGATCTAACGACTGAGATGCGACTCAGATGAACCTGTCGAATGGCTCGTAGTCACAGACGATCAGAACTCATGTACCATATGAGCCAAATAGGACTCAGATTAACCCTAATCGAAGTCGTCTCTCCCTCTTTCGCCTCGCAATCGACTTCGAGCTGCTGGAGCAGGACTTGGCCTGCGACTACGACTGCGACACAAGAGCTGGACTTCGATTACGACACTGGATCGACTTCAACTTCGCAGGTTCAACTCTCTCTCCCCTTCTCCTTCTCCTTCGTCTTCGACACTGACACTGGTTGTTCGACTTTCATTTTTTTTTTTTTTTTTTTTTTCCTTTTCTTTTTTTTTCCTTCGACTCAGTTCAGTCCTCTGTTATTTTTTCAACTTTTTTTGTTTTGCTCTTTTTTTTTTTTTTTTTTTTCAATTATTTGAGTCTATTTTTTTTCCTTCAGTTTTCAGTCCATTCCTTTTCTTCTTCTTTTCAATTATTAATTTTTTCTTCTTCTTTCGACTTTCTTTGTCTTTATTTTTTTTTTCATTAATGATTATTACATTCATTATGATTATTACATAAATAAATACATAAATAAATTAATTCATACATACATAAATAAAAAAAATAGATACATTACATTACATTCATTATGATTATATTGAAATTGATTCATCATTATACTGAAATTAATTAATTGATCATTAATTAAAAAAATAGAAAATTGATTCATAAGTTAATTAATTCATATACATTATATACATTGAATCATAACATTAATTAATTCATAAATTGATTCATAAGTTAATTAAAAAAATAGAAAATTGATTAATTAATTAGAAAAGATTAATGTGTTGTGATTAATAAGAATTTAATGTGTTGTATCATTTGTATGTGTTGTGATTAATGTGATTAATAAGAATTTAATAAGAATTTAATTGATTAATAAAGATTAATCAATTTATCAATTAATCAATTTAATTGATGTTTTTAAGTGTTAAGACATATATTAATATTTGTTGGATATTTATGTTTTGGATGTTTAGTGTTTATGTTTTTATTTTATTGAATGGGGTATATTTGATCTTTGAAAATTGAAATGTTATGTAAAAATAATAAATAAATAGAATAGAATTAAACACATTAATTAAACACATTACATTACATTACATTAATTATTTTTTAAATTGACACATTACATTACATTATTTTCTATTACATTACATTACACTCACTGAGTGTAATTTTCCATTACATTGTGCTAATATGTAATTTTTCATTACACATTATTTTCCATTACATTACATAATTAATCACACTTACATTACACTGAAATTATTTTTCATTTTTTAAATTTGTTGTGTAGAAAATGACATCATCGGAAAGTAATAGAAAAGATCCGGCATGGCAACATGCCCATTTGGTAGAGGAGAATAATTTAAACAAGTTTGAGTGTAATTATTGTGGTAAAGTATCAAATGGAGGTGTTTATCGGGTGAAACAACACCTCGCGGGAGGTTATAGGAATGTCACTGCTTGCCCGAAATGTCCAGCTCATGTAAGAGAAGAGATTAGAGAGTTCATGTCAAAAAAGAAGTCACAAAAAGAAGAAATGAATATGTTGCCTGATTTTGATGACATGGACATGGAAGATGAAGATGAAGATGATGATGTTGTTGAAATCAATGTCAATCAACGCCGTAAGTTGACAAGTAGCAGCCAAGGTTCATCCAAATCCAAAACCAATTTAAAAATGCCAAAGAGAAAAGGGCCTATGGATGTTTACTTCACACCCAATCCTGAATCAGTGGTGAAAAATCGAAAAGACCAAGCAAAAGGGAAGCAAACCAAAATTGATGCGAATGACCCTTACAAAAAAGAAATGAGAGCTCGGGCACTGCAAAGATTTGCAAGGTGGATGTATGATGCTGGTATCCCTTTCAATGCAGTAAATTATGATAGTTTTGGACCAATGATTGAAGCCATTGGGCAATATGGTCCCGGTATGAAGCCACCAACTTACCATGAAGTGCGAGTTACCCAACTCAAGAAAGAGGTGAAACATACTGAAGATTTGATGAAGAATCATAAAGAAGATTGTGCAAAATACGGGTGTTCCATAATGGCTGATGGATGGACTGACAAGAGAGGAAGGACATTGATTAACTTCTTAGCAAATTGTCCAAGAGGAACCATGTTTGTTGAGTCGGTTGATGCTTCTAGTTATTCAAAGGATGGGCAGAAGTTATTTGAATTACTAGACAAGTTTGTGGAGAAAGTTGGAAAAGAGAATGTGGTGCAAGTTATCACTGATAGTGCTGCAGCTAATGTGTTGGCGGGTAAGAATATTTATTCATTCCTTACGTCAAAATTGTTTACTCGTAGTTTGTTTTGTATTAAAAATTTAAAAACTTAAAAATAATAATTTTTCGTAATTGTTACATTATAGGGAGGTTTTTGGAAGCCAAGTATGAACACTTGTATTGGACACCATGTGCTGCTCATTGCTTGGACTTGATGTTAGAAGACATTTTCAAGATACCTAGACTAAAAAAGACATTTGAAAGGGGTATTGCGGTACATGGCTACATTTACAACCGGCCTACGTTGCTAAACATGATGAGGCGCTATACAAATTTGAAGAATTTGATCAAGCCTGCAAAAACTAGATTTGCAACCGCCTTTTTGACTTTGTCTAGAATGCATCAACAAAAAAACAATTTGAGAAAGATGGTGACCTCCGAAGACTGGACCTCAAGCAAATGGGCAAAGGAGCCACAAGGTAAAAGAATGGCACAAACTTTGTTGATGCCTTCATTTTGGAATACTGTTGTGTTTGCCCTTAAGGTCTCGGGTCCTCTTGTCAAAGTACTTAGATTGGTTGATACCGAGAAGAAACCTCCCATGGGATACATTTATGAGGCAATGGATAGGGCAAAAGAATGCATTGCAAGTTCATTTGATCATAAAGAAGAGAAGTATAATGAAATCTTCGAAATCATCGACAAAAGATGGGATGTCCAATTGCATCGGCCTTTACATGCAGCTGCGCATTTTCTTAACCCAGAATTCTTTTACCCAAAAGCGTTAGAGGTGCAAAAAGATCATGAAGTGATGAATGGGTTTTATGAATGCATGCAAAGGTTGGTCCCGGAGATGTCAATGTTCAAGATTTGATCACTAATGAGATGAGTATTTATATGAAGGCTGAGAGTCTTTTTGGCAAGCCTGTTGCGATTAGGCAAAGAAATACAAGAGCACCAGGTAATATATTATAGACTCATAGAGTTTATTTTTAGTAATACTTTTAGTAAAACTCAATACTTGGTAACAGTTATTTCTAACTACTGGATTATCGCAGCTGATTGGTGGGCATCATATGGTTCTTCTACTCCAAACTTGCAAACTTTTGCCATAAAAGTCCTTAGCCTAACATGTAGTTCATCGGGTTGTGAACGAAATTGGAGTGTATTTGAACATGTGAGTATTTAACATTCTAACTAATTTTTTGTTCAATTCAAATATTTTTTATTCTCATTACATAGAATTTAATATCTTTTTAATACTTGCAGCTTCATAGCAAGAAAAGAAATAGATTGGAACAACAACGTCTCAATGATTTAGTGTATGTCAAATACAATAGAACATTGAGATTTAGGTATGACATGCGCAACACTCTTGATCCTATCTCTTTGCAAAATATTGATGAAAGTAATGAGTGGTTGCTTGGGAGGATGGATGGAGAATCAGATGAAGATAATGAGCCTGTGTTTGATGATGATGATGGCTTGACGTGGGCCACTGTTGCTAGAGCTTCTGGAGTAGAAGAAAGTAGCCATACAAGTAGAGCAACAAGTTCACGCTCAAAGGCACAACCGAGGATAGCTAAATCATCAAGATTAACTCCACTTCAATTAATAGATGAAGAGGAAGCGGGCTCAGATGACACAGAGGAGGAAGATGTTGAGGGATACAAATCAACTGATGGAGAAGAAGATGATAGCTTGCTTGCCATTGATGTTGAGGATGATGATTGACTGACCGACCTAACCTACCCTTTCTTTTGATGTTGATGTTGATGTTTTTAAGTGTTAAGACATATATTAGTATTTGTTGGATATTTGTGTTTTGGATGTTTAGTGTTTATGTTTATGTTTTTGGATGTTTGAAATGTTATGTAATATGCACTTTCATGGCTTTGAGAATTATTCTATATTTTATCTTGAATCTTGATTACTTTTTATTTTTTAAAAAATTGTCTTAGTATTATGAATTATTAGTCTATGTTAATTTTTCTATTTTTTACTAAGACTGTGCGCCTTACTTCAATAAAGCCCGCGCCTCGCCTTGCGCCTAGGCCCCGAGAGACCTTCAGCGCCTTAGTGCGCCTTGAGCCTTTAAAAACACTGGGCCAGTTGCTGTAAGGATAGACCACGAGACTAATTGAAACAAGTATAAACAAACTACATGTCTTATCGACGACTTTGGACCAAATGGGTTGCTAGGTCATGATCAGTACATGGCTTAAACAGCAATTCCATTTGCAAATGTTTGCTTCTTGATATTAATTTGTATCACTAAAATATGACAACTGAGCACACTTTTCACAAATAACCCCAAAAACATGTGTAATTGATACACAGGCAACATCGTGGATATTTGACATAATAAACAGCATCCGAAAAAATTCATTCAAGATTTGGCCATGTCTATCAAGCTAAGCTATCTTTTGAAAAAAATATTCATATACCTGAATCTCAACCATTTGGGCTAAAAATAGCCAATAAAACAGAACACCCAATCACATCACTCTTTCTACTTTTTTGCACGTCTTTTTGTAAAAAGTCAAAAAGCCAACTAAAATAGCCAATTCCCAAACAGGGCCAAAGTTAAAATAGCAGGAAATTTGATCAATTAAAACTTGTCTAAAGAAGTGTTAACGGGCTTCTGAACATATGCTGCTGTATTCTTAGCCACTGCTGGATATGGATATGGCTATGCATCATTTAATTAAGTAATTTCTAAATCCACTTGAAAGGAATGCTATTCAAATGCCGCCTATGGAAATTCTTTGAATTGCTGCCACTAGTTTGGGAATAGGCTTTTTTAGTAACTTTTTGGCTAAAATATAATGTAAAAAAAAAACTAATATGTTTGGGATGACTTTTTGGTTTTTTACAAAAAGATGTACAAAAAGTAAAAAGAAAAGAGAATCTTTGACTTTTTGGTATAAGTTGTTGGCTTTTTGATTTTTTTAGTGACTTTTTGGCTTTTAGGCTAAAAAGTTATGTTGCCAAACGATGCCTTGCAATATCATGCTTCTTGAAACAAATTTTCTGCCTCAATGCAATTTAGAAAACAAAACCAAATCAAAATAAAACAAGAACAAAAACAAAAACAAAAAATACCTTGTTTCTTAGTTACTTCTAATTCTATAGCAAAGGACAATTGCTAAAAAGCACTCTCTATTCACTGGCTTGGTTTCTTGCAAATCACAAACACCCCCCCCCCCCCCCCCCCCCCCCTTTCTTCTCTCAAAAAAAAAAAAAACACAGAGCAGTTTGAATTAACAAAACATGCAGTCATACACCTTGAATGTAAACAAAACATGTAAACTAAGATCCCAACTTATTACAAACATTGCCCCTGGTGCAAACCCAAACATCCCGATTATAAACAATAATGTTGTGGGTGGGTATTTGTTAAGGCGGCTGACAGATGGCCTTTTGGGAAGAATGCAGGTACTGAGATGTCAAGGTAATCACCAATGAGGGAGGAGGTGAGAGACCAAGAAGCCTTAGAAGAGAGAAAAGAGGGCGGTGCACAGGTCTTGCTGTATACCAGATATGGTAAAGATGGTTGATAATGGTAGTGATGCTTCAACGTCTGCATAGAGAGGCCTCCTTATATAGGATGGTCAAACCATGGAGGCCAGCTCACTCTTGGAGAGGTAGTTGACCCTCCTTGTTTCAACAAGAATGAGGTATCCCAACCACCCCTACATCCTAAGATCAAATCTTGGGATTTGTATCATAAGAGCAACAAAGTAGGCATCACGGGGGGCTTCATTGTTGCACATAATACAATTTCCAAAATATCGTGTCTTGATTAGAGCACTTGTCTCTCTAAGACTGATCAAGGTGCAGACACCCTTGAGGTAGGGGGATGGAAAGGCACCAAAACGAATCCCTAACTCTAGCTTCTAAGCCACATACCTCCAATGATACCCCGAGCAATGATTCCAAGGCCTAACACTGAACCTAGGTCATCAAGGTTTTGGATGATGGTGTTGGAGATGTCTTGATCAGTAGGAGACAGCTTTACGGAGAAAGAGGAGACGAGACATAGTGGGGTCATGGTCTGGCAGAGGACCACTCAGCCAAGCCAAATGGGACACAGAGCCATGTTGCTACCGAGCACAGTTAGTCGAGCAGGGATGCCTCGAAACCTCGACACAATTACGTGGTGCTCTGACCATGCCTCGGGATGCCCTATGTTGGTTCATCTTGCGGTGACATGGCCAAAAGCTAAGGCATTGAGCATGTTAGCTAGCCAAGATAACATACTTGGTGGTTTCTATGCCCCTGCTTAGGCTAGACTCACAACCCCAATAGCTTATTTTGGAAGATGACACCTGCCAGTGTGGGTTGCCACTTGACAATCCCTTGTCTGAGTTGGAGATGATATGGTGCCAATAAGGCCAACCACAAGGTGAAGGGTATTCAGGTACAACAAATGTTAATTATTACTGTAATTTGAGTATATCCTGTGTTACTAAGAAGTGCCAATGGGAGGGTGCCATATATATGAGCAGGAAGCTCTTAATGCTCCGTAGATGTATAGCAATGTTATGTGAGTGTTCTAAATAGTATAATACCAAGCACCAAGTTACCTGTATGCTTTGACAGCATTCTTAAGCTCAGGATCTTCCAATATGTTTCTGGCACTCAAAGGAACATCTGCAAAAGGCATATCAATGGTAAGAATGCCATAATAACCTAACGCAGTCAAGTCAGTAAAGAGCAAGGTCAGCTCAAATTCAGTAAAGAGCAAGGTCAGCTCAAATTCAGTAAAGTGAAAGGTCAGATCAAAGTTCAACAAACAGGATGCCGAAATGTAACCCAGCTATCATATATAACTTAAGCCAGCTACTCATTTAATGCTTCTATTGTGTCACCTTCTTGTACTTCCCTATTTAAACTTTCAAGCAAACTAAATGGTCATCTATAACTATATAGCCTCACAAATTCATTCAATTGCAAATATAATGCACTTCAATTTTCATTTTCCAGACATGAATAAACCAAATACTCACTATGGACCACATAAACGAGGGTAAATCATCCAAGCTCATTTAAAAGATACCGTTGTTGAACTGAGCCAGGGAATGGAATGTACAAAAATAGTCGTAAAACTAAGAAAGAGAACACTTACTATATTGCTTCAACACTCTTACTACTAGTGAGCTGAATCCACATCGGGGAAGATCAGGCACCCCTTTCATGTAAAGCATCACCGGGTTGTCCTTGACATCCTACGCTAAAAGCTAAAAGCAATCAATAAAAAGAGACTCTTAACAAATAAACAACTAAATTTTTTGGCTCGATAATTAAAAGAGAAAATACTTGAGGCTCAGTATCTCTAATACAGAAGGTATAGATGACTACTGTCTACCTGCTCTACAATATCCTTCAAAGAAAGGCCAGAATTCTCAAGCTTATTAGTGGGTCTGAAGTCCTCGTGTATGCCAGGATCATTTGTCATGGTAGTTGAGTATTGCATCCCATGGTTGTTAAAGGATCCAGCTGCCTACCAACAATTAAAGAAAAAATATTAACATCATTTATATGGCCATCAAAAATTATTTGCTTTAAAGATAAAACCACACACTTGTGGCTTAAAATTTCAAGAAAACCCTTTTTTTGGTTTTCTGAGTGGAGTTTAACAATGCAAACATTTTTGTTCACAATTTTATGATTAAGGATCCGAGAAATCTAGAATCAAATGGCTATGAACATATCAAGATCCTAAGTAGTTTCTTTGACTGTAAGTCCTTTGAAAATAAGAGAAACATGAATAAAAAAGAAACAGTTCAAACAAAGGGAATCCTTTGTTTTTGAAGCAAATAGAGACATAGCCAAAAGACCAACAAAAAAAAAAAATCATGTAAAACCAAAAAATAAAAAATTTAAAGGCATATGAGGGAATGGAGGAGAACTGAATCAAGAAGAAAATGGACTGTCAGTAGAATAATGGAGTCACTTAACATTTCAAGACAGATGATACCTGAGTTATGGGTAAAGAGAGCATTAGTGTCTTTCAGTGTTTCAGGGAACAAACACACACACACACACACTACATGTATAAGAAGATTATATGCTACATGAGGAATTAAGAAGATTATATGAACACTATATACCCTATATATAAGATGGATTTTATAAATAAAAAATTTTTTTAAAAAATCCATGTGTTAGGGCCCACCCTGATCACCACCTCCCTCAGACCTTGTTGGGAACCCTTCCAATTGAGTTTCAATGGACCATTGGCGCTCTTCAATATCTCTCTCACAATAAACCAAATATCTCCTTTTCAGTAGATCATGTCTCCCAATCTGTACATAGCCCAACTGATCTTCAATGGACAATGGTCAACAACATATGTTATGTTATCCAAAATTATCCATTGAATTAGATTTATGTCTTAGCCATTTCAACTCCCTTTCTCCGTACTGTTTCCCGGATGGCTATTGGGGTGGGTGCCTAGATGACCCATGCTCAACCCATCATTCTCAGTCCCAAGTTTACTCTCTCATGCCTTCAAAAAACAAAATATTGTCACTCAATCAAGTATTGAATCTAAATATTGGGGCCGCGGAAATGCTTATGCTATATTAGTGTGGACGGTGGATACAAAACCCTCTAAGCTCTGTGGGTGTGTGTTACATATAAGAATCCATAACATTATATTACTTTATTCGTTAGGCATATTCTTTATCAAACAATTTATAATTCAAATATTGACTTGTAGAGTAGAGTCTATAATATCAGATCATATTGTTGTCGCTATGCGAGATTCCCAGGAAATTATCCTTCAGTTTCTTTCTTTTAATAACATATGTGGGAACATTGACACTGTGTTTAGTTGGGATTTGGAAAGGGAAAATGAAAAGGTAAGTGAAAAATGTAAAATAGTGATTTTTTTTTTTTTATTTTGGCTTTTTCAATTTTTTTTGGAATTTTTCAAAAAAATATATGTACTTTTCAGATTCATTTCAACAAGGCGGACTAGAAAAATAAAAAATAAAAATTGACATAATTTTTTTTAAAAAAAATCTAAAGACAAAAAAATTCGAAAAAAAAAATGTGGCTTTTAAGCAAGTTACCAAAATGAAAATTTAAACTTGATCACACAATATTATCATTACTATTTATTAACTATCCATTAAACCAGAATCATCTAATATGATCAACCATGAACTTAGAGCACAAAACCCACTACTCTTCCTCTCCGCTATGCTTTCATTTCCCTTCAACTATCTTTACCTTTATACTTGTACTTTTAATCCCCTTTCATGCTATCTACACCCTTCCTTTTTCCAATCGTGTTTTCACTTCCCTGTCCCTTCTATTTCCCCTTCTCCACCACCACCTCCTTCCACCCTATACATTGTTCCAAAATTAGATCACCAAATCTCCATTCATTACCATTTACCAATTAAACTCTAGAGAACATTGAGACGGTGATAAAAAAGTCATATTATACATAGTACATGTGTAATTTATCCAAATAATTTTATTAAAAAAAATTCTATATACACCACAAAATTTTATCCTTATATTCATTTCTTTTACATTTTTTAAATCTATTTACACCCACATTTTAAAAAAGTGGTATCGTCCTTAAATTTTTTTGTTCGGTATATACTCTCCTTAATCTTCCAAACTCTAATCTACAATCATCATCACATCCAACCACCATAGAAACCATCTCCGACCACCATCCCAACCCTTCTGTACTTGTCACCCCACACAGGACCTGTGATGGCAGCACCCTGATGCAACAAAATACGATGCTAAACCCACTAGATACTTTCAGTTATCTAATTCCAGGAACTAAATGGCCTAGAAATGCAATAACTACCTCAAGGCCAGAGAAGATCCCAGGAGGTCCATGACCACATCCAAGCTAAAAAGCATCAAAATGAAATCAATCAGCACAGTAACAGAGACAACTAAGTGATGATATCTCAACTAAATGAAGGAACCTCATACATGATATCTCAATTTTATTCTTCATTAAAACGTATAGAGGCTAATTCCACTAATGTAGTGACTATAATTGGTTGGCAAAGTCCAAGTTTGGACCTATTGTGTCGACGTGTGCAAAAGGAGATGCTTAGGTTGGGCTGTAGATTGCAGCCCCAAAATAAATATATAAATATATGACATTCAAGGCAGAAAAAGTTTCATTGTAGCCAAATTCATCTCAAACCTGTTTATGCATCATAGTGTTAAAAAATAGAGGTCACTTTAGTAATAGGAGCTCACCTCTGAAACCCACTTTCCAGTGAGTAATAATTGACCATCTTGGATCTCTGATTCCAGAGTTCTAACTAAATCGAGTGAACCTTTCCATAATTTTAGTCCCCCTACACCATAATTAAGCACATTATGCAAATCCTCAATATAAATCCTCCATATGTACATATGTATAATAAAGTAAATCAAATTCACAAAAGGATAATGTGAGGTAAAAATGTAGAGAATAAATTTCTTACATACCTTCATATTTACCCGGGACCAAGTCAGAATTGGATAAATGGAAAACCTCCCGAGTACTCACCCTTCCCTACTGAAGATGAAACATTTGCTTTTCTTAGTCACTTCCTGTAATATATAGTTGACACCCACTATTCCACTATTTGCTCTGTGTGTGTGTGTTTTTTTTTTTTTTTTGTGTGCAGTATTTGCTCTGTTTGGACACTCAGAACATACACTAGAATCAATACAATTTTAAAACTTTGAACCTCAGGATTTTCTGTTTTTGAACTTAGATGTCAGATTAGTATTCATTTCCTTGGAAACCCAAAACTAGAAAACTAGAAAAACTCAAGAATTCGGAATGCTATTTTCCTTGCATTTACTTGCGTTCATTTTCCCATAATTTCTCAGCAAACAAACAATGGATTGAAAGGGATTACCTTGAACAAAGTGCGTCCGCTCAAATTCACAGGCTCCACTGTCTATGTCACAGACGACGAAACCTGTTCCAAACAAAATTACCCCCAAAAACCCTACATTAGATATACATACTTATGGCTACATACGCATAAATAAATATATATAAATACATAAGGAAAGGAAGTTATGCAATGAAAATACTCTGAGGGAAGAACTTCAAGGGAAGGAAATGGCGGAGGGAGGGAGTTTTCAGAAGAATCAAGAAACCCTAACCCTAACCCTAACTGAGTTTTATCATCCGAAGAAGAAGGAGAAGAAGAAGAAGAAAAGAAGAAAAGAAAGGAGTCGAGTCCTGATTGCTTTGCCGCCATCAAATCGAAACCTTTTCTCTTCTTCAGCTGTGGTGAGGGGTTTGGTTGCAGAGCTCCTCAGACCTTGTGAGCTGTGCGACGCGCGCTTGAAGAACCAATGGCTGGGATCAATTCCTCACCACAACCACGTCGTTTTAGTGAGTGGATGCCAAAAAATAATTCAGTGGGTTTGGTTTGAGTTTTCTGAATTAAGTTTTTTGAAAATTGAGGTAGCGTTTGGTAGAGTTTTGTAAATGTCATTTGAGAGTATGAGTTGTATTTTGAGTTTGTGTGTTGTGAAATTATGATTTAAATGTAGAAAATTTGTTTGGTTACGGTTTTTAAATAGAGTGTTGAAATGTGTTTTGAAGATGTATTTTGAATTAAGTTTTGAAAGTTTGATATGACATGTGAAATAAGAAAATTTGTTTGGTAATGTATTTTTAAAATAGTTTTCAAAACTTAATTCAATCAATAATTTATAATCAAACACACAATTCATATATCGATATCCGTATTTTTTATCAACAGTAATAATCAAACTATTTTTAAAATACTGAAATTAAAAATTGATTTTTTTAAATTAATTTTTTCAGTAATTTTTGTTGAATAAATTTTTTTTCAAATTATTTTTTTATTTTAAAATAAATCTATGTCAATTATTTTGTGTCAATTAATTTTTCTATCAATTCATTTTTTACGCCTGTACAAACATCTTGTACAATACGTTTTTTATTTTTTTTTTAAATTTTGTTAAAGTCAACAACTTTTGAGAATGCATATTAATAAAAATTAACATAAATACACTAAGTTTAATATGTTAAAATACAAATCATACCGTAAACCTTACAAAATATTATCAATTTTTTTTCTCATTTATTACACGTTATTAATTTACTAATAAAGGAGTAAAAACCAGATCATGCATTATTGAATGAGCATTATTGTACTTCCATAATCAGCACGCTCATATAATTTGGGTGAATTGGCCTGCAAAATTACTATTTTGTCCCTCTTCATTTAAATTGGAAGTTGTTACATAAGAACAAAATTAAAAGGGCAATTTAGTTATTTCACTTATCTACTACCTATATATCATAGCTGTGTGTTCAACACTGAGCCAAAGAAAAAGGGACACAATGTATATCATAGCTGTGTATATCATAGCTGTGTGTTCAGTATACAGATGTACTATTATTAAAAAAATTATTAATATTATAAAAAAATAATAGATAAGAAATAAAAAGTAAAAAAGAAAAATTAAAAAACAAGCTGAACATTCTGAACCTCAGTCTTTCTATAAAATCTGAATTCTCATTCCTTTAACCACACCATCTTCACCATCTCAGCTCCATCAAGAACATTAATTAAATTCAATGTATCCGTGTGAAGGAAGATTTCAATTACAGGTTAGTTTCATCCCAGTTCATATTAGCTTCACATCTCATATTTTATTCAGAGTAGCTTCAGATAGTATTAAGATCATAGTAGCTTTAGATAGTCGAAGACTCGAAGAACAGATTGGCCAACAAGGACAACCGGGCGGTCAACCGGCTGGTCATCCAGCCGGTCATCCCATCTCCCACCAACTCACACTCAGTCTACTCAATCTCCTATTGCCGATCAGTTTTGTATATGTTGCCGATCTGTTCTTGTTTTTCTTATCTGTTCCATTTTTTTACACCAACATCATACTCCCTTCGTCCCAAAATATTAGTCCCTTATTCCATTTTTCATTGTCCCAAAATATTAGTCCCTCTTTAAAAATCAAGTACAAAAATAATATAAATTTTCTATTTTGCCCTTCTTTTAAATTAATAAACAATATAAAAAGTACAATTATGACATTGATATTCCCAAAAAATGTACTATCAAAAGGATAATTTTGGAAAATCAACTTTTTTCAAAAGCAATAATTGTACTACCAAAAAAAGTTGGATTCCCCAAAAGGGACCATTATTTTGGGACGGAGGGAGTACTATTTTTGATATATTTTCCATACATTTTTCTTAACTCATATGTTTTAATATATATTTTTCATACATTTTTCTTTCACTGTTGCAGTCATCATGCCAAGAACAAAACGAACCAGATCCGAACGTGGTGAATCTTCAAACCCTGTACAACATCAACCACAGCAACAACATGATAAACCAAATAATAATTTTTTAACGTATCATCATGAACAAGCCTATTCACATTTTATTAATCGACCAATTGTTACGGGGAGAAATGTAAGACTACTTTCTCAATATGATCCGCTCTTAATTGGTAAATTAGATACACTGGGATGGTTACCTTTAACTAATTTACCAAGTAAGGTATACCCCCGTCTTGTACGATTATTTTATGTTCACTTGACAGCTGGTGACCAACAAAATGAACCGTTCAGTCTGACCTCCTATGTGAGGGGGAAAATAATCACACTCAGTCTCCGTGCTTTCGCACAAATTATTGGAGTTGAAACAGGAGATTTACAATGCTATTTTCAAAATGAGTCTGCCTTAGAAAAAATGTTTGGTGATGTCACTCAAATTTATACCACAATTTGTGACAACCGATTCAGCGGCACTAATTTACTAGCCAGACATTTAAAACCCCACCTTCGTATTCTTCATCGATGGATAGTTGAAAATATCACTCCAAAAAAAGGCCATTATGATACTGTTTCATGTTTTAATGTTTATTTGTTATATTGTTTTGAAACTGGACAAAAATTAGATTTATGCTTCATATTACTCAAAGATATGATGATTGCAAAACTCGATACTCTGTCTGGCCGGTCACTACCTTTTGGAGCTTTGTTAACCATAATTTTCAAAGCGCATGATGTCAACCTTGAAGGTGAAGGATATGTCAGAATCACTTCACCAATTTCTGAGTACACACTGACCCGAGGTGGTGGTGCTGACACATTGATGGGCTTTATTAATATTGAAAATGAACCAATACCTGATGAGGAAGAACCCAGTGACAATACCATGCCACCAAATGAACAACCCCATTACTGGACTGATTATTTAGCCTTGGAACAAGAACGGTACAATCAGCGCCTACAATGGGAACAACAAATGGCTAATCAGCTCAATACATTGGGTACTCGGTTTGATAAATTTGCTACCCCTCAGAACTCACTACTTCAACAATTTAGTGAGTTTCGTGTAGACTGAGGGACACATGATAAAGTGACAAGGAACTGCATTGATCAGATTGACCATCGAGTCACTCAGCTGTACCATCACTATTACCCCTCACCTCCAACACCACCTCACAATGATGCTTAACTTGTTCAAAAATCACTCAGCTTTACCATCACTATTGACCATCGATACCGTTGCTTTCCAACCGCGGAATGTATTTTGTCTTGGAGCAAGGACCCATGCATCCACCAATGTGCCATCGATAGCACCGACACAATCCTAATTGACAGATATTTGTTTGACATTAAAAGCGAAGCAAACTTGAATATTACTTTTATAATTAAAAAAATAATAATTTATTAACCCTTATTGATATGTACAACTTACAGGACAGTCATATTGTTCATACCTTGAACTAGGGAAAAAATCTTCTGTCATTTAAAATTTTTGCCGGTATGTAGTCTTGGTTGCGTGGTTTGATAACCGATGATGCAAGCTTGCACAACGCCCGCATAACAATTTTTATGTGCCGATAAATTGTTTCCGTAGAGTGTTGAAATCTATCTACCATTATTCGATGGCGATTATTTTGTGCAAAAGTGTATAAAAAAATTCCAAGCGATTCCTCCATACTGATATGCATATGTTTAGTATCGATAAAGCCATTATGGAGTAAAGTGTCTTTCAATATAATGAATGTTTGTGTATCCATTCACATAACGTTCATCATTGTTTCTGGATAGCCATTTAATAGGCCGAAGATGTAATCATGACCTTTGAATGGACACGTTCGCTGTGGTCGGCGACTACTTGCCGCGTTGATATGGTCATGCATGAAAACAATCATCAAAAAATCCATAAAATCATCAATAACCTCATCCTCCTCTGATAAGATCTCCATTGTATTGTTTTCTCGGTCGGATGACATATGGTTTTGTCTACATCACAGTAAAAGCATAATTATAAAATATGTTATTCATGCTGTAACAGTTAGCATTATTGGTGAAATATAATTAAAAAGTTAGAACATGAATAGTCGACCGTAGTCATTTATCAGCGTACAGTAAAATTCATAGGAGAACAAAATTTATTTAATACGTGGTGATATTGTAATAACAAAACATAATTTGAATATAATAGAAAATACTTAAAAGTCCAACAAAAAAAAAAAAAAACATACGAAGATAGAAAAGAAAAGAGGATATCATGGAATGAAAAAAAACAAAATAAAAACCAAATCAGGAATAATCAAATCATTAAACAATTCAGCCAAGGAGATTTACTAACACAAGCAAAACAGAACTTCTCAGTTCACTGCAAAGCGAGGATCATAGCTAGGCGCAAATGGGTAGGAGTGCGCATAAAAAACCTTCGCCGTTCCTTATCCTTGAACAGTGTCAGTGCCCTAACGTACTGCAACGGTGGTATGTCTCCAAGCTCTAGCAATGCATCTTGACATGCATCAAGGGAATAATCATCACCACCTGCACTTACAGCCTCTGTCTCATTTTCTCGTGCACGTGAATGTCCTGTTTTTGCTTGTACATAGGATGTGAAAGCTGTGCACACATCATCAAACCCACTTGACCATGACTTTTTGGAACGACCACTGTCAGTCTGGCTGGTTGTAGGGCCCCTCTTGTGACTTTTGCCCTTTACTGGATCTATGTACTCATCCCCGAATAAGTCAACAGGAATGGCCTCAGCAGCATTACTCCCACCAACATCAGGGGTCCAAAATTTATTTAACATGTCATCTTCTTCTTCTGAGTCAAGGGCTCCTTGTGTAGATGCACGAGACAACGCCCCTGTGGCACAACAATTTTCAACAATTTCTGTCATTTCTTGAAAATATTCAAATCTTTTTGTCCTAAACTTCTTCATATTTCTACTAGCCTACAACAATTACAATTAAAGAATTAAGCACTGCATGTATCATGAAATGTTAAAAATAATATTCCAAAGTAGTACAGATTAATGAAAACCTTATCCCAAAATTCACCGGGTGCAACAACAGTGCCTATAATGGGATCCCATCCCAGACCAGTCTGTGCCTGGAGTCGCTTAAATGTCTGCTAATCAGCTTTCAATCGCTGATATTTTTGGTGCACCTGTTTTCCTATATACCGAAATCCATACAAGTTGTGCAACTGATTTGCATAATGATTCCAATGCCTAATTGTCCACGAAGTAGTACGGCCCGTTGTTTGATTGTTTCTAACCTCATCTCTCAACATATTTATTAATTTCGTTTCAATTCTAGGCGTCCACATTTTTGTCTCTTAATTGTCATCAGAATTATTTTCATCCATCTATAAATATACAAATTATATTTAAACTAGTTTGGGGTGGATATACAAGAATAACAGAGCATTTTAAACTAGTTTGGGGTGGATATACAAGAATAACAGAGCAAAATGGTTTGAAGGAGAACACAGATAAGGAAAAAAAAACAGATGCTTTTATTTGAAGGGAAAAAATACGTA
Organism: Camellia japonica; assembly: GCA_030407325.1. Classification (NCBI taxonomy): domain Eukaryota; kingdom Viridiplantae; phylum Streptophyta; class Magnoliopsida; order Ericales; family Theaceae; genus Camellia; species Camellia japonica. Next base: position 42,814,605 of record JAPPVO010000036.1, on the reverse strand, counting down.
ATAGATTAGTTAAATTTAAATAGCAGAAATATAACCACAAATAATAAAAAAAAAATCAGGTAATGTTGTCTTTAAATAGTACAAAAAAAAATCAGTAAAAGAAGAAATAAGGAAGAAATATTTTAAAAAATCAATAAAAGAATAAGTAAGAAGAAATAAAGGAGGAACGAGAAAATGAGTGGGTAGGTCGACCGGTCGGATGACCCGGAGGACGACCAGCCGGGTGTCCCAGGTACTTTTCGCTCAGTTCTCTTCGTGCAAAGGTTCAAACAGTTCAGAATTTCAAATACAAACATATCTGAAATCAAAAATACTCGTCTACAAATTCTCAGAAATCATTTCGGAACTGATTTCCACTTCTCTTAAATCATTTGTACATAACAGATGAAGATTTATTTACCAGATTAAAGGTTGAAACAGTTCAGAAAAATCACAAAACATCTGAAACTAAAAAAAATTATCGGCTACCCTTCTCACAAATGATTTGAGAACTGATTTCCACTTGTCTAAAATAATTTGCACATAACAGATGAAGGAATTATTTACCAGATTAGTGGGAGTTAAATAGTTATCGCCGGTGATGGAATGTGTATACTGACTGAATGTGCCACTCTTTGCTCGTCGGATTTGACAGTAGATTTGATAAATTTCACCTGAAAAAAAAAATTTGAATTAGGAATGAATTTTTCAAATTATTTCCCTATAACAAAATTCAATCAATAAATTTGTGAGTTATTTCACCTCGCACTCGTCGTTGTTTGGTTGCCCGTAATAAGAATCTTCCGCAACGCACAAATTGTAAGTCAGTTGATTTGTGGAAGATGATACCAGTAGGGATCGGGTTTGGTGGATTCATTATTTATAAAATGAGTCTGACTTCTCTGTAAAGCCTACCCGTGACGAATGTCAAGTACTGATGTTTGATACAGAGAAAGAAAAATGAGATTCACGTGAAATTTTCAGAGACGATGGAGAAGGAAGATGGAAGCTTTTCAGATCAAAAGAGAAAGAAAGATGAGGTTCACGTGAAATTTTCAGAGACGATGGAGAAAGACGATGGAAGCTTTTCAGATCAAAAGAGGAAGAAGGTAGAAATGTTGAAAGTGGAGATACAAGCTGCCAAACGGGTTTTCAAACTGTAATTTGAATTAACACGCGGAATTGTATTTTGAACTACCTATCCAAACGTGAAGCGGGAGTTCACGTGTTGAAAGTTAATTTGAAAACACAAACAAACAGAGCCTGAGTTTTTTTTATTTTCGTATTCTTTTGTTTTTAGTGAATATTTTTTAAAATTTAAATATTTTTTTTACTTTTTTAGATGCACCTTAGTTAGATGTATCTAAAAAGTACAAAATTTGTGAAAATATATTTTAAAAAATTAATAAATACATAAAAATACAAAAAAATGTACTGAATTCTTGTATTTTTTTATATTTTTGGTATTTAGTGAATTTTTAAAAGATTTTTTTTACAATTTTTTCACTTTTTAGGTGTATTTATGTTAGGTGTGTCTAAAAAGTAAAAAAATTACTTAAAATATTAAAAAAAATTTCAGTAAAAACAAAAAAATACGGAAAATAAGAAAGTAAAATTTTCTGAAAAGTGTTTTCTGAAAAATGAAAACAAGCAATCTGATTTAGTCGTTCATTTCAGTAGAACGAGGGATAATTATTCAATACTTTCTCAATATGGATATGTAATGCTTCATGAGATTTTGATTGGTGGAGAGACATAAAAACTTACAATTTATATTGAAGATGAGAGAATAACATGAGACTAAATAATTAATTATTGGTTTAAAATATGGTCACGTAATGTGATGTTTTGGAAGTATTGAATAATTTCTCGTCGAACGAGAGAGAGCAAGGGAACACTTGTTTGAGCTTCGCACTCAACTCACGGAGCTCACTATGTTTAGAAATTTAAGAGAGAAAAGAATAGAAATAATTACTTAAGTTATAATGTTTGGGAATTTAAGAGAGAAAAGAATAGAAATGATTACTTAAGTTATAAGAGAAGAGAAGAAAAAATAAAAGAAATAATTATGATTTCTTTGTTTCTTATTTGATTAGATTTTATAAAAATAAAAGAAAACAAGCTGTTTTATGTTGTATTACTAAAATAATATGAAAAGCCCTTGATGTCATGAATGTCAATCATTTTATTTCTTTTATTTTTACAGGAACAAAATTGATATTATAAAAATATAAAAATTTATTAATTTCTTTTTTCTTCCAATCTCTCCACTTTTAAGAAGATTGAAAGTAAGAGTTATGAGAAAAATAAACCTCTCTCGATTTCCCCTTATTTCTCTCCATTTATATTATCAGCAGTGATTTAGATCCCCTCAAATTTCAACCCCCACCACCCCACACACACGTGACGGGTGGTGATTGGAGGAAGAGAAAAAAAAAGAAAAAGAAAAGTGACCAATCAAAAAAAAAAAAAAAAAGGTCAAAAGGGAGTAGGAGAAAAAAAGTCCCAATCTTTATTCTTAAATTATTCAAACAAATAAAAAAAATACATATATCTCTCTATTTTTTTTTTTTTTTTCCTCCCCAAACCCCTCAATCCAAAGATAGTGTTAACGTGAAATACTATTTTGATTCTTCTTGGCAACTGAATGAAGGTTCTTTACTTGTTCCATTGTTTTCTTTCTTTTCATTTCCAGATTCTTTCTCACCTAATTTTTCCATCCTTTGTGTTCATCTCTCAATCTGGGTCCAGATTTAAAGATTTTTCAATTTTTCAGAAATTTGTGGGTTTCCATTTATTATTATCGGATGTATTTTGCCTTTATATGAGCTTCAGTTTCATGGTTTCATACATATTTCTATGAATTTGCTGGTTGATTACGTCAATTTTTATGGGTAGAGTGCGGACGCCGCCGAGAACGGTGGAGGTGAACAAGAGGGAGACAGAAACGGCCGGCGGTGGCCACCCCTTCCCCAATCTCACCGTCGCCAGCATCAGCCACCCTTTCTTCCCGGCGTCTGCCTCTTTTGCTCTCTATCTCACTAGCTCCATGCACAAGACTTCAATCAAAAAGCACAACTGGGTCACCAAATCAAAAGAAGAAACAGAACAAATCTCTATGCCAATACCTTCAAATCAAAACAGAACAAACACAAGAAGTAACGAATTCTAGAGCAACCCATCCCAAATCACAGAGAGAGAGCAAACCCAAATCGCGACCCACCGCCGCTGCCATTACCATCGCTGAAAGCTTGATCAAAAATTGAATTCCATTGTTGGCTCTTGAAGTTCTTAAGAGAGAGATAGACAGACAGAGCATTACTCTAAACCCATCGTCCTCCGCCCTCCTCTGCCTCTCCCCCACCCCTTTCCATCGTCCCTCCATCTCCCTTCTTCTATTTTGCAATACCCGCCACCGACCTCTACAAACCCGCAATCGCCGCCACCAAGATCCACTGGATGATGTCGCAATCTGGGTTTTGAAAACCCTTGATCTGGAATCTTCTCCTCAGCCCCTCTCCTCTCTCTCTCTCTCTCACACAGTCGCAGTGCATTGACTGGAAAAAATAAATAAATAAATTGTTGAAACAATAAAGCTTGGGAGCTCGAGAAACCCCCCCGAATCCCCCGAAATTCAGGAGGGAGGGAGGGAGAGAGAGAGAAGAGAGGGGAAGAGGGCTGCGAGCTCGCCGTCGCCGCCCGATGGTCGCAGCGTCGCCCGGCGTCGCCTCGCTGCAGCTCGTCGCAGCGTCGCCGGCGTCGCCTCGCAGCAGCGTCACCTCGCAGCAGCTCCGCCTCGCCCCCTGCCTCTGCCTCCGCCCCGCCTCTGCCTCCAACCCTAGTTTGTTGGACCCCTCCCCTCCCCTCCCCTCCCCTCCCACCCTCCCTTCCTCCTCCTCTCCTTCTCATTCCTCCTCCTTCCTCCTTCCTTCTCTTTTCTGATTCTCATCTTCTGAAATGGAAAGGAAAAAAAAAAAAAAATAAAAAAAAAATTCAAAAACGACGTCGTTTTTGAATTAGGGGGATTCGGGGGAAGCTCAATTCGAGCTCTCTAGCACGGTTGTTGTTGAAAAGTCCAATGAATTAGGTTGAGTAGATTTTTTTTTTTTTTTTTGGGAAAATTATTTAGAAGTCCTGTTAGGGAGACTTATATTACATATGATCCTACTAAAAAACTTATGTTCCCATAAGTCCTGTGGGAAGTTTGTTGACACATTTACCCTCAATATTAGTTTTTAATATCATAAATAAGTAATAAAACCATATATAGGAAATTGATATAAACGTAACGTAACGTGACACGTACATAAACGTAACGTGACATATCTACATAAACGTAATGTAACGTGACACCTATATAAACGTAACGTGACATATCTACATAAACGTAACGTAACGTGACACCTATATAAACGTAACGTGACACCAATATGAACGTAACGTGACACCTACATAAACGTAACGTAACGTGACACCTATATAAACGTAATGTGACATTTACATAAACGTAACGTAATGTGTCATGTTACGTTTCGCAAACTTAATAAGTTTTTTATTTTTTTAATTCGTTTGTTTTGAAATAGATATATAATCTTAATATATTTTTATTTTGTATTATTAATTGTAAAATTTAAAAAATTATCAATAATATATGTGAAGAATATCGTCAGATCAACCAACATACATACATACATACATATAGCTGAACCAACTCACCAAACCAGTTGTTCTCTTGTAAGGTATACTATACCCCTCAAATCCCAACCCTATCTCTCTCTATCTCTCTCTACAATGGCTTCTTCTTCTTCTCTTCTTCTTCAATCTTTGGCCATGAACTTCCTAGCGAGTGAAAACCAGCCGTTGCATTCCTCATTTTCTCCAGACGAAGATTTAATAAAGCAGATTCTGCTCACCCACGACCCTGATGGTCGTCACCTTGATTCTGAGCTTTTGCTTCGTGCAATGGAGAACATGATGTCTTATGCTAAATCTGAAGTATTAATTCAACCCTCTTCCTCTGCCATGACCTTGTAATTGTTTTAAATTCATCTATATATATATATGTCTTTAATTATTTATATGTCAATGATCTTGATAAATCATTTTGTGGTGCTTAATTAGGAACAAGAAAATTTAATTTTTCAGTAGGCTCTGTTGATGATGTGAAAGACTAAAGTAAACTGGGCTACTCAATCCATGAGGCTCCTGCTAAAATAGGATTTGGAGAGGGGCAATATGTATACAGCCTTACCGATGTGTATGGTATTTGATGATATTTAATAATAAAGTCGAAGGGAGGAAGAGAAAGGCGAAGCAGAGGAGGATGAAGACCAACAGAAGAGAGAGAGAGCGAGAGAGGGAAGGTGTGAAAATGGGGGGTAAAAAGATTAGGATCTTGTGGAATACATTCTTATGAAAATAGGACTTGAGACTCTATAAGAAATTACACAGGACTTAACCTAGCATAAGGTTCTGAAAAAGGACTTATAAATAAGTCTCCCTTTTTTTTTATTAGCGAGAGGAGATTTGGTTGGCTGTTGTTGTGCAGTTAAATTGCCTTATATCGAGGTCTATTTTGATAATTTGAATAGTTTATGCTGGTTAAAATATTAGAAAAAATTATATTTTATTGATAAAAAATTATAAAGAAAATGAGATATAAATAGATCAGGTTAAGACACGAATATCTCATTTTCTTTACAGAGATCAAGTCCACTGCGGTAGGAAGAACCCAAATACCGATGCAGCAGTCACAAAATTATGACTTGTCCCCTCCAAGATACAACAACCTGACCACTTGTCGTATGGTTCAGGCCAACTCTGTAAAAGATGGTGAACCCAAAGCTCTACTAAGAAAAATACTATTCTTTGCTAGTAATCTCTCTTGTATAGAAAATAGTTAGTGTGTTGGTGTAGAAAGGAGTAGAAGAGATGAACTATTTATAGGCCACTAGGACTTTACAAAATACATCAAAGAATAATAATGACCATGAACCTAGAGAAAAAGGAGAGTGTATCCAAATATTAACTCACTACCAAGTTCATGAATTCTAATTAATCTTTATTCATGAACAAAATAAAAGAACACCAAAGCAATGAATCTCCATTCATGAACAAGATGAGATTCATGAATAAGACAAAAAAAGATTCATGAACAAAATATATATAAATAAATAAAAGATATTAAAATGGACCAACAATTCCCCACTCATTTTAATATCAACAAGGATAAGAGAAATTACCAAACAAAGATAGACTAGTATGCATCATGAAGGTGTGCTCTGCATTGAACCTTCATTAGTGAAACAGCAACCTCTACTCCAAAGTTAGTAGTGGTTTCAGACTTGAACTATGACTACTTAGGAGAAATAAAGTATTACTGTTCACACATAATAATCCAGGTGTTGACATGAGCTTTAATAGCCAGCACATTACGGTCTTGTGCTAATCTTAGTTTTCATGAGCATATTTGAGAATAAGCCTTGTTCTCATAGAAAGCGGTCCCACTTTCATGCTCACATAGGTAAAATCTGTCAAGGATGTTCCTGTAATTTATACACCCCACTCAACAAGAGCTACAGAATTTCATTAAGAGTATAAAAACTCAACCCTCCAACATTACAGAACAAATACACTTACATCATAGGGATGGATAACAAAATATTAAAGAGTGCATTTTTACAACCACCATATGATTCGTTCTTCCCATTGAACCTAGTTACAGGATCTCTGGTCCCTAGGTTGGGTATCCTTATACATGGTTTATGATTCTATAGGCTTCAAACCCATCTCCCTCGATGTATTCCAGACGCTATCTCTCGCCAAGGCCTTGGTTAACGGATCCATAAGATTATCACAAGATTTTACATAATTCACAGTTATGACACCATTACTCAAATAGGATCTAACATTACCGTGTTTCCTGCGAATAGGTCTGGATTTACGATTATAAAAATGGTTGTTCACTCTACCAATAGCAGCAGTGCTATCACAACGAATTAACACAGGAGGAATTGGTTTTTCCCAAAATTGTATTTCATGTAACAAATCTCTCTACCAATTCGTTTCCTCACATACTGAAGCTAATGCTATAAGTTCAGCTTCCATAGTAGAATTAGCAATTATAGTTTGTTTTTTAGACTTCCAACATATAGCACCACCACCCAAGGTAAAAATAAAACCCGAGGTAGAGAGAGAATCACCTGACAAAGTGTTCCAATTGGCATCACTATATCCCTCAAGTACTGCAGGATACTTGCTATAAAACAAACCATAATTTTTGGTACCAAATGAATATCTTATAATTCTTTCCATGGCTAGTCAATGATCTCGACTTGGCTTGCTAGTAAACCTGCTAAGTACTCCAATAGCATATGCAATATCAGGTCTAGTATAGTCAGTAGCATATCTCAAACTACCAATCATGCTAGCAAATTCCTTTTGATTAATCACTTCTTTTTCATTTGTTACAACAGATAAATGTATGCTTGCATCAAAATAAGTAACAACATGTTTACAGTCTAGAAAGTTATATTTCTTTAAAATTTTCTCAACATAATGCGACTGATCAAGAAAAAAGCCATCATTAGTCTTGGTAATTTTAATTACTAAAATAAAATTAGCTTCACTAAGATCTTTCATATCAAAGTGGCTATTAAGGATATTTTTAGTTTCATTTATAATATGCAAATTAGAGCCAAAGATAAGTAGATCATCCACATATAGGCTAATAATCACATGTGCATTCTCACAAGTTTTATAATATATGCACTTATTACATTCATTAGTCTTATAGCCATTCTCAAGCATGCAGGAATCAAATTTTTTATGCCACTATTTAGGAGCTTGTTTTAAACCATAAAGGGATGTAGTTAACTTACACACCTTGCTTTCTTGGCCAGACTCCACAAAACCTTCGGATTGGTCCATATAAATCTCCTCATCTAGATCTTCATTTAAAAATGCTATTTTCACATCCATTTGATGAATTTTTAAATCATGAATTGCAGCCACTGCTATCAACAGTCTAATGGATGTAACTCTAGTAACCGGAGAAAAAGTATCAAAGAAATTAAGATCAACTTGTTGCTTCAAACTTTTAGCGACAAGCCTCGCTTTAAATTTATCTATAGTAATGTTGGCTACATATTTTGTATAAACCAATTGCAATTCGACGCGTGGCAGAATAAGGGTAATACAGGAAGACTATTCAAGTCTTCAATCATAATCGTACACGTGGCAGTTAGCATTGGTTATTACGAGATCTGAGTAGCATTGGATCAGCAAAGAGATGCAAAGTGATGTGGATTCAACGATTACTCACATTCAAATTCAAAATTAGGAGAGAAGCCTAACTGCAAGTGATGGCATAGTGGAGCTAATTATAAAGCAACATGATCAGCGATCATGGAGGACCAGTTCGACAGTTGGAAATACAGTTCGATGGTCATCCTTGAGAAGTATAAATAGCAGAGAAGGCCCCAGAAAAAACCCCCAGACTCAGATCTAAAAAACCAGTCTTATTCTACTTTATTTCCTTTCCAGTTTTACATTTCCTGTTCTTTACATTTCTGCACTTTAAAATTCCTGTACTGCACTTCATTCATAGGAGTAGTTTCAAGTAGATTGTTGCTGTAAATCTCTACGAGGCTGAGTTTGAATCATTGTAAGTTTTTCATTTTAATGAAATGCTTCAATTGTTCTTCATTTAATTGTTATTTTGCTTAATTCTCCTGAATCAAGCCACCAGTAAAAGTCCTCTTTATTGAGGCTGAAAGAACTAACACACAATCGTCTGATAATTGGTTGGCAATTAATTTTCTGTAAGGACTGATTGATCCTTGCTGGCTCGCTCGCAATTACAAAAATAGCCTTCGAAAGCCAAAAAGCTAACAAGTTCCATTCGGTTTAAGTTTTTTACGAAGAACCCATTTACACCCAATAATTTTACAACCTAGAGGTAAATCCCCTAACTTCCATATTTTATTTGAAAGTAGTGAATCTATCTCATCATTTACAGTCTCTTTCCAGAAAATAGTATCAGGTGGTGATAAAGATTTTTGCACCGTAAAAGGAATTTCTTCCACATTGTAAAGATAATAGTCAGAGCCAAAATCTTTTTCAACTCTAGCTCGTTTACTTCTTCTTGGTTGGATTTGAAAATTTTCTTGTTCTTGAAAAACTTGAGAAGGAGTAGAAGAGCTAGGCATGGATAAAATATTTTCAGAAATAATTTGACTCCCACTATTTCTAGATTTGAAAGGAAATTTATTTTTATGAAAAATAGTATCACCTGATTCAAAAATAATATTATTTTCCATGTCAAAAAATCTATAAGCTGTACTATGCAACGCATACCCAAGAACACGGTTTTAAAAACTGGACCGGACCGGCCGGTTCGACCGGTTGAAGCGTCGACCGGTAGGGGTTCCGGTCCGGATATACCCTCTGAACCGATCGAAGCCAAAAACCGGCGTATTTAAAGAGAACCGGGAAAACCGGCGGTCGAACCGTCGAACCGGTTTTTCTTTCTTTTCTTTCTGTCTTATTTTATATATATATATATAAAAGAAAACTTTAATTGAAAACTCTTTTTCAAGGGTCTCCTCTTGTGAAGAATCCCATTAAGAGCTTGAAATTATTGTGAGAGTCTCTACCTATTTATAAGAAAAAAAATCTTCCAAAAAAACTCAAAAAATCAATGTGGGATTCAATCAAATTTATTGGAGGGAGAATTGAAATTTTCATATCCCTCCAAAATTTTAATTCTTCTTTCAATTAAATTATTTGAATTAAAATCATATGGAGGGAATATTAAATATTTGATTTTCTCTTCCATAATTAAAATTATTAATATTTTAAAATATATTATTATATTTTTTAGTAAAAAAAATATTAAGAGAAATATTTAAGATAATTTAATATTTTATTTTTTTTAATTTTTAATTTTATTACTTATATTTTTATTTAAATATAAATTTAATATATTTATTACATCACGGTTCGATTCCGGTACAACCTAACGGTTGAACTAGTGACCCGTCCACCCGATTACTTTTCCGATTCGATCACCGGTCCGGTTTTTAAAACATTGCCCAAGAAAAGCATAAGTGGTAGCTCGTTCACCCAATTTAGGTCGTTTAGGATCTGCAAGCCTCACAAAAGCTAAACAACCCCAAACCCTCAAATAACCTAGATTTGGTTTATACCTCCATCACAACTCATAAGGTGCAATTTTAGTCTTTTTGTGTGGCACTCTATTTATCACCTGGCAAGCTGTCAAAATAGCCTCGCCCCAAAGATTTGAGGGAGCACCTGAATCAATAAGCATAGCATTCGTCAAGTTAATTAACGTTCTATTTTTTCTTTCAACTACGCCATTAGATGAAGGTGAATATGGTGGAGTAGTCTCATGAATAATTTCCAAAGACCGAACAAAAGAGTTGAATCTAAGATATTCATATTCCCGGCCTCTATCACTTCTAATTCTCTTAATCTTTTTACCGAATTGATTTTTCACTCTAAGAAGGAATTCTTTAAATTTCTCAAAAGTATCACTTTTATTTTTTAATAAATATATGTTTGTGTATTTTGAAAAATCATCAATAAAAGTGATAAAATATCGGTTACCATCCAGAGTTAAAATTCTTTCAAACTCACACAAATCAGTATGAAATAATTCTAGTAATTCAGTATTTTTTCAACACTTTTATGAGACCTCTTGGTAATTTTTGCTTTACTGCAAACTTCACATTTATCAGAAATTTTTGTCACTTTAGGAATTAATCCTAAACTACTCATGATTCCCACATATTTACTATTAATATGACACAAGCGAGCATGCCAAAAATTAAAAGAAGACAAAGTGTAAGTGGTGTCATAGTAATAATCATAAAATTAATCAGCAAGGCAATTTAAGAGATAAAAATGACATTTATACTCATCTGTATTATAGGAAGCCACTTTTGCTTCATGTACCTCACAGTCTTCATCATTCATCTCCTCGGTTGGGATTTTGTTTGGGTTCTTTTCGGTAAGAACATATGCAACTTTCAAAAGGCTGAGGTAAAAAAGAACTTTTCCTTTCTATCTCTTAAAATGAAATTCCTTAAACTTGAAAGGCTTGTAGAGATCTCTAATTCCATCATTGTTTTTTTTTTTTTTTTTTTTTTTTGTACTGGATCCATGGTTGATCTCCTTAAAATTGTTGGTCAAAATACCAGAAAAAATTATATTTTATTGATAAAAAATTGCAAAGAAAATGAGATACAAATAGATCAGGCTGAGGCACAAATATCTCGTTTTCTTTAAGGAGATCAAGCCCATTGCGGTAGGAAGAACCCAAATACCGATGCAACAGTCACAAAACTATGACTTGTCCCCTCCAAGATACAACAACTCGACCACTTGTCGTATGGTTCAGGCCAACTCTGCACAAAATGGTGAACCCAAAGCTCCACCAAGAAAAACACTCTTCTTTGCTAGTAATCTCTCTTGTATAGAAAATAGTTAGTGTGTTGGTGTAGAAAAGAGTAGAAGAGAGGAACTATTTATAGGCTACTAGGACTTTACAAAATACATCAAAGAATAATAATGACCATGAACCTAGAGAAAATAAAGAGTGTATCCAAATATTAACTCACCACTAAGTTCATGAATTCTAATTAATCTTTATTCATGAACAAAACAAAAGAACACTAAAGCAATGAATCTTCATTTATGAACAAGATGTGATTCATGAATAAGACAAAAAAAGATTCATGAACAAAATATATATATAAATAAATAAAAGATATTAAAATGGACCAACAATTTACATTTTAGACTATATCAAGTAGAACATACCTGTAAAAAATCAAGTTAATCGAATATCGTTTACCCTTCCATCTACTTATATTTGTATTCATTTTAATACTTTAAATCACAATTGTTATTTAATCGGATATCGTTTACTCTTTTATCCACTTACATTTGTATTCATTTTAATATTTTAAATTACAATTGTTATTTATTTTTATGGATACAAATGTGACTGGATAAAAGGATAAACGATATCCAATTATCTTGATTTAAAATATTAAAATGAATACAAATGTGAGTGGATGAAAGGGTAAATGATATCTGATTAACTTGATTTTTTGCAGGTATGTTCTACTTGATGTATTTTAAAATGTGAACGGTTCAAATTATTAAAATGGACCCTAAAATAAGCCTATTTGTCTACACAACAGTGACTGTTATGCACCTGCACAACAGCCACCTCAAATCCTAGTGAGAGGTCCACAAATAGTTTGGTAAGAAATTTTTTTTGTTACTCTTAGAGGACATTTTGTTTTTAATTTTATTCTTTAATTTATCTATTAATTTTTTTTTTATCTATTGACTTCTTTTGACTATCTGTTCAAATTTATATCTATCTGTTAAAAAAATTTTCCCATATCTATTCAAAATCTATGGATTTCTTTCTCTATCTGTTTAAAATTTGTGAATTTCTTTATCTATCTATTTAAAAAATACAAAGGTTTGACCTATTTGTCAGATATAGAGATATATGTTAAAATCTTTTGTTTTTAATCTGTTAAAATCTTTTTTTTATCTGTTAAAATCAACATGAAGAAGAACAAGAAAAAAGAAAAAGAAAAAAATAATAATCCAAATCATTATCATCAACAACAATAGAGATCAACAATAAAAAATAAAAAAAAATCCTAAACATCTCTAACAAGCTTACTGTTCACAAATATCCGAACCGGTCGACCCGATTGCAGGTCAATTAAACCAGGACGGTTTGATCATGATATATATATATATATATAAATCAGATCTTTCTTTGTTTTTTCATTTCTGTATCTCAATCTATGGCTTTTTCGTTCGGTCGGCAGCTCTATCTCTCTCGGTAGCTCTATTTCTCTCTTTAGCAGCCGTCAATTATCATTACCATACACCATTAACAATCTCAACTTTACACAGTTCATCCCCAAAGTTGCTGTTAAAGAATCTCAACCTCAATGTACTACTTTTCTGTAATGACCCGGAACCGTGTGTCACAATTATCAGTAATTAATTATGCATTTATATGATTTAATTGAAGATTATCTATTTGAATTAGTAAAATATCTGTTGGAATTACGACTTTGGGACTTAAATTGATAACTGTAATGGCTTCAGAAAATGAAATTGAATATGCCTATGTGATACCGGAAATTTTTAGAACCATTTGGGAAAATAAATTGAAGACTGAATTGCGTTTGATTCGTTAAGCCTCGTTTGGCTCAAGTTTTGGTACAAAAGCTATTTATATGCTATATATGGATAAAGATAAGGTTTAGAGTCTTATTTGACTCAACCCAAGAAAAGAAAAATCTAGAAAAGAGAGAGGGAAGGGAGAATTCGGGGGAGAAGAGAGGAAAGCAAGGGAAAGAAGAGAAAGGAAGGAAAAATAAGCTAGATCATCTTCAATTAAGGAATCAAGGTAAGAATTTCTTCTCCTAATGACTTGAATAAGGTTGAATCATGTGTGATCTCATATTAAATAAGAGGATTGAAGGGGATTTATGTTTAAATTGAGCATGCATGGCATAAATTGATGATTCATGGTTTTATTTGGTCAATTTGAGGTAGAACCTCCATGGCTATAGAGATATGAAGCTTGTATGTATATGTTCATGGTTTTCATCTTAGTTCATGGGTTTGGTCTTATTTCTGATCTATATGGGCTTTGCGATGAGGTTTGATGATTAAATCATGTTGTTGAGCAATAGTTTTGAGCTTTGATTTCAATTGGAAGTTAATGTTTCAAAGAAAATGATGAAGTGTAGAAGAAGAGCCAGAATTTCAGAATTTCGCAGGGTCCGCTCAAGCGGAGGGAATCCCGCTCGAGCGGTAAAATCAGCTTCTCAGCAGTTTTGGGGGAAATGTGCAGTCCGCTCGAGCGGACAAAGTAGCGCTCGAGCGGAAGGGCTTATTTTCAGAAAATTTTGGAAAGTTGAATTACGTGATTCTAACATGTTATGGCATCTTTTAGCATTTCATGAGTATGCATAAAGTAAAGAGAGGATTAGATTGAGCATGAAATGAATGTGAAATGGCATGATTATGTGATGTAGTGATGATGAATGATAAGAAATGTATTATACTGTTGATGATTTGGGTCAAGAAGTGAGAACGTGCCATCGGTTTTGGAAACCCCTGTGAGTAACATTTCTGTAAAGATATGTTATTACGAAATTATGTTTCAAAAATGCTATGTATGTATGGATTATGAATGATAATGAATGTTTCTGTGAACGAATGTCCTATTTGCAAATCTAGTGTGGCATCCATAGTTAGTTCAGTCGTGGGGGCGAGAACATGCAGGCCCATGCGCTTTAGTCATGGGGACGCATGGAAGGACAAACCCATGACCATTACGAGATCTCGGTATGTGTTTAATCGGTGTCCGGACCGGTTACTCTAGTCGTTAGTCGACACATAAATTCTATGGAGTATGCCATTATGTATGTTTCTATGAGATGATTATGATTATGTTTATGAATGTTACGTTTACAGATTTATGAAATGTTGGAGTTCGTTCACTAACCCTTTACGTTAATGTTATTTGCTGAGCTTTAGCTCATTGTTTGTATTTATGTATTTATAGGTGAGCCTTCTGGAAGTCAAGCCTAGGCGGAGTTCAAGCTGAGCCGCCGTTTTGTAAGCCTACCAGAGTTTTGTATGCCCCGAGCTGGGCTAGGCCTGGAAGGCCGTATAGTGAGTTTTGTTTTGTTTTGTTATGCATACGTGGCATGTGTTGTATATGTTCTCTTGGGTATATGTTATGTAAAGATAGTGGGTAAATTAATATCATTTTGGCATGTAATATATATTTCATATTTATGCACAGCTCTCTGGACTATTAGTTTCTCTTTTTCGCTTCCGCGAGCCCCGATTATTTATGTTTTGTATGGGAAGGCCTGTGGTAATCTAGAATTACTGGCCGGTTACGATGCCAAACTTTTAGGGGGGCGGGTTTGGGTCGTGACCGAATGGTATCAGAGCGCACGAGTTAATTTACCCACACAGTGTCCATAAGAGCTGTAGAGTGCATTAGAAAAGAACTAGAGCATGGCATGAGCATATGTGCATGTGTGTGTGTGTTTCTGAATATGAGGAACAAGAGATGAGATAACAGACAGTAAGGAAACAGTATATGGAAAATGAAATGTGCTATTTGTTATGCGTTCTATAGACTAATGGAAGATACCAATGCAAGGCATGTAGATGAAACAGAATCTTCTGATGCTAGAATGACTCGGTTAGAAAGAATGGTAGAGGTTTTGACTGGGTTGGTTAGACAACAACTAGAGCAAGGCCAACCACCACAGAGACAGCCATTTCCACCTCCTCCACCACCACCAGTGCAAGTGGAACAGATGAATAATGATGATGTTATCACGTTGACACAGAAATATAAGAAACTGAAACCACCAGAGTTTGCAGGCGGGATTGACCCCTTAAAAGCGGAGGCATGGGTACTTGAAACAGAAAAGATCTTTGAAGTATTTCCATGTACTGATGTGTATAAAGTTCTGTTAGCAACATTTACTCTGACAGAAGAAGCTCGAAGATGGTGGATGCTTGTTCAAAATGAAAATAGGGATTTGACATGGGACCGATTCAAGGAGATGTTTTATGAAAAATACTTTCCACAATGTATGCGCGACAGGAAAATATCTGAATTTGAATAGCTAAAACAGGGTACAATGTCAGTAGCAGAGTATGAAAGTAAGTTTACTGAATTAGCTCGTTATGCCCCACATATGGTTGACACGGAATATAAAAAGGCAAGAAAATTTGAGGGTGGCCTACATGTCGAGGTACTGGATAGGGTGAACGTGTTGAAATTGGAAAAGTATGTTGATGTACTTGACAGAGCTCTAATGTCCGAAACAAATATTGCTAATTTGAAAATGTCCCAATCAACAATGACCGAGGCAGAAAGTAAGAAGTTCAAGAAACAGAAAGTAGAAATGGTTAGTGAATCCGTGGGCTCCGTGAATGACAAATCGAACTTAACTGTTAATGATAATACAAAGGGAGGTGTACCTACTTGTAAAGAATGTGGAAAGCAGCATTGGGGTATTTGTTGCCGTGGATCTGGAGTTTGTTACAAATGTGGACAGAAAGGACACATAGCCAAAGCTTGCCCACAAGTTTATTCAAGAAATGAAAGACCCGTGACTAGTGGTAATACATCAACAATGACACCGAAAACCACCACAACAGCTACCCCCGAGGGGAATACTTTGAGGCAAGCAAGAGTTTACACCTTAGTTTCAGATAAGACACAGGATACTGGCAAAGCGAAGACAGGTATAATTTTAATTATCTATTATGATGTTAGCATTATTACCTATGCGATGGAGAATATTGAATATGTGACTATGGTAATCGATTGAATGTGAACGACATGAAATAACTTGACTACGATTATGATAGAACAAATGTACTTTTGTTATTACCTTTGCATTGAATGCTATGGAGCTTAGTAGAGTTTGGAGGACCAAACTTCTTAAGGTGGGGAGAGTGTAATGACCCGGAACCGTGTGTCACAATTATCAGTAATTAATTATGCATTTATATGATTTAATTGAAGATTATCTGTTTGAATTAGTAAAATATCTGTTGGAATTACGACTTTGGGACTTAAATTGATAACTGTAATGGCTTCAGAAAACGAAATTGAATATGCCTATGTGATACCGGGGATTTTTAGAACCATTTGGGAAAATAAATTGAAGACTGAATTTCGTCTGATTCGTTAAGCCTCGTTTGGCTCAAGTTTTGGTACAAAAGCTATTTATATGCTATATATGGATAAAGATAAGGTTTAGAGTCTTATTTGACTCAACCCAAGAAAAGAAAAATCTAGAAAAGAGAGAGGGAAGGGAGAATTCGAGGGAGAAGAGAGGAAAGCAAGGGAAAAAAGAGAAAGGAAGGAAAAATAAGCTAGATCATCTTCAATTAAGGAATCAAGGTAAGAATTTCTTCTCCTAATGACTTGAATAAGGTTGAATCATGTGTGATCTCATGTTAAATAAGAGGATTGAAGGGGATTTATGTTTAAATTGAGCATGCATGGCATAAATTGATGATTCATGGTTTTATTTGGTCAATTTGAGGTAGAACCTCCATGGATATAGAGATATGAAGCTTGTATGTATATGTTCATGGTTTTCATCTTAGTTCATGGGTTTGGTCTTATTTCTGATCCATATGGGCTTTGCGATGAGGTTTGATGATTAAATCATGTTGTTGAGCAATAGTTTTGAGCTTTGATTTCAATTGGAAGTTAATGTTTCAAAGAAAAGGATGAAGTGTAGAAGAAGAGCCAGAATTTCATAATTTCGCAGGGTCCGCTCGAGCGGAGGGAATCCCGCTCGAGCGGTAAAATCAGCCTCTCTGCAGTTTTGGGGGAAATGTGCAGTCCGCTCGAGCGGACAAAGTAGCGCTCGAGCGGAAGGGCTTATTTCAGAAAATTTTGGAAAGTTGAATTACGTGATTCTAACATGTTAATGGCATCTTTTAGCATTTCATGAGTATGCATTAAAGTAAAGAAGGATTAGATTGAGCATGAAATGAATGTGAAATGGCATGACTTATGTGATGTAGTGATGATGAATGATAAGAAATGTATTATACTGTTGATGATTTGCAGGTCAAGAAGTGAAGACCGTGCCATCGGTTTTGGAAACCCCCTGTGAGTAACATTTCTGTAAAGATATGTTATTACGAAATTATGTTTCAAAATGCTATGTTATGTATGGATTATGAAATGATAATGTTTCTGTGAACGAATGTCCTATTTGCGAATCTAGTGTGGCATCCATAGTTAGTTCAGTCGTGGGGGCGAGAACATGCAGGCCCATGCGCTTTAGTCATGGGGGACGGCATGGAAGGACAAACCCATGACCAGTTTACGAGATCTCGGTATGTGTTTAATCGGTGTCCGGGACCGGTTACTCTAGTCGTTAGTCGACACATGTTAAATTCTATGGAGTATGCCATTATGTATGTTTCTATGAGATGATTATGATTATGTTTATGAATGTTACGTTTACAGATTTATGAAATGTTGGAGTTCGTTCACTAACCCTTTACGTTAATGTTATTTGCTGAGCTTTAGCTCATTGTTTGTATTTATGTATTTATAGGTGAGCCTTCTGGAAGTCAAGCCTAGGCGGAGTTCAAGCTGAGCCGCCGTTTTGTAAGCCTACCAGCGTTTTGTATGCCCCGAGCTGGGCTAGGCCTGGAAGGCCGTATAGTGAGTTTTGTTTTGTTTTGTTATGCATACGTGGCATGTGTTGTATATGTTCTCTTGGGTATATGTTATGTAAAGATAGTGGGTAAATTAATATCATTTTTGGCATGTAATATATATTCATATTTATGCACAGCTCTCTGGACTATTAGTTTCTCTTTTTCGCTTCCGCGAGTCCCGATTATTTATGTTTTGTATGGGAAGGCCTGTGGTAATCTAGAATTATGGCCGGTTACGATGCCAAACTTTTAGGGGCGGGTTTGGGTCGTGACATTTTCTGTAATTTGTAGCACCGTTGCACGTATTATAGTAATATTGATATTTGATTTGATTTCAGAGGGTTTCCAAAATATGTATATATATATATATATTATATGTATTATGTACAGAGAGAGGTTGAACTCAATATATATATTATATGTACAGAGAGAGGGTTTCCAATATATATGTATTTAAGACTTATATATTACGGGATGTTTTGGAAAGATAATTAAAAGTTGACTTTTTAACTTTTTATGTGAAAGATGATATGACTAAAAATGAGTTAAAAACTAGTTTTTGCCTTTTTTTATATGTTTGCAAATGGCCCCATATATATAGAGAGGTTGACTTTTTAGTTTTTTAGCTTTTTGACTATTTTAGTTTAGGGTTAAAAAGCCTCGTTTGGGATAGACTTTTTGGCTTTTTGACTTTTGTGAGAGAAAAAATAAAATGATTATGAGTTAGATGTGATATTTTATCCTATTTGACTAAAATAACTTATTTTGTCTTATATGATTATTTTTATCGAAATTGATATCCCAAACAAGCTCTGAATATATATATATATATATATATATTATGTACAACTCTATTTCATTTAATTTTATTTATTGTTAGTATATGAAGTGTTATGTCTTATATTTAGGATTTTTTTTTTTTAAAATATAGAAAAACATCACTAAAAATATTTAAGCATTTTTTAAAAAAAAAAAATTGAAAATTTAATATCTATATTGTTAATTTATAATTTTTAGAAAATTATTTATGACATAATTATAGCGTCATGATTCGATCCGATTTAACCCGACAGTTGAACTGGTGACCCGTCCATTCGATCCCTTTTTCTGATTCACTCACTGGTCCAGATTTCAAATCCTTTCAAAACCTTGATCACAACAATGGCCATCATCAAAACAAACACAAACTACAAAATTATAAACAATCAAATCTACACTTGTGTATATATGTATGTTAATAGAATTGTTAAAATAAAGAGGTTGAAGTAGTAAATATCAGATCTGACTAAAAAATGAAAATATATAGTCTATCCACACCATGTCACTTTGCGTGAAACGATCTCCTTTGTTGATTAATCACTTGCAACTGATCCCTCTAATACAGTCCCGTCTCTTTTCAACCTCACGACTACTGCATTCTTTCGTTATCTCAAGCTTTGAGACCAATTTCCATTAAACCCCAAGCAGTTTCAAATCTTTCATGAGAGATTTTGATGAACACGTAAATGATAATATAGATTATGCTGGAAAAAATAGATTTTTTGGTAATTTTAATGTGAAATTAAAGTAGGTCCCAACTATTAGTTGATGTGAGATTAAATGAGTTTAGATTCTTTATGACAAGGTCTTTACAACACAAAAAAAAAAAAGACCAAAAATATTAAGAATTGAATGAGAAATTGTCTCATAAAGATGGCATCATGAATGAAGTATTGGGAATTGTGTATAACTACCAATCCCATATTGATTGTAGATAAAACCTTTGATGGGTATTTAAACCTCAAGATTTTGATTAGAGCATGAGCCCTTTGGGGCATCTAAATTTTCTGAATGAAGGGAGTTGTGGATGATTCAAGGATGGGCTTAAGCCAAGACTATTGTCACGACCTAAACCCGCCCCTAGAAGGTTGGCATCGTAACCGGCCAGTAATTCTAGATTACCACAGGCCTTTCTGAACATAACATAAATAAACGGGGCTCGCGGAAGCGAAAACAAAATACTAACAATCCAAAGAGCTGTGCATTTATATGAACAATATATATACATGCCAAAATGTTAATTACCCACTTACAATACCTAACGTGCAAAAAGATTAAGTACAAAATGTAGGCACATGCCACAATGCAGCTAAACAAAACTCATATGGCCTTCCAGGCCTAGCCCCAGCTCGGAGGCACCAAAACTCTGGTAGGCTTACAAAACGGCGGCTCAGCTTGAACTCCGCCTAGGCTTGATTCCCAGAAGGCTCACCTATAAATACATAAATACAAACAATGAGCTAAAGCTCAGCAAGTAACATTAACGTAAAGAGGTAGTGAACGAATTCCGAACATTTCTTATAAATCCATCAAACATAACATTCATATACGTAATCATAATCATCTCATAAGAACATACATAATGGCATACTCCATAGAACATAACATAACATGTGTCGACTAACGACTAGAGTAACCGGTCCCGGACACCGATTAAACACATACCGAGATCTCGTAAACTGGTCATGGGCCTACATTTCCATGCCGTCCCCCATGACTCAAGCGCATGGGCCTGCACTTCTATGTCGTCCCCCACGACTTCAACTATCTATGGATGCCATACTAGATTCGCAAATCAGGACATTCGTTCACAGGAAACATTTATCATTACAAAAACTATAACATAACGTAGCACTTTTAAACATAGCTATAATAACATATCTTTACAGGAATGTTACTCACAGTGGGTTTCCAAAACCGGTTGCACGGTCTTCACCTCTTGACCTGCAATTAACAACATTATAACACATTTCTTCAATACACATTATCATTATATCACGTAATTCATGCCATTCTATTCTTTTCTTAATGGTGTTATCATCTCATAATCTCATTATCTTAACGTAATTAAAGCTTAAACATGCTCAAAATGCGATGAGGATGCCAAAACATGCATTGAAACATTCCCTGAAATTTCTGAAAAAAAAGGTCCCGCTCGAGCGGCCAAACCCCCGCTCGAGCGGACTGTGAACTGCGGCAGAGATACTGGATGCGCGAAATCTCAGCTCGAGCGGCCAGACCCCCGCTCAAGCGGACTGTGAAAATCTGGGTGGAAAAACCAGTCCATTTTTCTGTCAAACCGTGGCCTCCATTTTTGCACAATCAACTTCTCAATCAAGAATTCAAGGCCAAAATACTTGAAAACAACTTGCTTTAAGCTTCTTAACTTTCAAATAAACTTCAATGCATCATACAAAAGATCAAATCTTGCATCAAGATGATATATCACAAAACATGCTCATAAATGCTTCCTTTCTCACAATCCATGGAGGTTCTTCCTTAAATAGGCCAAACATGCATGGAAGCCATGATTCTAAACATGCATTTCATGATCTTATGCCATAATCTTGAGTTCCACATGCTAAATGCCAAGGATCAACAACTAATTTCATGAAAATCTTACCTTAAACACTTGGATAGAGAAGTTTAACCTTGATTTCCCCTTTTCTTCTTCTTTCCCTCTTGCTTTCCTCTCTTCCCCGAATTCTCTCTCTCTCTCTCTCTCTCTCTCTCTCCCAAATTTTTCTTCTCTTTTTGTTTGAGTCAAAGAAGGTCAACAATCCTTATCTATATATATCATAAATAAACCATTATGCCAAACCTTACAAACCAAACGGGGCTTAGCGAATCACACGTAATTCAGTCCTCAATTAAATGTCCCAAATGGTTCTAAAAATTCCCGATATCACATAGGCGTGTTCAATTTCATTTTCTGAACCCGTTACGGTCATCGATTTCAATCCCAAAGTTGTAATTCCAACAGATATTTTGCTAATTCAAATAGATATTCTTCAATTAATTTATGTAATCACATAACTAATTATTGATAATTACGCCATACGTTCTGGGGTCATTACAACTATGGTCCAAGTTGCTTATGGCAAAATTGCCACACACGCACGCCACCCTCCCAGACCAGGCCGGGTCCATAGATCTTGGACCTTGAGGCTTTGGGCTGGACCGGATTGGTAGTCCATCAACCTAAACTTTTTGGGCAGATATACACACTTGTGTATACAGAATATATATCTCATATAATTGTCTCATCAGTTTTGGTCCATTGCTCCAGTAGTTTTGACAGGAGTCATGGGCATTGGTTGCTAGCTTTCATGAGCATTGGTTGCTAGCCTTCATGGCTGGAGGCTCCTTCTCTCTCCCCCATGGTGTATAAAAGGAGACCCATCTCCTTTAGTGTTAACACAGATTTTTTGCTTCCAGAAAATATACAATCAGTTTGTTTCTGTATACAATTATTCTTCCTGTATGAGAGAGTGCTGCCATTGTCAGTTCACCAAAGCTAACAGAAGGTGCTTCTGCGTTAGCCAGTCCAAACCATCTTATCTTGAGAAACAGAAGTTGACGTTCCTCCAGCACCCACGGTGAGGCGGCTACTCTGTTTTAAGGACACTGTGGTATCTTATAGAATTTGGTTTGATTCCTTATTTTCAATATTTCAGTTCCATATGTATTTCTGTTAATCATGTTTCATGTTATGTAATTTAACTGATTCAATATGAATCTATTTGTTTTAGTTAATTCACAAATTTGTACAACAACCTTAAAACAGATTATGTTTATCATAAAATTAAGAAATAGATTCATATGAGTTTTGTAATAAATTAATTAACGTTAGTTTTTGTTATTGCTAGTACTTATGAAAAAAGACAATAAAACTTGAACAGTGTGCTCACTATATAACCTGCATATATATTTACATGCTTCTATTGATTGTTTCCAAGATCTGTGCATTCCCTAGGAATAGGTGTTCCATTGACTTGCTATGCATAATTAGAATAGAGTTAAATTGATGTACCTGAGCACATTGTTTCTTGTATGTTAAGTGCATTGTTAGGGATATTGTAGCATCATAAGCCCATTATTACATGAGTATAAATTAATATATGTAATGTGGTGTTCTAATTTTAGTTTATTTAGAATGGCTTTTATTTATAGATTTCTAACATAATTTACATACTTATTTGATTTAGCATAATTGTATATGTATGTTTCTGGGACCACCTGTAGGAATATTATGCATGCTATTGTTTTGTTTGTTCTAGACTACCTGTAGCATATAGATAGCCACTGTTACTTATTTGAATTCTTGATTACAAAGTCATGGTTGGTTTATTAAATTCATAAATATAATGGAATAATTTAATCAGAATACTATTTCTCCCTTGCATATTTTGTATACTTAATTGGATTTAATATAATTTTATAATATAATTTGCATGCTTATAAGTATTTAAATTTTTAGTTAATATTGACATGTTGATTATATTATTTTCTAGTTTCTAGTCTAATCAACATATTCAATATGTTTACATACTAGATTAATTCACTTGTTTCCTTGTTTCTAGAAAATGTGCATGTTCTTTGTTTTTTAGATTTTAATTTGTTACATGCTTATAATTTTCTAGTATTTTTGCATGATTTTAATTGCTAGAATTATTTACATGTTTATTGTGAATTAAATTCATTTATAACTTATGGCTATTAACTTTAATTTAATTTTGAATACAGCGATTCTGGTTTTGACCCGTTATTTGTGGTGTTCCGGA
This sequence comes from Camellia japonica, assembly GCA_030407325.1. NCBI lineage: Eukaryota > Viridiplantae > Streptophyta > Magnoliopsida > Ericales > Theaceae > Camellia > Camellia japonica. The sequence continues at coordinate 42,790,726 of JAPPVO010000036.1, read as the reverse complement.
CTCGGGTTTTATGGTTTGATAATATTATCCATGTCTTTTCTTCTTTCCACTCTTTGAATTTGAGTCTTGGGATGTCTTGGGAGTGTTTGGAGTAGATTAGTTGCAAGTTGTTCAAACTTTTGTTGTCCAGAAATTTGGCTCCTCGCTCGAGTGAGGCTTCCTGCGCTCGAGCGAGCTTTGGGAGTTCCCAGTACTTTTGCAGAAAAGAGTCCTTCGCTCGAGCAAGACTTCTTATGCTCGAGCGACGGTGTGCGTCTGAAAAACTTCTGAAGCTATGTATTTTACGCTCGAGCAAGGCTTCTTGCGCTCGAGTAAGGTGACTTGTTGTGTCTGGTCGCTCGAGCGACAACTCCTTCGCTTGAGCGAGCCTGTTTATATTAGTTTGTAAATCTGATATTTTGAATCACTTTTCAGCCTTTTCTCTCTCTAAAACTCTCCAAATATCCAAGTCTTAAGCCTCTTTCTCTAAACCACTCCTTCTCTCTAAGATTTTATCTAGATCCAATGAGTTCTTCACCTAGTGTCTTTGAGAATAAGGTAGAGGGCTTCAAGGGCTTCGTGCTGATCCAAGTAAGAGTTGGTTTCGTCATCTTTGGAGTTCCAATCTTGCTTGCTCGTCTTCTACACTTGAGGTAGGGATTATGTACACTTTAATATAGTTTTTAGCTTAGTTATTTGTTATTGTGTATAGATGATGAGATTTGGTGAAATTGGTACAAACCTAGGGTTTGGGTATGATATGGAAAAAAGGGGTTTTTGATGATTATGGAATAATTGGGTTTGAGGTTTGAAAAGAAGGTTATGTTGCGTCAAAATAGTTGATTTTGATATTTGGGTGTATAATTGGAAAATGGGGGATTTTGCCCAAATTTTGATTAAATAATTATTTTGTATAAATAATTGGAATTGAGATTGAAAATGTTAAATTGGATGGTTATTGTTATAGATAGTGATTTTGGATATGTATTATCTCACCTATGAAAGTTTTGAATAAACTATTTATTTGGAGATTGAATATCTCTGTAGAAATAATTGTATTGGGCTATCGGTGGAGGATAGTTATGATTGTTGTAGAAATTGCATGAGGATTACGTGATATAAACTAATCTATTGTTGGTGTCATTGAATATGACCATGTTATTAATACATTGTATATGTAAGTTTATTGGGAAGAGAAAGGGAATGTACTCCATATGTAATTATGTTTATAAATACATTGTATATGTATATTTGTTTGAGGAGGAGAAAGGGATGGACTCCATGGAAAATAAGTTGGCCATAGTGTCCAGGGTGAAAGTCCCAAAATCTTATATATACATGGGTGCCGATTCCCACGGACGAAATTTTCGTAAAATGACAGATTGAGAAGTGTTATGTGTGTTTTTGTATAAATAGAAAACCATTGAGTTGTAGTCTCAGTTTGGTCGTTGAAAGAATATCGATTTAACTCATGAATTGAGTAGAATAAATGAAATGGGAACTGAATCGAAAGATAATGGTCTTGACTCATGAATTGAGAAGTATAGACGAATTTGAAATGAATTGAAAGTAATGGAATCGTATAAATATTCAAGTTGGTGGATGTAGTAGTACCGGCATTGTTTATGGACTTTGTACTCATACCTTTGCTAAGTCTCATATATTGTACTAGATTATTTCTACTGGGTTGTTGGCTCACCCTATATGGGGACATCATTTTCAGGTGTAGGTGATATGTTTCCACCAAGGCAATAGCGTGGAGGGATTTTTGGGAAGCAAGAGCTTCTTTATTATGTTTTGTTGTTTGTAAAGCCAAGGGTTTAAGATGTAATGAGTGAGACTCTATTTTGTGTAACCAAGCAATGACTTGGGAAGATGTAAGCCTACAGGGCATATGACTGCATGTTAACATTTATAAATAAACTCTGATGTATGAAAGTATGTCGTTTCTCATATTTTTCTGCATATGAGATTGGATTTATTGTATTATTGTGGGGGCATTACATTGGAGTAAAAAAAATGTTTGTAAGTTGGCAATATTTATTTGTATGATTATGGTGTAATAATTTTCTATAACTATTGTCAATTAATTTTAATTTAATTTTTAGAGTTATAAGGTTTGTAATTTATTTGGGAGTCATAAGTTTAATTGTATAACTTGTCCAACATTTTAATTTTACTTAATTTGCTATTAAATTAATTTAGTATTTTACAGTTTCTTTAGATTATTTGGTTTGTATTTTGTTGTGTTTTTTGCTAACTTTTTATACAGGAAAACCTATGCAAAAGCGAAGGAAAAAAATATATATATACAAATCCAAATGGAAAAATTTGGGATAGCAATATAATTAGACTACTAACTTTTTTGATTGAACAAAAAGACCTAAGCGCAGAAAGGAATGTTTTGGACTATGTTTGAAGCAATTGTTTACTTGATTTTTAATTATGGTTTTTTTGTCAATGTGTTTAAGCAAGTTTTATTTACTTGTATTGTTGTAGCAATTTTTTACATTGCTTGTAATTTGGTTAGCAATTTTTAAATTGCATGTAAGATTAGCCCTTGGTTTGTTTTAACCTAGTTCATCCATTAGAAAAGTTAATTTTAAAAATTGTTTCTCATGGACTAGGAGTCAACATGCTCTTGAAAGTTTTGTCAAAAGGTTAACTAGGTTTTAAGTGGGACCGATGTGACCCCTTCAGTCTTCCTAGAAACATCCTTGACCATGTTCGATTCTAGGTTAAGTGGTGAGGCTAGTTTTGAATTAAATTTCCAACTGTAGGATTTTTTAGTGTTAAATTTAATTTTTGGAAACACAGAAAGTGAAATTCTGTTATAATTTTCAGAAATGGCAAATGTCACTAATGCTACTACTATGCTAATGTTGGTGGGGATCTGAACCTCGGGACAACTAGCCTGCAAACCCTTACTGTTGTGACATCTGTAGTTAACCCTGTTGTTGTTCCTGTTATTCCGAAAGGCCTGCTTAACCATCATGAGCGCCCGGAGAAGTTCACGGGAGTGAATTTCAAGAGGTGGCAGTTGAAGATGCTATTTTACCTGACTACTCTTAACCTTGCGAGGGTTTTGAGTGAGGATCCACTAGCTGTGGAGGAGAATGAGCAAGACAAACACAAACTCATGGCTCTAGATGCTTGGAAGCAGTCAGACTTTTTTTGCCGGAACTACGTTTTGAATGGCTTGGCAAATTCACTTTTCAACGTGTTTTACGCCAAGAAGTTGGCAAATAAGCTGTGGGATGCTTTGGACATGAAGTACAAGACCGAGGATGCTGGGGGAAATTAATTTGTTGTTGGCCAATTTCTGGACTTCAAGATAGTGGACTTAAAACCGTCATCAGTCAAGTCCAAGAGTTCCAAGTAATCCTACATGAAATTCATGCAGAGGGAATGTTCTTGAGTGAATCATTCCAGGCCGCTACTTTAATTGAGAAGCTGCCTAACGGATGGAAATACTTCAAGAACTACTTGAAGCACAAGTGGAAGGAGATGACAGTCGAAGAGCTCGTTGTTAGGCTCCGAATTGAGGAAGACAACAAGAGGAAATGAGGGAATACCTCTACTATAAAAGCAAATGTAGTTGAGTATGGTCAGTCCTCGGGGGTGAGGAAAAAGCCACCAACAAGCAAAAGCTCAAAGCTAGGGATAATAGGTGGTGTCTCCAAAAATTCGGTCTACAAGTCGCAGGAACCTACTTTTAGGTTTAATGGAAAGTGCTTCAACTGTGAAAGCGATGGGCATCAGGCGGTTGACTGTCGCAAGAAGAAGAAGCCTTACAACAAGTACCCTCCATAAAACAAAAGCTGGGCACACCTGGCTAAAATGGAGGATCGGTCACTAGATGTGGACGGCATGCATTTGTCAGCTGTCGTCTCTGAAGTGAACATAGTGGGGTCTAACCTGAAAGAATGGTAGATGGACGCTGGGGCCACTCACCACATCTATGCGGAGAAGAAAATGTTTACAACCTTTGAACCGGTTTCAAACGGTGAAAAGTTGTTCATGGGGAACTCTGCCACCTTAACTGTTGAGGGAAAGGGCAAGGTGGTCCTGAAGATGACTTCAGGGAAAGAGTTAACTCTGAACAATGTCATATTTGTGCCAGACATTCGTAAGAACCTTGTCTCGGGGTCGCTCTTAAGCAAGCATGGATTCCGTATGGTTTTTGAATCTGATAAGGTCGTGTTGACCAAAAGCAGGGTCTATATGGGGAAGGCATATATGTCGAGTGGTATGTTCAAACTACATGTAATGACTATTATCCTAAAACTTAATGAGAAAGCTTTTTCTTTTGCTTATATGCTTGAGTCTCCTAATTTGTGGCATAGTAGACTAGGTCATGTAAATTTTGACTCTTTGCGTAGATTAATCAAGTTAGATCACATACCATCTTTTAAGATTAATCCAAATCACAGGTGTAAAACTTGTGTAGAAACAAAATTGACAAGGACTTCTTTTCATTCTGTTGAAAGAAGTAGCGAGACTTTGGATATAGTGCACAGTGATTTGTGTGACTTGAAAGTCATATAATCACGTGGTGCCAACAAATGCTTCATCACTTTTGTTGATGATTGCACTAAATTTTGTTATGTGTATTTGCTTAAAAACAAATATGAGGCAATTGAGAAATTTATTCTTTTCAAGAATGAAGTTGAGAATCAATTAAGCTAAAAGATTAAGGCTATAAGGAGTGATCGTGGTGGTGAGTATATATCCCTAGTTGCTGAGACTTGTGCTCAATTTGGGATTATTCACCGAACAACAATGTCGTACTCCCCTCAGTCAAATGGTGTTACTGAGTGGAAGAATATAACGTTAAAAGAAATGATGACTGCAATGTTAATAAGTTCTGAGTTGCCATAGAACTTGAACTTATAGAGGGAATGAATTCTCTCCACGAATTACATTCTAAATAGAATACCTCGGAAGAAAGTAGACAAGACTCCATATAAATTATGGAAAGGCCGCAAACCTTCTTATAATTTCCTACGAATGTGGGAGTGTCTTGCAAAAGTGGCGGTACCTACACCCAAGCGGGTTAGGATAGGTCCAAAAACCGTGGATTGTATATTCATTGGTTATGCACAGAATAGTAGTGCATATAGGTTTCTTGTGCACAAGTCTGATATTTTAGATATCCACAATAATACCATATTGGAGTCAAGGAATGCGTCTTTCTTTGAAAACATATTTCCTTGCCGAACCCGGGGAGTGGATCAAAGTTCTGAGAAGGAACTTGAAGATGATCAAGTAGATGATCAAGATGAGGAAGTAGATGAGCCAAGAAGGAGTAAGAGGGCTAGGACTACCAAGTCCTTTGGCCCGGACTTCTTGATTTATATGTGTAACAACCCTCCTACTGTTTACCGATAAATTACTGAATTAACTACTGATTTCGGTTAAACGGAGACTGATTCTGATTGGTAATAGAATTACTGGAATACTGAACTGGCTAACTAAGATCTGGACCTGATTGACTGACTGTATCTGTTTAAATGCATTTTCTATCTATTGACTGTGTGATTATCTGTTCATGTTTATATGTTTAGACTGTAGATTGAAGGCCTTATCGGCGGCCAAACCAAAAATTGATTAGTGATTTGTGATCGCCATAATTTATGTGATTTTATGGTATATTTGATTGGAAGTTGATTTAGCATGATTAAACTGGATTAAATTAGATTAAATGGTGTCAAATTACATGAAATGGACATATTTACATTTAGACCACTTAGTGGCCCACTATCTCCACTTTTTTGAGCCTTATACATCACTTGAGCCTCATATAAAACATTGATCAGCTCTCATTCTTGGCTCAACCCACCGAAATAGAGAAGAGTGAAAGTGAGAGAGTGATTTCATCTTGTGTATTGGCTTGTTCTTGAGGAATTACTTGAAGACTTGTATGTTTTAGAAGGTTAATTGCATAATTGAGCTCCCTCACTTCTAATTCTACACCTAAGGTAGATCATTCATCCTCTTGATTGTGTCTTTGAGCTAGTTTTTGCATAATTCATGCTTCATTGTAGAGCTAAGTCATGTTTTAGTTCATACATGTTGGATTATAGCTTAATTCTTGCATACATGGTTGAATTGTTGACTTTTGAGTTGATTTCATGACAAATTGTTACATGCATGTTCATAATATGGTTGTAATTCATGTTGTCATCATGTTTTTGAAAGGTTTGAGCTCATTCGAGCAAACATTGAAGTTTGGAAATGGTTTGAATTCATGCATGTGTATGTTCATCTTGTTTATGAAAAAGTGGTTTGAAATTGAGTTTGAATTAAACACCCTTGGGCTTTGATTTCTTAAATTGAGCTTCAAATCATGTGATTCCATGTGTTTACAAAGGTTTTCCAGAAAATGGGCCCAAGAGGATCGATTTTGGTGTTTGAAAACTTGATTTTGAACTTGGAGTTCGAATCTGGGTTTTCCAGATTTTAGTCGTCCGCTCGAGCGGGAAAATCGAGCTCCCAGCATCTTGCACTGTGCATCAGTCCGCTCGAGCGAAGTATCGAGCGCTCGAGCGGAGGATTGGGTGACACGCTCAAGCGGGCGTCGAGCGGAGAATTCACCCATCCAGTACTTTTACAGTACGCTCGAGCGGGATAGTTGCCGCTCGAGCGGAAAACCTTGTTGCATGTCCGCTCGAGCGAGGAAACCTGCGCTCGAGCGGGACCCTGTTTCACTGAAATTTCTGGAAATGTTTCCGATTACATCTTTGCATCCTCTTTCCATCCTAGGAATTCCTAGGGCATATTTAAGGCATCTTTAAGAGGATATAGATGTAGAACACACCAGGGCAAATTTAGGGATTAAGTTATTATCTTTCCCAACTGTGTAGCTTAGCGTGTGTTCATTCTGTACTGTTTAGGGTTGGCATTCCGAGGAGACGCTCTAGCCTACTGTAGCCCAGAACTCTGTGAGTAACAACTGTGTAAAGATATGTTCAAAATGATTATCTTCTGATTACTGAATTGAACTGTTTACTGAACTGATATTGGTCACTGAATGAATGTATGTCCTATATTCTGAACTGTACTGTGGCATCCTTAGCACCTACTGTTTACTGTTACTGTTACAGAGATCTCTGTCGGTCCCCTCGTGGAACCACTACTGTTTACTGATTGATGGCCATCATTACTGTTCGGTCTTTAAGACCTACTGCTTACTATACTGTTATGCTAATGGATGTACCACATATGACTGATTATACTGAATCACTGAAATACTGTTTAATGAACTGTTTTCATTACTGTAAGGACATTCATTCTAAACCCCTTTACGCATTATGTTATTCACTGGGCTTTAGCTCACTGCTCATATATATATGTAGGTGTACAGGCACCGGATCAAAGCTAGAGGCGTCGGGGTATTTCCAGTTTTGTCAAGCCAACCAATGCGCCTCACTGCGAGGTTCCGAGCCTACCAAGCTAAGGCTTAGGGGTGTTTTAGTGATCCCCCTTCCGCACTGTTTGTAATATTGTATAGACTGTATATTGCACCGTACTGTACTGTAATAGGGATTAAGTCCCTGTTTCACTGAATGACATGTATGTATATGTACTGTTCTGTAAATATGTATGAAAAATCTTTTTAGCATACAGACTGTCACAGCTCATTGGACATTGTTTATTTACTGTATTGGCTTCCGCCAAGCCCCTGTACTCTGTATTACTATATTATTGTTAAGCAGGCCTTCGGTAATCTCAGATTACTGGCCGGTTACGGTGCTAAACCCATAGGGGCGGGTTTGGGTCGTGACAGAGTGGTATCAGAGCGATACCTAACCACGAGTTATACAGCACACACGTGTCCAAATGAGCTATAGGGTGTCCTAGAAAAGCGAATGGGGCATTACATGAGCATGATAAGTGTGTGTGGACATGACTTAATATATGCTACTGTGTTAATCTGTTTAAACAAGTGACTGCTTACATGATGAACTGTGTATGTAACTGCTTATGTTTAAAACTATTATAACTGCTTATAGTGAAATGGATAATGCAAACACTGCAAATGAATCTGAGTCCTCATCCACTGAGGCAAGAATGGCTAGAATGGAAAGAATGATGGAACTGTTAACTGCAAGATTAGAGCAACAACAGAACCAACAGCCCCACCACCTCCTCCTTCTCCTCCGGTACAGCCGGAACCAAATGTGAATGTAAATGATGGGGACATAATTGCTCTTACCCAGAAGTTCAGCAAACTGAAACCGCCATCCTTCCAGGGAGGCCTTGAACCGTTGAAAGCTGAAGCTTGGGTACTTGAGACTGAAAAATTATTTGAGGTGTTTCCGTGCTCGTAGGCAAATAAAGTATTGTTAGCTACCTTCACCTTGCAAAAAGAGGCCAGAAGGTGGTGGATGATGGTCCGTGACACCAACACTGTAGTGACTTGGGCTCAGTTTAAAGAGTCTTTCTTTGAAAAGTACTTCCCCCAGTGTGTCAGAGACAGGAAAGTAACTGAATTTGAACAACTGAGACAGGGCACAATGTCTGTGGCTGAATATGAAACCAAATTCACCGAGCTTGCTAGATATGCACCACATATGGTGGACACTGACTACAAGAAGGCCAGAAAATTTGAAGGCGGCCTGAATGTTGCAATACTGGACAGAATAAGTGTTTTAAAGCTACCGACCTATGTAGGTGTTCTTGACCGAGCATTGATGGCCGAGTCGAACATCGAAGCTGTGAAACAATCTAAAATACTGGCGTCTGAATGGCGTGGTAAAAGACAGAATTTCAAATTCAAGAAAGGCAAGCATAATCAATTGAACAAAAAACAGAATACGGGGTCAACAACTAGCCCCAGCCAAGGAAACCGTTCCTTTCCGCCCTGTTCCGAATGTGGTAAGAATCATAAGGGAGTTTGTTATAAAATCTCTAGTGCTTGTTACAGGTGTGGCAAGGTGGGCCACATGGTGAAAGATTGCCCTTCTACCGCTCCAGGCAATAGTAAAGCTGCAAGCAGCGCCGCAGCATCGACTGTAGCACCAAAACCTAACCCCAAAGCTACCGGGAAAGAGCCTATGAGGCAAGGCCGAGTGTTCGCCCTAGTACCGGGAGACGTGCAAAATACTGAGACCGTTGTGTCAGGTATCCTCTCTATTTGTGCTCAAAATGCATATGTACTGATTGATTCGGGGTCTACACATTCTTATGTGTTGCATGCTTTTTCACGGAAATTGAATAGACCCTTAGAGCCCATGAATTATTTGTTAGCTGTATCATCACCCGTAGGAGGATCCATGACATGTGCATATATGTATCCTGCTTGTGAAATCATTGTTGGGGATATGCATCTGTTTATTGATTTACTGCCATTGAACATTGATCATTTTGATGTAATATTGGGAATGGACTGGTTACAAAAATATCATGCCACCATTGACTGTGCGACCAAGCAAGTTGTTTTCCGCCACCTGGTTTGCCCGAATTTGTGTTTAATGGGGTTGGAGTGGTACCTCCTTCGTACTTGATTCCATCTGTGAAAGCCGTTAAATTGATTAGAAAGGGGTGTAAAGGATATCTGTGTTCTGTACTGACTGTATCTACTGGTGGTAATATTAAAACTGATGTGAACTGTATTCCCATAGTTAGAGAATTCCCAGATGTATTTCCAAATGATCTGCCAGGGGATTTGATTGACAGGGAGATTGAGTTTACCGTTGACGTGATTCCGGGTACACAGCCAATATCGAAAGCCCCCTACAGAATGGCTCCGACTGAATTGAGGGAGTTGAAAGTACAATTGCAAGAACTGTTAGACAAGAAGTTTATCAGGCCCAGTACTTCACCGTGGGGCGCATCGGTTTTGTTTGTAAAGAAGAAAGATGGCTCACTGAGACTGTGCATTGATTACCGTGAATTGAACAAGGTAACTGTGAAAAATAAATACCCATTACCGCGTATTGATGATTTATTTGATCAGTTACAGGGTGCTCAAGTGTTTTCCAAGATTGACCTCAGATCGGGGTACCATAAACTGAAAGTTAAACCAGAAGACATTGATAAAACTGCTTTTAGAACGAGGTATGGACATTACGAATTTTTAGTTATGCCTTTTGGAGTAACCAATGCACCTGCAGCATTTATGGACCTCATGAATAGAATCTTTAAACCGTATCTTGATGACTTTATTGTGGTATTCATTGATGACATATTGATTTACTCCAAAAGTATAGAAGAACATGAACATCATCTGAGACTTGCCTTGCAGACCCTAAGAGAACATAAACTTTATGCTAAACTGTCTAAATGTGAATTTTGGCTTGATCATGTTATGTTTTTGGGGCATGTTGTTAGCAAAGATGGAATTTCTGTTGACCCGCAGAAAATTGAAGCTGTAGTAAACTGGCCTAGACCAACAAATGTGACAGAAGTCCGAAGCTTTTTGGGATTGGCTGGATATTACAGAAGATTTGTCAAGGACTTCTTGAAAATTGCCTTACCATTGACTCAACTGACACAGAAAGGGATATCATTTGACTGGACTGACCAAAGGGAATCAGCGTTTCAAGAATTGAAAACTCGACTTGTGACTGCACCTGTGCTTACCTTACCTTCAGGTACGGATGGTTATACTGTATTTAGTGATGCTTCTTATAAGGGTTTGGGGTGTGTTTTAATGCAGAATGGAAGAGTTATTGCTTATGCTTCCCGACAACTGAGACCGCATGAAAAGAATTACCCGACCCATGATCTGGAACTTGCTGCAGTAGTATTCGTACTGAAAATCTGGCGTCACTACCTATATGGGGCGACGTGTGAAGTTTATATCGACCACAAAAGTCTGAAGTATTTCTTCACTCAGAAGGAACTGAATATGAGACAGCGGAGATGGCTAGAATTGATCAAAGATTATGACCTACAGATTCTGTATCACCCGGGAAAAGCCAATACCGTTGCCGATGCACTGAGCCGGAAGTCGATTGCAAATTTAGCTTGTTTGCTCACTGGACAGAAAGAGTTGCTTTGTGACCTTGAAAAATCTGAAATTGAAGTTGTTTTGCAAGAACAAGGTGGAACAATAGCCGCTATTTCTGCTCAACCGGCATTGATTGAAGAAATTAAAAGGAAACAACAACAGGATGACTTCTTGAAGAAGGTCATCGACGAGAGGGAATCTAAACCAAGACCGGGGTTCAAGTTTGAAAACAATGTACTGAAATTTCAGGAAAGACTGTGTGTACCGAATAATATTGAACTGAAAAGAAGAGTTTTGCAAGAGGGCCACAATTCAAAATTTTCTATCCACCCAAGGAATACGAAAATGTATCAAGATCTGAAACGGAACTTCTGGTGGCCAGGAATGAAGAAAGAAATTGCCGACTTCGTGTCAAAATGTCTTCATTGCCACAATCAAGCAGAACATCAGCGACCCGCAGGCTTACTGTAACCCTTACCCATACCGGAGTGGAAATGGAGCATATACGATGGATTTTTATTATCATTGGATTGCCTCGCTCCAGAAAAGGTATGGACTCAATTTGGTTATTGTTGATAGACTGACCAATACTCACTTCTTACCTGTCAAGACAATTTATAATGCGGACAAATTGGCTATACTCTATATTGATGAAATTGTTAGATGCATGGAGTGCCTGTGTCTATGTTTCTGACAGGGATTCGAAAGTTTACGTCGAGGTTTGGCAAAGCCTACAGACTGCATTGGGTACTGAATTGAAACTGAGTAGTGCCTAATCCTCAGACAGATGGCCAGTCAGAAAGGACCATCCAGACTCTCGAGGATTTATTGAGAATGTGTGTCCTTGATTTTCAGGGAGATTGGGAAAGTCATTTGCCTTTAGTTGAATTCGCCTACAACAATAGCTATCATTCAAGTATTGGCATGGCGCCTTTCGAGGCGTTGTATGGCAGAAAATGCAGATCTCCGATTTGCTGGGCAGAGGTTGGAGATGGGCCTTTGCTTGGGCCCGAGATTGTTTACGAAACGACTGAGAAAGTAAGACTGATACAGCAGAGACTGAAAACTGCACAGAGCAGAAAAAAAAGTTATGCAGATGTCAAGAGACGAGATAGAGAATACGAAGTGGGTGATCACGTTTTTGTGAAAGTGACACCGATGAAAGGCCAGACTCGTTTTGGAGTCAAAGGCAAGTTAGCACCGAGGTATGTCGGACCGTATGAAATTATTGAGAAAATTAATCCGGTGGCGTATCAAGTCGCACTCCCTCCTGAAATGGAGCATATGCACAACGTCTTCCACATTTCTATGTTGAGAGATTATCTCCGGGATCCATTCCATGTGATTGAGCCTACTCGGGTAGTGTTGGGTGATGACTACACTTACGAGGAACGGCCTATACAGATTGTGAATAGACGGATCAAGAAACTGAGACACAAGAGATCCGTTAGTGAAAGTCGACTGGCAAAACCATGGTGGCGTGTATGCTGGTCACAAAGGAAAGATATATGGCAAAGAGATATCCACGAACTGTTTCCCTGAATCCTATTTTCTTCCCGAATGAAGGTAATTCGAGTTTGGAGGACCAAACTCTTATAAGGAGGGGAGATTGTAACAACCCTCCTACTGTTTACCGATAAATTACTGAATTAACTACTGATTTCGGTTAAACGGAGACTGATTCTGATTGGTAATAGAATTACTGGAATACTGAACTGACTGACTAAGATCTGGACCTGATTGACTAACTGTATCTGTTTAAATGCATTTTCTATCTGTTGACTGTGTGATTATCTGTTCATGTTTATATGTTTAGACTGTAGATTGAAGGCCTTATTGGCGGCCGAACTAGAAATTGATTAGTGATTTGTGATCGCCATAATTTATGTGATTTTATGGTATATTTGATTGGAAGTTGATTTAGCATGATTAAACTGGATTAAATTAGATTAAATGGTGTCAAATTACATGAAATGGACATATTTACATTTAGACCACTTAGTGGCCCACTATCTCCACTTTTTTGAGCCTTATACATCACTTGAGCCTCATATAAAACATTGATCAGCTCTCATTCTTGGCTCAACCCACCGAAATAGAGAAGAGTGAAAGTGAGAGAGTGATTTCATCTTGTGTATTGGCTTGTTCTTGAGGAATTACTTGAAGACTTGTATGTTTTAGAAGGTTAATTGCATAATTGAGCTCCCTCACTTCTAATTCTACACCTAAGGTAGATCATTCATCCTCTTGATTGTGTCTTTGAGCTAGTTTTTGCATAATTCATGCTTCATTGTAGAGCTAAGTCATGTTTTAGTTCATACATGTTGGATTATAGCTTAATTCTTGCATACATGGTTGAATTGTTGACTTTTGAGTTGATTTCATGACAAATTGTTACATGCATGTTCATAATATGGTTGTAATTCATGTTGTCATCATGTTTTTGAAAGGTTTGAGCTCATTCGAGCAAACATTGAAGTTTGGAAATGGTTTGAATTCATGCATGTGTATGTTCATCTTGTTTATGAAAAAGTGGTTTGAAATTGAGTTTGAATTAAACACCCTTGGGCTTTGATTTCTTAAATTGAGCTTCAAATCATGTGATTCCATGTGTTTACAAAGGTTTTCCAGAAAATGGGCCCAAGAGGATCGATTTTGGTGTTTGAAAACTTGATTTTGAACTTGGAGTTCGAATCTGGGTTTTCCAGATTTTAGTCGTCCGCTCGAGCGGGAAAATCGAGCTCCCAGCATCTTGCACTGTGCATCAGTCCGCTCGAGCGAAGTATCGAGCGCTCGAGCGGAGGATTGGGTGACACGCTCAAGCGGGCGTCGAGCGGAGAATTCACCCATCCAGTACTTTTACAGTACGCTCGAGCGGGATAGTTGCCGCTCGAGCGGAAAACCTTGTTGCATGTCCGCTCGAGCGAGGAAACCTGCGCTCGAGCGGGACCCTGTTTCACTGAAATTTCTGGAAATGTTTCCGATTACATCTTTGCATCCTCTTTCCATCCTAGGAATTCCTAGGGCATATTTAAGGCATCTTTAAGAGGATATAGATGTAGAACACACCAAGGCAAATTTAGGGATTAAGTTATTATCTTTCCCAACTGTGTAGCTTAGCGTGTGTTCATTCTGTACTGTTTAGGGTTGGCATTCTGAGGAGACGCTCTAGCCTACTGTAGCCCAAAACTCTGTGAGTAACAACTGTGTAAAGATATGTTCAAAATGATTATCTTCTGATTACTGAATTGAACTGTTTACTGAACTGATATTGGTCACTGAATGAATGTATGTCCTATATTCTGAACTGTACTGTGGCATCCTTAGCACCTACTGTTTACTGTTACTATTACAGAGATCTCTGTCGGTCCCCTCGTGGAACCACTACTGTTTACTGATTGATGGTCATCATTACTGTTCGGTCTTTAAGACCTACTGCTTACTGTACTGTTATGCTAATGGATGTACCACATATGACTGATTATACTGAATCACTGAAATACTGTTTAATGAACTGTTTTCATTACTGTAAGGACATTCATTCTAAACCCCTTTACGCATTATGTTATTCACTGGGCTTTAGCTTACTGCTCATATATATATGTAGGTGTACAGGCACCGGATTAAAGCTAGAGGCATCGGGGTATTTCCAGTTTTGTCAAGCCAACCAATGCGCCTCACTGCGAGGTTCCGAGCCTACCAAGCTAAGGCTTAGGGGTGTTTTAGTGATCCCCCTTCCGCACTGTTTTGTAATATTGTATAGACTGTATATTGCACCGTACTGTACTGTAATAGGGATTAAGTCCCTGTTTCACTGAATGACATGTATGTATATGTACTGTTCTGTAAATATGTATGAAAAATCTTTTTGGCATACAGACTGTCACAGCTCATTGGACATTGTTTATTTACTGTATTGGCTTCCGCCAAGCCCCTGTACTCTGTATTACTGTATTATTGTTAAGCAGGCCTTCGGTAATCTCGGATTACTGGCCGGTTACGGTGCTAAACCCATAGGGGCGGGTTTGGGTCGTGACAATATGTTAAAGAGAGAACCTCGAACTTTTCATGAAGCTATGACTTCACCTGAAAGTCCCTTATGGAAAGAAACAAGTAAGAGTGAAATTAACTCCATCTTATAAAACCATACTTGGGAGTTGGTTGATCTACTCCCAGGAAATAAGGCCTTGGGAAGTAAGTGGATCTTTAGAAGAAAGATGAAAGCAGATGTGTAACAACCTTAACCCATGATTAACCATTAAACCATGATTAAGGATGCTTAATAAGTAGTCAAGATGAAATTCTGACTTACTTGCATGTGTGTTACATTATTTGTGTTTCTATCTGTCTATCGTAGAAAGATTTGCTTGTTTTCTGTTTTGTTTTGTGAATTGAAGGCCTTATCAGCATCCGATTACGAAATTGACTTGAATTATGTGTTAGTTGAAATTTTTAGAACATTATGGTAGGTTTAATTGAAATTCGATTTGGAACGAAATAATTAGAATAAACTATTTGCCATTACTTAACTTAATCAAAGCTTAATTAGAGTTCTTTAATGGAGCCTTTATAAGGCTAATACAAGCCTCTAGGATACACTTTGCACCTTCATTTCATCATCCCCTAAATCGTGAGAGAGAGAAGGAAGATGGGTTAAAGCCAACTTTGGAGAAGGATTGCTTTGACATTGGAAGGAATTCAAGAATTGCTCAAACTTGGAGGGATCAAGAGTGGATTTAAGGCTTAAGGTAGGAAATTCACCTCTTAAATATGAAATTAAGTTATTTAGTACAAGAATTCAATAGAATTAAGTGGATTAATTTGAGAATTGAGCTAGAATTGACGAATTGGAACTCAATACATGTATGCATGCATATTTCATGGCATTTTAAGTTGAATTTGAAAGAAACCTCACATGCATGTGCTCATCTTGTCTTTGTTTTAAGAATCCATCAAGTTTTACACTAATTGACGTTAATTGAGCATGTTTTGGAAAGATTAAGTTCATAACAACTCATGAATGACATGCTCATATCACATTCTTAAACTTCAAGCTTGATTTTGAGCAATTGGCATGCTTTTGGACCTTGATTTCATGAAATGACCTTTATTTCTCAATGGTTTACAAGTGTTTTATCAAGTTTTGGGGCCTAAAGGTTGAGTTTGGAGGCTTTGAATTCAAGTTTTAAACTTGGAAGCAAATCTAGAAATTCCAGAATTCTGCTTCTACGCTCGAGTGACAAAACCTGTGCTCGAGTGACCACTCTGTGTTTTGCACTCTCGCTCGAGCAACCAAAAGTTGGCTTGAGTGTAAAATGCAAGCTCCCAGAAGTTTACCATTTTTGCAGACCGCTCGAGTGACCAGAGTTGCGCTCGAGCGAGGACCTCAGTCTCACGCTCGAGCGACCGTCGAGCAGAGAATTCACACAACCAGTACTTTTGCAGAGTTTACAAACCGCTCGAGCTAAGGAAGTTACGCTCGAGTGACTACTCACATTTTTGAACCTCCGCTCGAGCAAGGCCCCTGTTTTCAGCATATTTGCCTAAGTGTTTTCAAGTGCATTTTAGCATCCTCATTGCATCCTAGGCCTTCCTAGGCCATGATTAAGACATAATAAAGAGGATAAGATGTAGAAACACACTAAGAATGAGACAAAATAAGAGAAGTACTACCCGAGCGTGTGTTTCAATATGTGAATCTGTTATGTTGTGTTGTGTAGGTTACGCGTCGTACGCTATTTGATTAGTCTGTTCTGTCTGTCTGCTTTTAGAGCCAACTGTGAGTAATAACTCTGTAAAGCTATGTTCGATTATAAGTGTTTTCTGACTAAATGATATGATCTATTTTCTGAAATGCTAATTGTGAACCATGAATGAATGTCCATCTCTTTGAAATATACTTGTGGCATCCTTAGTTCACATGGCCTTCGCCCGGGGGTAATAATACCGTGGCTAATATGCATGTGGCCCTCGCCCAGGGGTAACAATACCGTGGCTTATATTCATGTGGCCCTTGCCCAGGGGTGACAATACCGAGGCCTATGTTCATGTGGCCCTTGACTGGAGATATCAATACCATGGCTACTTATGCACAAGATATGGACCTGTGTGGTCGTCGGTACCGACTATGCAAATTTTGATATGATATGACAGCTAAATGGATGTACTACATATAATTGCTAAGATTTCTGGTTTAAGTATGCGAAACTGAATTTGTTTTTGATTTGAAATCTGCTATGGGACGTCATTCATTAAATTCTTTACTCTGTTATTATTCACTGGGCTTCGCTCATTCTATTTATATTATGTATGTATATAAGTGAACAGGCGCATGACTAGGCCTAAGCTATTGCCTGGAAAGTTTTGGGTTAGCCAGCTACCATGCCTCATGAGGAGGTTACCTTTTGAGAAATCGAGTTTTGTGAACCAAGCTTTTAAGACTTTGTTTTTTTTTTTTTGGTATATGAACAAGTTTCTGTTTATCTGTACACTAGGCTACGTCCTACTTTTGTTTTATTTGTATAGGGGGGTGACGTGTGACTAATGTATCTTTGTGGCATCACATGTGTGTTTATCAAGTTTAAAATTATCTGTCTCATGTATGTCTGCACAGCTCGATGGACTATGTATGTTTTATATATTTGCTTCTACTAGCCCCTAACTATATGTTAATCTGTTCAGAGGCCGTCGGTAATCCAAGGATTATTGGCCGGTTACGACGCTAAACCTATAGAGGCGGGTTTCGGTCATGATAGAGTGTTATCAGAGCACGTGTTATACTGCACACACGAATCCATATAAGCTATAAGATGTCCTAGAAAAGAATTAAGGACCTTATATCTGCATGTGTGAGTGAGTGTTAAATTCTGTAAATGTGTAAACTGAATCTGAATATGAACTTATGAACTAATGCAATTGAAAGAAATGAACTTATTCCGAACATCATAAACAAGATTATTCCTTTGTTTATTATTGCCTTGTTCACCTATAGCAAATGGAAATACAAGAAATAATGATGCCACTGAGTCTTTTGAGGCTCGAATGAGTAGAATAGAATAAATGCTTGCAGCTTTGACTGAGACGATGGCGCAACAACAGAGGCAACAACCGTTACCTCCACCATCACCACCAGTGCCAGTTGAGCCGGAAAACACTGATATTATTGCACTAACATAGAAGTTCAACAAAATGAAGCCGCCAATCTTTTTGGGTGGGATTGAGCCGTTGAAAGCCGAAACATGGCTGCTAGACACTAAAAAGATATTTGAAGTATTTCCGTGCTTGAAAACTCAGAAAGTTCTTTTGGCCACCTATACACTAAAAGAAGAAGCTAGACGCTAGTAGATGCTTATTCGAGATAATAGTGGGACTATAACGTAGAGCCAGTTCAAAGTGATATTTTACGAAAAGTATTTTCCCTAATGTTTCAGAGATCGTAAAGTGTCAGAATTCCAAGAACTCAAGCAAGGCAAGATGTCTGTAGCCGAGTATGAGGCTAAGTTCACCGAGTTGGCCAGATTTACTCCTCATATGGTTGACACAGATTACAAAAAGGCTCAGAAATTTGAAGGGGGATTAGATCTGGACGTGTATGATCGAGTAGGCGTTCTAAAGTTGCCTGCATATGTGGACGTACTTGATAAAACATTGATGGCAGAAGCCATTTTGGCAGCAAAGAAACAAGCTTTAGCTCTAACAACTGAATGGAAGGGTAAAATATTCGGATTTAATTTCAAGAATGGTCGGTCATTTTCAAAAAAGCATAATACAAGATCCTCTAGTAGCTCTAGTCAGAATAGTGAATTTATTCCAAACTGTCCCGATTGCGGAAGAAAGCATAAAAGCACATGTTACCATGCATCAGGTGCTTGTTTTTGGTGTGGCATGACTAGCTACATGGTTAGAGATTGTTCGCTGAGATTCGACAATGCTAACTATCCTGCAGCAAGTTTAGCCGGGTCTGCTTCTGTAGAAAAAACAAATGCAAGAGCTAATGCCAAGGGTAACACGGGAAATGAGATGCTAAGACAAGGGAGAGTATTCGCTCTAGTGCCTGGGGATGTACAGAACACGGAATCAGTGGTGTCAGGTATAATCTCTATATGTGCTCAAAATGCCTAGGTGTTGATAAATTCTGGTTCCACACACTCATTTGTATCGAATGCTTTTTCTCAGAAATTAATTATACCTTTGGAACCTATGAACTGTTTACTATCTGTGTCTACACCATCTAGAAGTTCTGTGATATGTGCTTATGTTTATCCGGCATGTGATATTATGATTGGTGATATGACATTGTATGTTGATTTGCTGCCTTTGAGCATTGACCATTTTGACTGTATATTGGGCATGGATTGGTTGACGAAGTATTGTGCAACTATTGATTGTGTAAATAAAACTGTTGTGTTTCAACCACCTAGTATGCCTGAGTTTGTATTTGTTGGGAATGGGGTTGTTTCTCCGCCGTACCTAATTTCATTTATGAAAGCCAGGAAGTTGTTAAGAAAAGGTTGTTGGGGCTACTTGTGTTGTATATTGACTGTATCTTCGGATAATGCTACTATGGAAACTATTCCTGTTGTTTGTGAATTTCCTGATGTATTTCTTAATGATTTACCTGGGGAGTTAATTGATAGGGAAATTGAGTTTACTATTGATGTAGCATCTGGAACACAACTTATCTCTAAGACTCCTTACAAAATGTCAACCTCAGAACTAAAAGAATTGAAAATCCAACTGCAAGAACTGTTAGACAAGAAATTCATCCGCCTGAGCACTTTACCTTGGGGTGCTCCCGTTTTGTTTGCTAAGAAGAAATATGGGTCCTTGTTAGATTACCGGGAATTGAATAGAGTAACTATCAAGAATAAATATCCATTACCCCAGATAGATGATTTATTTGACCAACTTCAGGAAGCCCGAGTGTTTTCTAAAATTGACCTTAGATCGGGCTATCATCAATTGAAAGTTAAGGCAGAAGACATTGAGAAGACCACTTTCCGAACTAGATACTGGCATTATGAATTTTTAGTCATGCCATTTGGGGTAACGAATGCACCTGCAGCTTTTATGGACCTAATGAACAGGGTTTTCAAATAACTTCTCGATGAATTTATAGTTGTATTTATTGATGACATCTTGATTTATTCTAAAAGCAGGGAAGAACATGAACAACATCTAAGAACTACTTTACAGATTTTGAGAGAAAAGAAATTATATGCAAAATTTTCCAAATGTGAATTCTGGCTTGACAGTGTAGCATTTCTGGGCCATGTAATCAATAAAGATGGCATCTCAGTTGACTATAGAAAATTGAAGCTATTGTGGATTGGCCAAGACCAACCAATGTATCAGAAGTCCAAAGTTTTCTAGGGCTTACAGGCTATTATCGCAGATTTGTGCAAGATTTCCCCAAGCTTGCTTTGCCACTCACTCAACTGACATAGAAAACCGTACCATTTGACTGGAATGATTAAAGAGAGTCTGTTTTCCACAAGTTAAAGACCAGGTTGGTAACTGCACCAATTTTGACTTTGCCTAATGGAACTGACGGGTTTCAAATTTACAATGACGCTTCGTATAAAGGTTTGAGGTGTGTTAATGCAAAATGGGAAAGTGATTGCTTATGTTTCTCGACAACTCCACCCTAATGAAAAGAGCTATCCGACCCATGACCTTGAACTAGCAGCTGTGGTGTCTGCCTTGAAAATTTGGCGACACTATTTGTATAGTGTGACTTGTGAAGTGTACACGAACCATAAAAGTTTGAAATATTTCTTCACCCAAAAGGAACTGAACATGAGGCAACGGAGATGGTTAGAGTTGATTAAGGATTATGACTTACAGATTTTGTACCATCTAGGGAAAGCAAACACAGTTGCAGATGCTTTGAACCGTAAATCCATGGGCAATTTGTCATGTTTACTCACCGGTCAGCAAGACTTGATACGTGACCTAGAAATGAATGAAATTGAACTTGTGACGGGAACAGGTGAAATTCTAGCCGCTATTTCTACCCAGCCAGCAATAATTGAAGAGATAAAAGAGAAACAACTTAAAGATGAGTTTTTGCGAAAGATTATCAATGAAACTGATTCAAGACCGAGGCCCGAGTTTGTGTTTGAGAATAATGTGTTGAAGTTTCGGAATCGACTATGTGTGCCGGATTGTCTGAATTTGAGAAAACGAGTTATGGCCGAAGCTCATAATTCAAAATTTGCTATGTATTCGGGTAATACAAAAATGTACAAAGATTTGGACAAAAACTTCTGGTGGCCTGGAATGAAGAAAAGTATTGCTGATTATGTGGCTAGATGCTTGCATTGCCAACAAGTAAAAGCTGAACATCAATGACCCACTGGATTGCTACAACCACTTTTAATACTGGAATAGAAATGGAAGCATATTACCATGGACTTTATTGTGGGATTGCCTCGCTCTTCTCGAGGTATGGATTCTATCTGGGTCATAGTTGATCGCTTGACTAAATCTGTTCATTTCTTACCTGTGAAAGCTTTTTATAATGTGGATAAGTTAGCTAACATTTATGTAAATGAGATTGTGAGATTACACGGTGTGCCAGTGTCTATTGTATCTGACAGAGATCCTAAGTTCACCTCGAGATTCTAGCAGAGTTTATAACAAGCTTTAGGAATAGAGTTAAGACTGAGCAATGCATATCACCCACAGACAAACGGCCAATCAGAAGAACAATACAGACTTTGGAAGATATGCTTAGAATGTGTGCTCTAGACTTCCAAGGCAATTGGGAGACCTACTTACCATTGGCCGAATTTGTGTATAATAACAGTTATTACTCAAGTATTGGGATGGCACCTTATGAAGTTTTGTATGGTAGAAAATATCGTTCACCGATCTATTAGGCTGAGGTAAGTGATTGACCTTTATTGGGACCGGAACTTGTGCAAGAAATGACGAAAAATGTGAAATTGATTCAACAAAGACTGAAAACTGCACAAAGCCGTGAAAAGAGTTATGTTGATTTCCGGAGAAGAAACAGAAAATATGAAGTCGGGGATCATGTGTTTATCAAAGTGATGCCAATGAAAGGGCAAACTCGGTTTGTGTGAAAGGAAAGTTGGCACCGAGATATGTTGGGCCATATGAAATCCTTGAGAAGATCAACCTAGTGACGTATCGAGTAGTCTTACTGCCGGTCATGGAACATATGCATAATGTTTTTCATGTTTTGATACTTTGGGAATATTTACGAGATCCATTCCATGTAATTGAGCCGA
This sequence comes from Camellia japonica, assembly GCA_030407325.1. Lineage (NCBI taxonomy): Eukaryota > Viridiplantae > Streptophyta > Magnoliopsida > Ericales > Theaceae > Camellia > Camellia japonica. The sequence continues at coordinate 42,768,532 of JAPPVO010000036.1, read as the reverse complement.
CTCATGCACTCTTGAAATATGACTATACGTACGAAGAGAGGTCAATACAGATTGTTAACCGTTGAATCAAAAGATTAAGGAACAAGGAAATCCCATTAGTGAAAGTTGATTGGCAAAACCATGGAGAGACTTATGCGACTTGGGAGACCAAGGAAGATATGATGAAGAGATACCTAGATTTGTTCCCTCTAGACCTGGCATTCTTCCAAAACGAAGGTAATTTGAGTTTGGAGGACCAAACTCTTTTAAAAGGGGAAGACTATACCAACCCCGACCCATGATTAACCATTAAACCATGATTAAGGATGCTTAATGAGTAGTCAAGATGAAATTCTGCCTTACTTGCATTTGTGTTTCATTATTTGTGTTTTTATCTGTCTATCGTAGAAAAAATTGTTTGTGTTTCTATTTTGTTTTGCGAATTGAAGACCTTATCGGCATCCGATCATGAAATTGACTTGAATTATATGTTAGTTGAAATTTTTAGAACATTATGGTAGGTTTAATTGAAATTCGATTCGGAACGAAACAATTAGAATAAACTATTTGCCATTACTTAACTTAATCAAAGCTTAATTAGAGTTCTTTAATGGAGCCTATATAAGGCTAATACAAGCCTCTAGAATACACTTTGCACCTTCATTTCATTATCTTTGAGTCCCTAAATCGTGAGAGAGAGAAAGAAGAGGGCTTAAAGCCAACTTTGGGGAAGAATTGTTTTGACATTGGAAGGAATTCAAGAATTGCTCAACATTGAGGGGTCAAGAGTGAATTCAAGGCTTAAGGTAGGAAATTCACCTCTTAAATATGAAATTAAGTATTTAGTACAAGAATTCAATAGAATTAAGTGGATTAATTTGAGAATTGAGCTAGAATTGACGAATTGGAACTCAATACATGTATGCATGCATATTTCATGGCATTTTAAGTTGAATTTGAAAGAAACCTCACATGCATGTGCTCATCTTGCCTTTGTTTTAAGAATCCATCAAGTTTTACACTAATTGACGTTAATTGAGCATGTTTTGGAAAGATTAAGTTCATAACAACTCATGAATGACATGCTCATATCACATTCTTAAACTTCAAGCTTGATTTTGAGCAATTGGCATGTTTTTTGAACCTTGATTTCATGAAATGGCCTTTAATTCTCGATGGTTTACAAGTACTTTCTCAAGTTTTGGGGCCTAAAGGTTGAGTTTGGAGGCTTTGAATTCAAGTTTTGAGCTTGGAAGCAAATATGAAAATTCCAAAATTCTGCTTCAACGCTCGAGCGACAGAACCTAGGCTCGAGCGACCACTCTGTGTTTTGCACTCCCGCTCGAGCAACCAAAAGTTGACTCAAATGTAAAATGCAAGCTTCTAGAAGTTTACCATTTTTGCAGACCGCTCGAGCAACCAGAGTTGCACTCGAGTGAGGACCTTAGTGTAACAACCCTCGTCACTGTTTACTGATTACCTACTGATTACTGTTAAACTGAGACTGATTTTGATCGATAATTGAATTGATTGAGATACTGAGCTGACTGACTGAGAACTGAGACTGATTGATTGACTGTAACTGTTTAAATGCATAATTTATCTGTTTGACTGCCAAATTATCTGTTCTCGTCTTATGCATTAAATTGCGAATTGAAGGCCTTATCGGCGGCCAAATCTGAAATTGATTGATGTCCTGCGTTCATCATAATTTATGTGAATTAATGGTATATTTAATTGAAAATCGATTTGGTATGATTAAATTAGATAAAATAAGCTAAATCAAAGAGTTGGTCTTATTTACCGTTTTGCCACCTAGTGGCCCTTTTCATATAGAACATTTTTGAGCCTTTTTCATCCAAACAAAACATTTTGCTCAGCCATTTTCTTACTCCCAACCGACCAAGAGAGAGAGGAAGTGAGAGAATTGAGTTCCTTCTTGAGTTTTGCTTGGAGAATCAAAGAAATTGAAGGATAATTGTCTAATTGAGCTTCTAGTCTTGTGGTTGAAGACCTAAGGTAGATCATTGACCTTCTTTATTGTGCATTTGAGTTTATTCTTGCATGATTCATGGGTCTTTAGTGATCCAAGGCATGAATTGGTTCAATAGTGTTGAGTTGAAGCTCATCTCTTGCATGCATGCTTGTGTTGAGGAATTTAAAGTTGTTTTCATGGCAAATGTTACATGCATGCTCATAATTATGTTTAAGTCCATGATTTCATCTTGTTTTGTAAAGAATTGGCTCATTAGAGCATGAATTTAAAGCTTGGAAAGTTGTTTAAAGTCATGCATGTTCAATTGGAGTCATGTTCATGAAATTACTTTGAAAATGGGTTTAATGGAACTACCTTTGGGCTTTGATTTCTCAAATTGATCTTTGAAACATGTTATACATTGAGTTTTAAAGTGTTTTCCAGAAAATTAGCCTAAAAGGATCGAATTTGATACATTAGAACTTGATTTTGAGCTTGGGACTCGAATCTGGAATTTCCAGATTTTGGTCGTCCGCTCGAGCGGGAAGTGCCGCTCGAGCGGGAAAATCGAGCTCCCAGCATCTTGCACTGTGCATCAGTCCGCTCGAGCGGAGGATTGGACGCTCGAGCGGAGGACTGGGTGATACGCTCGAGCGGGCGTCGAGCGTAAATTTCACCTATCCAGTACTTTTTGGTCCGCTCGAGCGGGGAAGTTGACGCTCGAGCGGGGACCTTTGTTGCATGTCCGCTCGAGTGGGGAAACCCACGCTCGAGCGGGGAACTGTTTTTCTGAAAATTCTGAAACTGCTTTCTGAATGCATCTTTGCATCATCATCCCACCCTAGGCATTCTTAGGCCTAGTTTAAGACATTTTAATGAGGATTTAGATGTAGAACACACCGAGGCAAATTAGGGATTAAGTTATTATCTTTCCCAACTGTGTAGCTTAGTGTGTGTTCAATCTGTTAACTGTGTAGGGTTGGCTTACCGAGAAGACGCTCTAGCTTACTGTAGCCCCGAACTCTGTGAGTAACGACTGTGTAAAGATATGTTCAAAAAATGATTATCTACTGAACTGTTTACTGAACTGAACTGTTTACTGAATCGAACTGTTTATTGAACTGAACTGTTTACTGAACTGAACTGTTTACTGAATTGAACTGTTTATTGAACTGAACTGTTTACTGAATTGAACTGTATTCTGATCTGTATTGTGGCATCCTTGGCACCTACTGTTTACTGTTACTGTGACAGAGAGATCTCTGTCGGTTCCCTCGTGGGACCACTACTGTTTATTGATTGATGGCCATCAACTGACTGTTCGGTCTTTTAAGACTTACTGTTTACTGTACTGCTACTGTCACAGATATCTCTGGAGCAAAGTGCTGCACAGACCTAAGTGCTACAGTGTGAGCCACCTCTAGAATCTATGCGAGACACCTCTTGAGTCCATACTGGGCTTTAAGCCAATCTGTGAAATCTGGAGCAAAGTGCTGCACGGACCTAAGTGCTACAGTGTGAGCCACCTCTAGAATCTGTGCGAGACACCTCTTGAGTCCATAAGAACTGTACTGTTACTGTTACTGTTACTGTTACTGTTACTGTTACTGTTACTGTTACTGTTACTGTTACTGTGACTGTTACCGTTACTGTTTACTGTACTGTTATGCCAATGGATGTACCACATATTACCGTTTTAACTGAATGATTGTTATGGCCTGAAATATGAGCCACAAACTGATTGAATGATAGACTGACTGAAATGACTGTTTTCAATACTGAAAGGATATTCACTCTTAACCTCTTTACGCATTGTGTTATTCACTGGGCTTTAGCTCACTGCTCATATATATATGTAGGTGTACAGGCACCGGACCGTTGCTAGAAGCGTCGGGAAACTCCAGTTTTTGTCAAGCCAACCACTGTGCCTCACTGCGAGGTTCCGAGCCTACCAAGCTATGGCTTAGGGGCTTAGGGGTGTTTTATTTCCCCGTCTGTCTCTGTAACTGTTTTGTTTACTGTATAGACTGATAGCACTGTACTGTACTGTTTAATAGGGATTAAGTCGCTGTTTTGACTGATTGTATATATAGTGCATACTGTTCTGTACTGAAAGTATAAATGTATGAAAAATCTTTTTGGCATACAGACTGTCACAGCTCATTGGACATTGTTTATTTACTGTATTGGCTTCCGCCATGCCCCTGTACTCTGTATTACTGTTCTACTGTTAAGCAGGCCTTCAGTAATCTAGGATTACTGGCCGGTTACGGTGCTAAACCCATAGGGGCGGGTTTGGGTCGTGACACTCAGTCTCACACTTGAGCAACTGTCAAGCGGAGAATTCACACAACTAGTACTTTAGCAGAGTTTACAGACCGTTCGAGCTAAGGAAGTTGCGCTTGAGCGACAACTCACATTTTTTAACCTCTACTTGAGCGAAGGAAGCTGCGCTTAGCGAGGCGCCTATTTTCAACATATTTGCCTAATGTTTTCAAGTGCATTTTAGCATCCTCATTGCATCCTAGGCCTTCCTAGGCCATGATTAAGTCATAATAAAGAGGATAAGATATAAAAACATACTAAGAACGAGACAAAATAAAAGAAGTACTACCCGAGCCTGTGTTTCAATATATCTGTTATGTTGTGTTGTGCAGGTTATGCGCCATATGCTATTTGATCAGTTTGTTCTGTCTGTCTGCTTTTAGAGCCAACTATGAGTAATAACTTTGTAATGCTATGTTCAATTATAAGTATTTTTTGACTAAATGATATGATCTGTTTTCTAAAATGCTGATTATGAACCATGAATGAATGTCCATCATTCTGAAATATATTTGTGGCATCCTTAGTTCACGTGGCCTTCACCAGGGGGTAACAATACCGTGGCTAATATGCATGTGGCCCTTGCTTAAGGATAACAATACTGTGGCTTATATTCATGTGGCCCTTGCCTGGGGGTGACAATACTGAGGCCTATGTTCACGTGGCCCTTGTCTGGGGGTAACAATACCATGGCTACTTGTGCACAAGATGTTGACCTATGTTGTCGTCGGTACCAACTATGCAAATTTTGATATGATATGACAGCTAAATGGATGTACCACATATAACTGCTAAGATTTCTGGTTAAGTATGCGAAACTGAATTTGTTTCTGTTTTGAAATTTGCTATGGGACATTATTCATTAAATTCTTTACTCCGTTATTATTCACTGGGCTTCGCTCATTCTATTTATATTATGTATATATGTAGAAGCAGGTGCGTGACCAGGCCTAAGCTATTGCCTAGAGAATTTGGGGTCAGCTAGCCACCATGCTTCCCGAGGAGGTTCCTTTTTGAAAAGTCGAGTTTTGTGAACCAAGCTTTTAAGACTTTGTTTTCTTTTTGGTATATGAACAAGTTTCTGTTTATCTGTACATTAGGTTACGTCCCACTTTTGTTTTATCTTTATATGGGGATGACGTGTGACTAATGTATCTTTGTGGTGTCACATGTGTGTTTATCGAGTTTAAAATTATCTGTCACATGTATGTCTGCACAGCTCAACGAACTATGTATGTTTTATATATTCGTTTCCGCAAGCCCTTAACTATATGTTAATCTGTTCAGAGGCCTTCGGTAATCTAAGGATTACTGGCCGGTTATGACGCTAAACCTATAGGGATAGGTTTGGGTCGTGACAGGATGGGTCAATTGATAAGTACAAAGCTAGGCTAGTTATCAAAGAATACATGCAACGAGAAGGCCTAGAAGAAAAATTGTATTTCAGCGGAGCAGTGGGAAAAAAATTACATTTTTATGATAGTGCAATTCTACTATGTGCATGGTACAAATACATTTATATATTTAGTACAACTTTTCCTTTGTATTAGAGACCGAATTATTAAGGAAAAATTGTATTTCAGCGGAGCAGTGGAAAAAAAATTATTTATGATGGTACAATTCTACTATGTGCAGGTACAAATACAATTATATATTTAGTACAACTTTTCCTATGTGTTAGAATTACACCCAAAAAAAAAAAATCCATTTGTAATGTAATTTTTTTTCCACTTCTGCACGTATTTCCAATTTCCCCAATTATTAATTGGAGACAATTGTCGGATATGGCCCTATGCATGAATTCAATTTTGTTGGATTCTATTCATTTTTAAATTATTTTTTAAAAAAATTATATTAATTCAATAATTGTAATTTCATAATTTTGTTATATTTATTCTTAAAAAAAATTAATTAATAAATTTTAAAATTATGTTTGTCTATTATTTGAAAACAAGTTTATAAAACCACGTAACTATAATTATCAAATAAATATATTTTTCTAATAAATAATTTATATATAAATATTTACATAATAAATTAATTGAAATATCAAAATATAATGCGTGATGAATTCCCAAATCCAAACTAATAGTCTGATCATTTTAATGGATTGAACAAGTCTTACACCTATGGAAACAATGTACACAGTTAAAAATACACATTTTGAGATTTATTTGAAATATAGATTGTTTTCAAATTACAAATATCTCATTGTCAAAATTTTTTATTTAGCAGAATTAACTAAAAAAATAAAATTCATAATTACTCTCTTATACAATAATAAAATTACTTAAATTATTAATTAAATATATTTCTAATATCATTAAAAACTGTTAATTGACTGGATGATTTATTAATAAAAATGGCATTTTGTTATGAAATTAGAAATCTCATGAGGTGAAATGTAATTTCCAGAACTATAGAGGGCGATTCATATTTTAATCAAATGTCAGGGAATGTATTTATAAGGGCAAATTACGCAAATGGTCCCTGTAATTTACATGCTGTGTCATTTTGGTGCCTCTAATTTCAATTTTCTCGATTTTGATCCTAAATTTTGAATTTTGTGTCAATTTGGTCCAGTAAATAACTTCTGTTAAGTATTTGGACGGAAAAGACACACATGGACAACGTGTGCAGAGTTTTGAAGGGCAAAATAGTCAATTTACTCTCACTCTCAATTAACTCAATGATTTATCCATCTAACTCAGAGTGAGTTAACTCACTCCCATTTAAGTCAATGATTATATATATACATCTATACATACAAGAGAGAGAGAGAGAGAGAGAGAGGGGAGGTGTTGTCGATGGGTTAGGGGAAAGAGAGGTGGCATCGAGGGCCTATAAGAGGGGAAAAAAGATGGTGTTAGGGTTGGGAAAGACAAAGGCAAGAGCAAGGAAAGGGAAAAAAAGGCACAATCACCGTAGAAGAGAGGGTGGGCGATGGAGAAAGGGTTTGCAGGAAAGGAGATGGCGACAAAGGAAGACGTCGCGGAAAAGGGATGAGCGGTTGTGGGGAAGGGATTAGTGATGGGGAGAAGAGAGAAACAAATGCAGTGGTGACCTCTTTTTCTCTCTCTCTCTGTGCAAACCTAACCTCCACGCCACCATCTCTTCCCTGATGATGATGATGATAATGCATCATTCCGGTTAGTTTCTCCTCTTCTTCAAAACCTTTACTTTTTTCAGATAAAATAAAAAAATAAATAAATAAATCCCCTATTTTTGTGACACTGAGAGAGAGGAAGGGGTTCATAGATGGAAGTTGTGGAGGAGTTGACGGATGGAGATCAGGGTTGGGAGATGCTGATCTTCTCGTAGATCACGACGATCTATTCAACAGATTGCAAAGAATCTTTTGCCAATATTCTTCTCTTATTTTCTCTCTTCTCTTCGGTTGATTTTTTTTTTTGATTTGTATGATTTGTTGTTTGATTTGGTTGAATTTGATTTGGAGGAATTGGTGGTCTATCACTTTGTTATTGCTATTGTTCTCATCTCTCTCTGTTATTTTTTTGATGGTCACTTTATTGTTTGGTGATGGTGGGATGATAGAGGTAGATGAAAGAGGTTGAATGAAGGTGATGGATATGGCCAGTATGTACAAAGGACAGGGTGGTGAGTTTGATAGTCTGGGTGGCAGATGATACTGGGTTTGGTGTGGTAGGGGTGGATGGTGCTAATGTTAGGATTGGCTATGGATGATTTTGGTGATGGAGGAAAGGCAACAGTGTGTTGCAGATAGTCCAAGAGGAAGAAGATGGTGAAACAAGGAAAGGGTAGTAAAATGTCTATATTGCCCTTGAAAAAGGGTCATGTGTGTCTCACGTGTTTGTTTTCTGTCAACAATTTTAACCGGAGTTAATAATTGGACTAAAATGATACAAAATAAAAAAATTGAGGGTCAAAATCGAGCAAATTAAAACGATAGGGACCAAAGTGACACAAGAGGTAAAGTACAGGGATTGTTAGTATAATTTTCCCTATTTATAATTTACCAAAAAAAGGGGAGAAATAACTTATCAGTGATGGTTAGAGGGGAAAAAAAGATACTAAAATGTGATAAATATTGTAAATACTAATAATTAAAATTAAAATTTTTATTATTAATGTATAAATTTTTTCTTTGACACCACTGTACGATAATTGTCCCTAAAAAAAATCAAATGCATACCACAATTTTAATCAAATTTTTTCCTCAATGGGCCCAACGTTGTTATCATCCAAATATCATGATTTTTGGTTGAGTTCCTCTATTTTCCTTTCAACGGAGAAGGTTGTTTTTAATAGAGAATGACTTGTTTCTAATTGAAATTTAATTAGGTCACGTTTTCATAAACTCTTATTAGTATGAATATTTTATTTAATAACTCTTATTAGTCAAAGATCTCAATTGCCTAATTCAATTCAACTTTCACCTAAAGACAAATCAAATCCTTTTTTATATTATTAAAATCACTATGTTGATCCATCTACAAATACAAAATTCCCATCCCTTATTCTTTTTCTGGTCAATTTAGGTTCCGTTTGAATAGATATTTCAAATGAATTATTTGAAGTTAAATTTTATAAAAATTTAAAAGAATTGATTATTATTGATAAAAACGAAATTGGAGGAAAAGTTATAAGTAGAATAAGAAAATAATTATTTTTTATAATTTATTTTTTTCCCATGAAAGTATTTATAATATATAAAATTAGGGAGACTTATTTATAAGTCCTTTTTCAGAACCTTATGCTAGGTTAAGTCCTGTGTAATTTCTTATAGAGTCTCAAGTCCTATTTTCATAAGAATGTATTCCACAAGATCCTAACGTGACATGACACTTACATAAACGTAACGTAACGTGACACCTATATATACGTAACGTAACGTGACACCAATATAAACGTAACGTAATGTGACACCAATATGAACGTAACGTGACACCTACATAAACGTAACGTAACGTGACACTTATATAAACGTAACGTGACACTTACATAAACGTAACGTAACGTGTCACGTTACGTTTCGCAAACTTAATAAGTTTTTGTTTTTAAAATTTGAATGTGAAAATGTTACTGATTTATGTTTGTGTCATATTACGTTTTAGTGTCAAATTTTAGTGTATTATTTTCAGCGTCTCGCCGGCGATGGGGTTATTTTTTCATGTCTGCCAAACATGCGGCGCTGGTTTCACTGGTTGAGTGCATGGCTACTGTAGAAGAGTGAGATACACGGTGGAGGGTCCACCGGTGTTGTGTTGCAGGTGTTTTGTTCTGTTGGTGATCTGCAGGTGAGCGTGTATCTCACGGCTTGGTGCGGGCGTGATCTCAATTGGACATAAAGCGGCTGTCTTGTTGCTATATACACGTCTATTTTGTGCTGTATACATTGAAAGGTCCATCACTGGGCTCAATGTTTTGATGGCGCCCAACATTATTATACTTTATGGTATCTTGTTGGCCCATGATTATGGTGTAAAATTGAGGCACATGGGCTGGCCATTAATTATTTGTCGGGCCGTAAATTGCTCTGTTAGTACCTACGGCTTTGGTGGGCTCGCATGTTTGGAATTTGGGCTAGTTGGTTTGTTTTGCTGGGCTCACCAACGGATCAGATTCTCATGGCCAAACCTCCTTGAAGCCTCTCTTATGGGTATTAAATCTCAATTTATTTTGTTTCAATCATTGAAATGTGATTTATGAATTATTTTTTTGGTTAATTAATTGTGTTTGAATTCAGTAATTTGGTTGTTTGGCTGTCCCAAAAAAATTCAAAAAATAAATAAAATCAATTTCTTATATAAAAAAATTGAATATTACCATATATCATAGGTGTCACGTTACGTTTATGTAAATATGTCACGTTACGTTTATATAGGTGTCACGTTACGTTTATGTAGGTGTCACGTTACGTTACGTTTATATCAATTTCCTATATATGGTTTTATTACTTATTTGTGATATTAACAACTGATATTGAGGGTAAATGTGTCAACAAACTTCCCACAAGACTTATGGGAACATAAATTTTTTAGTAGGACCATATGTAGCATAAGTCTCTCTAATAGGACTTCTAAATAATTTTTCCATAAAAATTACAATTAGACAATTATATATTAAGTTCAACAAAAGATCTCTATAATGAAAAAGAAACCACTAGCCTAACAAATTCCTATAATAGGAAAGAAGTTATCAATTTTTGGATTTAGCACAGATTAGCTCCTAACCTTCTAGCTAGAAGTGTACAGACATAGTTGGCAAACTGATAGTACGAATGATTTCAAATAATTATTTTTGTATTATTATTAAATCCATCATAATCATCCGCTACGGTAAAACTCATAAATTCAATCCCGAAATCTATAGCAAGGTTATTACATTTAGATTTGAATTCTTCTCCAAAAATAATTAGTGTTGAAATTCTTTCGTTTCAAATTCATAAGCCTCTGTTTGGAAAGATAGGTTGAGTTAGATTTGGAGCTGGAGTTATTCTAACTACAAAAAGATAAAATAGACTTTTTAACCTAATAAGACAAAACATCACATCCAACCCATAATTATTATATCAGCAATGCTAGGTATCATGAAAAGTCTTTCATGAAAATGGTCATGAAAGATTTGTGACCTTTGGATTACACTTACAATAAAGCACCACACACTAATCAAGGTAATCTAAGGGTCACAAATTTTTCATGATCATTTTCATGAAAAAAATTTCATGATCCCTAACATTTCTCTTATTATATTCATTCTCTTAGAAAAAGTCAAAAAAACCAAAAGAGTAATGCTAAAGACTCCAAAAATTTTACTAAAAATTCTATTAAATATCTCACATGGATGTGGGACCCATACAATGTGGGTCCCATGTGGGTCCGACACCCATGTGAAACAATTGGTAAAATTTTTGGTAGAATATTTGGGGTCTCTAGCATTTTTTAAGCCAAAAAGCTCTTTTCAAACGAGACTTTTTAGTCCCAGGTTAAATAACCAAAAAATAAAAAAGCTAAAAAACCAACCCACTTCCCAAACAAACCCTAAATTGGAATGCGACTGTGTTGTTAACACCAAGGCCCCGTTTGTTTTCAGATGTAGAATAGAGGGATTAATAGCGAGGAGATTGATAGTGGGGGGATTAAGTAAAATTGGATTTGTTTTTATGATAGTTGTTGGTGTATGGATTATTAAATTATTTTTATATAAAATAAATATAAAATAATAAAACAAATACAAAAATACAAAAACATTAAACATTAATGTTCAAAAAAAAATGGCCAACATGTAAAAAATAAAAAATTTTCAGAAAAAATAAAACAAATAAAATAATGATTTTTACTTAACAAAAAATATAAAAAATTAAACATTAATGTTTAAAAAAAATGCCCAACGTGTAAAAAAATAAAAATAAATAAATAAATTATAGTCCGGCGGACTATTTTTTTAATACTACATCCACCTCCTTCATCCTAATCCTCCTTCTAAAACCCAACCTAATCCATTTCTCCTTCCCAATTCCTTTCTTAAATCTACAAATAAACACAATATTAAGGCCTCGTTTGGGAACAGGCTAATTTAATAATTTTTTGACTATTTGACTAAAATATGAGCTAAAAAAAACTAGTATTTTTTAGATGACTTTTTATCTTTTTACAAAAAGATATGTAAAAAGTAGAGAGAAAAGAGAATCTTTGACTTTTTAGTATGGATTGTTGGCTTTTTGACTTTTTTAGTAATTTTTTGACTTTTTAACTAAATGAGAGAGTTCCCAAACGAGACCTAAATGTGTCACACCTCTATTCTAATTATATTCCTCCCTCTATACCCAAAACAAACGGTGCCAGGAAAAAGCACTATTTTCACCTACATTTATTTTTTTAATGGACCAAGTGTTGTTTCTCGTTATTTTCTTTCAAAACTTCGGTGAAGTTTCTCGCTATTTTCTTTCAAAAGAAAAAAAACACACACTTTTTCCAAACCCAACAATTATTTTCAATGGGCAAGTGTGTTTTTTTACTCTCCCCCTCGTAGAAACTTGGTGAAGTTTCCCACTATTTTCTTTTCCAGGAAAAAAGTACATTCTTTCCCATCTAGAAATACCAAAAAGGAACGAATTATGCATCTTTCGCACCCACAACACCACCAAGGGAAAAAGCCCCCTCCCCACATTTCTGTAAGGAAAGCATGGATGTCAACAACACTAAGGTCCGTGAAGATTCTTCACAGGTTTATTACGAATTTTTCTTTTTTTTCAAAATAAACAAACAAATAAATACATATTTATGCACTAGTATCAGTTTATCATGTTTGTTTGTGTGCAGATTGGTGTCCATGATTGCAAGATTGATGATGATGATGATGATGATGGTGAAGGAATATTTCAAAGACAAGAAGCTAAATCACCAATGCCTCCTGGGTCGATGGCATCAATAGCCCTTCATTTTTCAGAAGAACAAGATTGAGGACATCTGATAAAATGATTAAGCTCCATGTAAATTACATCATTTCCCCTTTTGTAAATTATAAATACATCTCTTGAAATTTGTTTCAAATACTACTCTCCAGAATTTTAGAAATTATATTTCACCTCTTGATTTCTAATTTTATAACAAATGATCTATTTTATTAAGGAAAAATTACTCATTAGTCCCATATTGGAAAATGTTACTCCATCTAGTCCTGAGTGTTTTTTTATAAACTATTTAGTCCTTTTTTTACATCACAACATCATCATCAAAACAACATCAAACATCACAACATCATCTTCAAACAACATCAAACATCATCATCAAAATAAGAAAAAATAAGAAAAAAAAAAAAAAAAGAAGAAAAAGAGGTGAAATTAACAAACGATGGAAAAATAACAATGAAAAGGGCAATCAGAGTCTGACTGGAGCAAACTGAAGACTGGGGCTTCCCACCCTTATATAGCTTTGATTATTATTGAATAGTATAGTTATAGCAGTATCGAATCAGAGAAGTGTATCTAGTCTAGTCTACATTTGAGAGTTGAGAAGCGTTCGATATAGATATACGGCCGATCACTCTACAAATGCTGTTTCTATAGCCCCCGATCCGATTGCAGGTACTTGTTCTTTGCTACAAAACCTTTTTCTTTTCTTTTTTTTTAAACAAAACATCGCTACTTGTATTTCACTTTACGATTTGTTCTGGTCCATCGTTGGGGCTTGAATTCGATCTGAGATGTTTTTAATGTTATGATGATGTTTAATCAAAAAAAATTGTTATGATGATGATGTTTGATTAGAAAAAATTGTTTAATTGTTATTTTGATGTTTAATGTTATTTTAATCGTTATTTTAATGTTTAATCGTTATTTAAAAAATTGTTTAATCGTTATTTTGATGTTGTTTTGATGATGATGTTGTGATGTTTGATGTTGTTTCAATAATGTTACTCATAAATCTGATGTTTGATGTTTGATGAATAATCCTAATGTTTAATAGTTCAGAATCTGTGTTTGATGTTTGATGAATAATCCTAATGTTTAATGGTTGATGTTTGATGAATAATCCTGACGTTGCTAATGTTTGATGTTGGATGAATAGTTCTAACGTTGCTAATGTTTTTACCGACATTATACGAATAATCCTGCCGTTGCTAATGTTTGATGTTTGATAAATAATCCTGACGTTTTTAATGTTTGATATTTGATGAATAATGTTTGATGTTTGAAAAGAATGGAAATCATAAAAAGACCTATAGTAAGCTTCTTGGGAAATAGGACCTATTAGTCCAACAAAAAACCTTCGGGACTAAATGGGTTAATATTCCCAAATTTGGGATTTATTGGTGCTTTCCCCTTTTATTAATAAATCATCAATTCAATTAATAGTTTTTAATAATGTCAGAAATATATTTTAATTAATTCATGTAACTTTATTAGGAAAAATTAGTCTAAGGTCCCTCTCTCATTTTTAGTAATGGAAGAGATCTACAAAATTATTTTTTGATGTCTAAGGTCCCTAAACATATATCAAAGAAATTTGACTCTTTGTCTCCTCACTCTCTCTCTCTCTTTCTCTCTCTCTCTCCTACATCAAAGCAATGCTTCGTCTATCTCCCACCCCTGCCAAGGATCACCATCGTTTGCACACCGCCCATTGTAGCAACTCCGAACACACCGACACCGCGACCCAAGTCACTGTTGGCTCACACCGACACCATACCAGCTCGCCAATCAGCACCGTCTTCGCCGACCTTCCAACATATATACCTATGTGTATGTATATAAGTATAGAAATTGTCCCTCACCTGGACAAAATTCACGAAAATTTCGAAACAAAGTTGGAGCATAACACTGAAAATTGAATCAATTTCACAAAAATAGTCTTTGAGATTGATGAATTATAGGAATAATATATATATATATAATTGTGTATATATGATGGATATGTAAAGATGAGGTGGTGATCGATAGGCTGGATCAGGCTCAGCGAAGTGTGAAGGGTTTTGCTTTTCTCCACAACCAACAGTGCCTTCCAGTGGACACGCAATGCAAATCCTCTTGATCTTTTTCCCATGGCCTTCTAACTGTGGGTTCAAATACAAGTGCTGGCAATATGGAAAGGTTTGTCTGGGATTTTCTCTGGGTTGTGGAGTCTAGAGAAATTCTTTGGGTTGAGAGAATTTCTCTAGAAATATTTGTCTAGGAATTTTCTCTGGGTTGTGGAGTCCAGAGAAATTCTCTGGGTGAGAGAATCTCTGGAAATGTTTGTCTGGGAATTTCTTTGAGATGATGTAGATACAATACTGTGCTTGAAAAGGGGAAAAGATGTGGTTTAACTTGGTACTTATCATCAATTAGCATAGTATTCTGTGGATGGAAATTATTTTTCACTTATTTTTCTTGGCAACCAAACAAACTTTATGCTTTATAGTTCACTTGAAATCCAAAGAAAATTCGGAGAAAATCCAGAGAAATTCTCTGAAAATCCAGAGAAAATCTCTAGATTGGAATCCAAAATTTCTCTGACTTTCCTAGAATTTCTTTGGAGAGAAATTCTCTACTATATTTAATTTTCTCTGTCATGTGTAATTTTCTCTGGTTTGAACCCCTCTTCAAAGGAGATTGGGTTTTAAATAATGTGACTCATCCAATATACAGAGAAGATGAATATAAGTTCCTCACAGCTCAAGTTCATCTCTCTCTCTCTCTCTCTCTCTCTTTCTCTCTCTCTCTCGCTACTTGATTTCTACGCCATCTCACTAATCTTCAAGTAGTTCGATTTCATCTCTTATTCTCTCTAGAGAAATTCTCATCCAGAGAAATTTGGAAATTTCTCTGGAAAAGGCTAGAGAAATTCCCATAATTTGCTTGACACCAAGAGTGAAGGCAAGCAAAGCATGCTGCTCAGGCGTCTGACCATCCTTGGAAATACCGGCTTCAAAACTACCAGTGGTGGAGTTGATGAAATCACGATGGCCAGGAGCATCAATGACAAATGCAGTAGTATTTGGTGGTCTCAAACTTCCACAAAACAATATCAATGTTCCCTGTTGAAAAATATTTCTCCAGCTGCAAATCATGCATGGATATACTTTGCTTCAAGAAATGATGTTGAAAAGAGAGAACATGATGGGATGAAGTGCACAAACATGCCTGCAAAAGTATCCTTGATGTTGATACAATAGTTAAACCTGTTGTTGTTAGGGGAAATAAAAGCAAATCAGTGTTGTTTGATGCTTGCATTCTTACCACGTTCACATTCAGAGGTCCAGAGAAATTCTGGGGAGAAATTTCTCTAGATGAAATTTCTCTGGATGGGAATTTTTCTGGAGAGAAATTTCTCTGGGAAGTCCAGAGAAATTCTCTGGATGAAATTTTTCTGGATCAAATTGAAGGATCTTAGACATTATGAAAATATTTGGTGTCTTTATACTATAAAATCTTAATACCAAGGACCTTAAAAAAAAATCCCCATTTTATCATTGTATAGGAGGGCAGTTATGAATTTTATTATTTTTAGTTAATTTTATTAAATAAAAAATTTTAACAAGGAAATGTTTGTAATTTTTTAAATTATAAGGAATAATTCGTATTTTAATTAAATATCAGGGATATGTTTATAATTTATTGTTTCTTTTTTAACATTATTCACACGGTTTAATTATATTTAACATTCTTTTACTTTTATTAAAATTTTATTTTGCTCTTCTTTTCAAGTCAATCTCATTTAATCATTTACGCTCTATTAATTTATAGGTTTGAGTGGAGATTTGATAAGGCCCTTTGAAGCGTAGGTTGCACTTGGACTTTGTGGCAATCTCCATTGTGAACGCTTAAATAAAACAAAAAAGAAAAAAGAAAAAAAATTAACAGGAGAAGGCACTATGCATGCTTGGTAAAAGGAAAAATATAGTAATATATTCATCTGCACATTTCCTTTCATCAAAAAAAAAAAAATTCATTGATAAAAAATAAAAAATAAAAAATACAAAATAAGTTTTACTTTTTCAATAAAATTTTCTTTGAATTTTATTAACACATGAATTAGTCATCACAACATAATATGTTAATAGGTTTCAATGAAAATTTTATTGGGAAAGTATAATTTATTAAATATTTTTCAATGATAAAACTACTATATACACACATATCTATATGTTTATATATTAAGCAAACGTAAAGTTTTAAGAACATAATATTTTTGGAGCTTTAAAACTTGAAACAAAATTTCTTAATTTTTATATTTTTAAAAACAATTAAAAATATATATTGACTGGCTACCCCATTCATTAGTCAGAAATTTAAAATTCAAACTAGATTTTATGGTTTGTAAAAAGAGAGTATCACCACTTTTATTTATCTATATTTAAGGGTTGTTTGGGATGACTTAAATAAGTGTACTTTTTGTCTTTTTACGAAAAGATGTGCAGAAAAGTACAGAGGTGATGTGATGGAAAAAAGATAAAAAGATGAATTATTTTAGAGTTGCCAAACTTGAGCTTACATAAGAGATAGTTTTTTGCTTGGGAATGTTTTTTAAGGTGGCATTGTGCTCAATCATATGCACACCCAGTATAGTTTTTCAAAGAAAGAAGTTCTCCTCATCGTCGGTCATGGTTGTGAACACAATAACAACAATGAGGGAAGAGAAGGCGAAGGAGCAATCGGAGGAGTCTATGAGAAAAGTCATGTACTTGCACTGTTGGGTTCCCAGCTAATCAATCATCAACCCAACAACTTGACTTGGGCAAAAAAAAAAACAAAAACAACTTTGAATCTACCAAAACAGACATTGACATGTAATTGTGGTCTATATTATATCTGAGAAGTATTGTCTCTTCTTTAGCAATTAGTTTGGCATATTATTGTTGTTATTGTAGGAAAATATTTTTCGGAAAATCAATTCAATGCAGATAAATAATAAAAATAAAACACAAGAAATTCTTTATTGAAATTTTGTATACTTAATATAAATTGTGACCGAGGCCACTATTTGCATTGAATTGATTTTCTAAAAATACTTTCCTACAATTATGGTAAATGATTGCACGGTTGACCACCTCTTTATTTATTTATTATCAAGTCAAATACAAAAACAAATGTGATTAGTGCCCCGAAATTGGGAGGCACTAATGCCCCGAATTTCTATATAAGGCAAAAAAAAAAAAAGTTACCCAAATTGGGAATTAGGGGCATTAGTGCCCAGTTTTTTAGTGCCACAAAACATTTCTGATACACAAAATAGAAGAAAATGAGTGTATGATAGAAGCAATGAAGCTAAATTTTACTTTTCCTGTAATGGCTCTTACCCCCCCCCCCCCTCTTTGTCAATTCAGATAGGTTTAGGCTTCGTTTGGGAATAGGCCATTTTAGTAACTTTTTAATTTTTTAGTTAAAATATGATGTAAAAAAATAATATGTTTAGGATGACTTTTTAATTTTTCCCGGAAAGATGTGTAAAAGTAAAGAGAAAATGAATCTTTGACTTTTTGGTATAGGTTGTTGGCTTTTTAGCTTTTTTAATAACTTTTTGACTTTTTTATTAAAAATACAACTTGCCAAACGAGGCCTTAGCCAAATTAAGAGTTTTCTATACTCAGTCCAAATTATACGACTTGCCCAAGTCCAACCTTTAATTCAAATTTGTTTGCGCAAGCATGGCCTGACCTTAATAAATTAAATTTGGATTTTCAATAATTGGAGTTGAAGCTTTTTTTGAATAATTTTTTAAAGTTAGCTTAGTTAACATATTTTTGACAAAATTATAACTAGTATCAAAGTAAATAATATCCAGCAATATTTTTTTTAGTAAGTCTTTCGAAACAAGTTTATTTTCTGTAATTTATAACTTCAAGAGTTTTCAAAATTTTCAAATCCCAAATTTCATATATAAGGTCAAACTCTTATATCGAGCAATGTTATTGTAATAATATACAGAATAATAGGATATATACATATTAATTTAGGGGAATTTATCAGAAAGTCTCATATGGTGTGACGTGTACAAGTCCACAAAGGCCACGAATCACTATAAACAACCCAAGCCCATCACTTGGAACCCAATACATAACCCAGCTGGTGGGTTTCAGAACAGTTGGAATCCAACATGGCATAAAGAGCCAATGGCATTCGGTCACATGACAGGTGAAGGACGAGCCACATCAGCAGACAAAGATCTGCAAAGTTATTGCCACTGCACATCACCATTAATGCAGCCCATCACAGCATTTATTACGACAACACCTCCCCGTTGGAACAGGACCCCTTACCTGAACAAGGTAAGCTACAACATAGACTTTCGGCGAGGAGGGCAGGTCGGAAGGGACAGCGAAATGATTACCAAAGGATATAAGCAAACGTTGAAGACAAGAACAAGGTTAAGCTTTCTATCTCTAAACTCTCCTTACACCCTACTTCTCCTTCTAACTTGCTCGTCGGAGGGTTCACTGGGCGACTACCCCGTTCCCCATTGGACTTGTTTGCAGGTAACCCGGTGGGCTTGATCAACTGGACGTGGACACTGAAGTGCTTGGACTTGTCCGACCCATTCACTTGGACAAACTGTATCATTAGTTGGCGCCGTTTGTGAGAACGTATTTGCTCCGCGCGCCAGTTGTGCTCATTGTCGCCGGAGACCCTATCCCAACAACTTTTTCCTCTTACCCATCAAAGTGTATGGTCACGACTAGATCCATAGCTTCTCATAATAATGCTGCCGACCATCAGGCCGACCCCCCATCCAAACAACCCACCGCAGTATTTTATCGAGCTTACCAACAGCATGAACCGCATGGCCGAGCAAAACCAGGCCCTGATCAATGCTTTACTCCAAAGAAACCTTCCGATCCCTCCTCCACCACCTCCGGATATTCCACCCAACCAAGAAAGAGCCCCGAGCCATACTGTTCCGCAACCCTATCCACCCAACTTGGAAGGTTTGCAACCTCCTCCTCCATATATGAATCCTCCACCTCCACCCCCACGCCTGTCGGTCGTGGTACCAGCCCCTGAAGGGGAAGCCAGCAGCGTCCAGCCCCCATTGACTAACCATGGTGACAACATTCCCCTCTAGGACGCTGAACTCCGAGCAATGAAGCTCCAACTCCAAGGGGTCATGCAGAACATTCAGCATAAACCCTCTACCACGGCAAACTCACTATTTGTTGCCTCCATCCGGGACAAACCTCTGCCCGCCAAGTTCAAAATGCCTACCATTGACTCCTTTGACGGTACAACGGACCCAGTCGACCATCTGAAGACCTACCGAACCCTCATGATCTTCCATGCCTTCCCTGACGAGATCATGTGTCAGGCTTTCCCCGTGATATTGAAAGGGTCAGCTCGACTATGGTTCAGTCAGTTACCAGCAAACTCTATCTCCACTTTCCAGCACCTCAGCGACTCCTTCCTTAGCCATTTCATTGGAGCCCAGTGCCAACGCCGCCCGGCAACCCAACTCCTCAACATCCGTCAGACCGAGGGGGAGTCGCTGTGCAGTTTCGTTACCCGCTTCAACACCGAAGCCCTGCAAGTAGCGGAAAACGATGACAAGGTCATCCTTACGGCTTTCATAGCCGGGCTACAATCGTCCGATTTCCTTTTTTCCCTCTCCAAAAACCCCCCAACCTCCATGGCGGCCCTACTCTCCAAAGCCCAGAAGTACATGAATGCTGAAGATTCACTAGCCGCTCGGCAGGATCCAATAGCTAAAAACCCGACCCCCAGGGAAAAGAGAAAAGACTCAGAATCCAGAAACACCCAGTATAATAGCCAAACACCCCACTATACAGACCGACCCCCCGCGCTGACCGGTCGGCACCAGCCCGACCGCCCGTCGGTTCGAGCGGTACACCCCCCTTAATTCCCCCATGGAACAAGTCCTCAACCAGATCCAATAAGACTACCCCCTCAAATGGCCCCTACCCTCACGGACCCCTTCCAATCGGAAAGATCAGTCCAAATATTGTCGTTTCCACCAGGACCATGGCCATAACACTGATGACTGCATCAACCTCAAGGATCAGGTCGAGGCCCTAATACGTCAGGGACGTCTCAGCCGCTTCACGGTCACCCGCCCACAGCAGAGGCAAAGAACCGAGCCCCTCAGAAACAACCGCCGGCGCACCTCACCCCGGCAGCCAGCTCAACCTAACCAAGACCATAATCGCCCTCCATAACAGCCTCGGCCGCCAGGTAATCCCCCTCCGCCAGTTGGTGAAATCCGAGTCATTTCAGGTGGCCTTGCTTGTGGGGGGTCATCCCGCTCGGCTCAGAGGGCAGAACTCAGAAAGATAAGGCAAGGCTCAGACAAAGCAGTTGCCACGGTAGACCGACCCTCCAAACAGCCCAAGCAGTGGACAGAGCCCATCACCTTCACGGACGCCGACTGCACAAGCATCCGTTATCCTCATGATGACCCCCTCGTCATTTATGTTTCCGCCAGCTCAAGATTGGGGAAGAAAGTCTGTCGCCCCTCCAAACCCCTTTGGTCGGTTTCACTGGCGACCGGGTGACCTCCATCGGCTCCATCGATCTTCCCATTACCATCGGCGAATACCCACGGCAGACTACGAAGTTGCTCACTTTCCTTGTGGTCGACTGCCCCTCTGCCTACAACATCATCCTTGGTCGCACCGCCCTCAACGCTTTCCAAGCTATCACTTCAACCTACCACCTCGCCATAAAGTTCCCTACCGACCTGGGTGTCGGGACAGTAAAGGGGGAGCAGACCGTAGCCAGGGAATGTTATGCCGCCTTACTCAAGGAAGTCAAGCTGAAAGAGGCCATGATCATTGAAGGACTTGACGTACGAGATGAGAACGAACTGGTCAGAGGGGAACCGGTGGAGGAGCTCGTTGAAATTCCCATCGATCCCACCAACCCAATGAAAACGGCCAAGATCGGCAGCCAACTATCCCCCCAAGCTAAGGCCGACCTCACTGCCCTTCTGACCGAGCACAATGATGTATTTGCCTGGACTCACTCAGACATGCCAGGCATTGACCCCTCTTTCATAACTCACCGCATCAGCATTGAACCTCATTTCCGACCTTACCGTCAGAAGTAGTGTATTTTTCATCCGGAGCGCAATACTCTTATAGCCGCAAAGGTTGACAAACTCCTTGAGGCCCAATTCATCAAAAACGTGGACTACCCTAAATGGTTGTCAAACGTGGTCCTAGTCCGCAAGAACAATGGCAAATGGCTACTCTATGTCGATTACTCTGACCTGAACCGAGCTTGCCCCAAAGACAGCTATCATCTTCCCCGCATAGATCTGCTAGTCGACGCCACGGTCGGTCATCAAATGCTCAGCTTCATGGACGCTTTCTCTGGTTACAACCAAATCCTGATGCACCCGTCCGATCGGGAACATACATCCTTTATTACTGACCGAGGTACCTACCACTACCGTTTGATGCCATTCGAATTGAAGAACGCTGGGGCCACCTACCAACTGTTGGTCAATGCCGTTTTCCATCACCAGATAGGTCGGAATATGGAAGTATATGTCGACGACATGCTGGTCAAGAGCAAACTCTCCACTGATCATCTGACCGACTTGCGAGAAACCTTCGCCACCCTACGCAAGTACCAAATGAAGCTCAACCCAGAGAAGTGCGCCTTCGGCGTAGGATCTGGGAAGTTTTTGGGTTTTATGGTCAGTCAGTGGGGCATTGAAGCTAACCCTGAAAAGATCAAGGCCTTGATCGAAATGCAGTCACCCAAAACAGTTAAGGAGGTCCAAAGACTCACTGGCTGAGTTGCAATTCTCAACCGCTTCATTTCCCGCACAACGGATAAGTGCCTACCATTCTTCAAAATTCTTCAGCAAACTTTTGAATGGACGGCTGAATCCGAAGAGGCTTTTCAACAGTTGAAGCAGTGCATGGCCAATCCCCCCCTTCTTTCACAGGCAATCACGGGCGAGCCCCTCTTCCTCTATCTAGCCGTATCAAGCACCACTGTCAGTGCAGCTCTTATCAGGGAAGACGGCTTCGTCCGACGACCGGTCTACTACATCAGTCGGGCCCTCAGGGGACCGGAGCAAAACTACCCACTGTTAGAAAAATTATCCTTGGCCTTGGTCACTGCCTCCAGATGACTCCGTCCTTACTTCCAAGCCCACTCCATAGTGGTCCTCACCGACCAACCCTTGAAGAAGGTCATGCAGCAACCAGAACTTTCCGGCAGACTCATGCAATGGTCAGTGGAACTCAGCCAGTTTGACATCTCTTACCGGCCTCGAACAGCAATTAAGGGGCAAGCTATCGCCGATTTCATCCTGGAATTCACTAATCCTACCCCAACCACTGCCTCTACACCCCCACCAGCTCCCATCAAGCCAGAAGACCCTCATTCTTGGACTCTCAACGTCGACGGATCATCCCGCAGGGAAGGTAGTGGGGTTAGCCTCATCCTCACCGCCCCTGAGGGTGGTTATTTCAAATGCGCTCTCCGTTTCCTATTTGAGGCCAGTAACAATGAGGCCGAATATGAGGCATTGATTGTAGGTCTTCGCCTAGCTAGGGATATTGTCAGCCACATCCGAGTGTTCAGCGACTCCCAGCTCATCGTCGGACAGATCACGGGAGAATTCGATGCCAAGGAGGACACAATGCAAGCTTACAGGGATATTGCACTTCCCATTGTTCACCTCTTCAATACCTTCCACATCAAGCACATTCCTCGGGCGGAAAACTCTAAGGCAGATGAGATGGCTCAGTTGGCTTCCGCAGACCAGTCCGACCTCAGCCGTGGTGTCCGCCTAGAATACCTATCCCACCCCGCCATTTGCCCGACCAGCTCGAAAGACAATTCCTCCAAAATGAGCCCATCCCTTGGGCATCGACATCTTCCTATTTCTGACAATAGAGGAACTGCCAGACGACCACCAACAAGGCGCCAAAGTCAGGGCCGGTTGTCCAATTACATCCTCGTCAGCGGCATTTTGCACAAACGTGGTTTCTCACGCCCCTATCTGTGGTGCCTCAATCCGACTCAAGCAACTTATGTGATGCAAGAAATTCATGAGGGTATCTGTGGCAATCACTTAGGCGGCAGGTCCCTGGCCCACAAGATACTTCGCATTGGATATTTCTGGCCTACTCTCAACCAAGATGCGGCTGACTTCGTGCTCAAATGTGATAAGTGTCAGCGTTTTGCCAATATCCCCCATGCTCCTCCTACTGAATTGATCACACTTTGCAGCCCCTACCCGTTCGCCAAATGGGGATCGACCTAGTTGGCCCTTTACCCACCGGCCAAGGCCAGACCAAATTTGCCATTGTCGCCATTGATTATTTACTAAGTGGGTAGAGCAGAACCCCTTGCCACCATTACCGAGCGGAACACAACCAAGTTCATCTGGCAGTCGATCGTTTGCAGGTTTGGCATCCCTCAGGCCATCGTCTCCGACAACGGCAAACAATTCGACAACGCCAAGTACAGGAATTTCTGTGCAGACCTCCAAATTCAACCATGTTTTTCTTCCCCCGGTCATCCCCAAGCCAATAGCCAAGTTGAGGTCACCAACCATTCTCTTATGAAGATCATCAAAACCAAGCTAGAAGCTGCTAAGGGGCTTTGGGCTGAAGAACTACCAAATATACTCTGGGCTTACCGAACTACAGCTCGGACTCCACTGGGAAAACTCCTTTCCGCTTAACATACGGTGCTGAGGCGGTTATTCCGGTAGAAGTCGGTCTGCCTACCCTAGAGTTTTACATCCGGATCCAACACTAACGGAAGAGCTCCGTCAGGCAGACCTGGACCTAATTGAAGAACTCAGAGAAACCACTGTTGTCAGACTGGCCTCATACCAACAAAAAATGAGAACACATTACAACCGCAAAGTCCGACCAAGGGAGTTCGCTGTAGGGGACCTTGTCTTGAGAGAAGCAACCCTTGCCACCAAAAATCCGACTGAGGGTAAACTGGCAGCCAAATGGGAGGAACCTTATGTTGTGAAAGCCCGACTACGTCCGGGCACTTACCGACTTCAGGACATGGAAGATCGAGATCTCCCCCACCCCTGGAACGCTGAACACCTGAAGCGCTACTTCCAATAAGTTCCTACTGTTGTATTGCTCAGTTGTTGTATTTTCTTTTTGATACATAATGTAAACTTGGATCGACTGGATTACACTGTCCATGACAACAATTCTATATCTTAGCTATCTGTGTGTTGTCTCAATAACATTCTCATTTGCAGCACTTATTACAAGCCTCAGCCAGACCGAGCATCACTCCATAAGCCTCGGCCAGTCCGACCGTCAAAAGCCTCAGCCAGACTGAGCACTAAAAGAGCCTCAGCCAGACTGAGCACTAAAAGAGCCTCAGCCAGACTGAGCACTAAAAGCCTCAGCCAGACTGAGCACTAAAAGCCTCTGCCAGACTGAGCACTAAGAGCCTCTGCCAGTCCGAGCGTGAAGCACTCGGCCAGACCAAGCCTCAATCAGCCTAAGCATAACAAGTCTTAGCCAGACCGAGCACCACAGTTTCAGGGTTAGACTCAGTTACCCACAATGTCAGTAAATCATAGCTTTGCCCCAAATGAGCACGCATGCAGGGCTCGGTCAAGGCCACCTATGCAAATTTCATGCTTGTGGAATTAGTAAATACGCTTAGTCACAATTCCAGCTCCAAATCTTTACACCACTCTTTGCTCAGTCAAATTCCAAAGACGTTCTTACACGTCTTCTTTACAAAACAAGTTATTTTCTTCTCAATCAAACTCTCACAAGTCAGCCTTTCTCCTCACAAACCAAGCCTCACTCCATAAACCACTAACCTACTTGAGCAGTGTGGCAAACGCAAACTTGTAATTTACTACATTTTAAACTTCACTTTGCATTATTACAAGTTCAACTTCACTCTGCATTGTTACAAGTTCAATTTCACTCTGCATTGAGTAGTTCCTAACTTTACTCTGCATTGAGTTTTCATTACAAGTCCAATTGCACTCTGCATCAAGGAGTCCCTAACTTTACTCTGCACTCATTTTTTATTACAATTTCAATCCCACTATGTCTTAAGGAATTCCTAAATTCAGTTCTTATCACAAGTTTTCATCCATTTCAGACGCACAAGCAAAAACAGTCAGATGCAAAACACAACTAAAATTTTATTTATCCACAACTTTGTACATAAGTTCATTACAGCAATTCAAAAAAAAAAAAAAAAAAAAAAAAAAAAAAAAAAAACACCAACAACACAAAACAAGAACAATTCCCTCATTCCTCCTCACTGGAGACGAGGTCTTCTTCTTCAATACCCTCATCCATGGGGGTTTGGGCCACATCGTCCTCACCAATTGTTACACTACTAAAGTCTAAGTCTGGGAACAGTTCTTCATCTCTACGTTTGAACATCTTCCAGCCACTGTCCCAGAATTCAGCCATTTCGTGTTTGTAGAAGTCTGACTGCTGGAAGCTCTCAATAACTTCTGCTTCAGTTCTGCCTCCTGCGGTCGTCCTCGATGGGCCCGCCCCCCCAGACTCTTGCCTAGCCAAGCTGCTAGCGACCGCAGCATCAACTGCCATCTGAAATTCAGCAGACCCTTTGAACTGCTCCACTGTTGCGACGCACAGATCGGGGTAAGCCGCCCTTTCAGAGGCTGCCTTCGCCCTCTCTTCGTCCAGCTTCTTCTGCAGGGTCGCCCTTTCAGACGCAGCCTTAGCCCTCTCTTCCGCCAACTTCTTCTCCAGGCTCTCCTTTTCCGCCGTCGCCTTGGCTCTCTCTGCTTCCCACTCCTTCTGAAGTCTCCCCCTCTCCTCTACTGCCTTGGCACGCTCGCCTTCCAGCTCCTTCTTCAGATCGCCAATCTTCACATCTGCCTCATCTTTCTGCCTGACCAGCTCTTCATTACTGCTCATTGCCTCTTCATGTCATTCGACTGCGACTGCGCAGGCTTTTTGGGCCTCATCCAACCTCTTCTGCTCGCCAGCCAGTTGGAACTCGAGCGACACAACCTGGCGGCGTGTGTCCTCCAGCTCCACCTTGACCGCTTGCAGATCAGCGTGGGCAGTCTCCTAACTCGCACTCTCCTTCTTCAACTTTGCAAGCTGAGTCTTGGCCTCATCTGCCTTGAGCTTCGCAGCCCCCGCCTTCCTCAGCAGAGCCCCTGCTAAGGTGGTTACCTCCATTAAGCAGAGCATAACCCCTCAGCAGCTCAGCCTCGTTGAATCTGGATGCTGAGCGCAGGGCTGCCTCTTCTATAATCCCACCAGCGGTCTGCCCCTGCCCTGGCTGGGCCTTCTTTTCCCTCCAGCCACCCAGCCACCGCACGAGCGTGGTAGATCGCTGTGGTCAGACTGACTCCCCCTCCTTGGGGTGCAGGACCCCCCTAGGGCTGTTCTTCCCTCCTTGGCCCAGGGCCAGTTGCCCCATCTTCTACTTGCCTTTCAGGGGCGGCCCTCACAACCCCTGCGGCGATCCCGCCACTACAGGAACCACTTACATGCCTTTGAGGCGATGTCTACCACTTCCGGGGCAATCACTTTCCTGGGTCTCCCCCACTTCCCCCCCCTCTGTCTCCTTGGCCATACTGGTTTCCTTTACCCTCGTCTCCCTCCTCCTCTTCTGGGCAGGCTCTTCTTCACTCCGCCTCACCCTCTTCTTCTTCTTCTTCACCATGCCCAACGCCTCCATCTCCTTCAAAGGGTCTATTGGGGGCGGTCGTGGCACAAATTCGCCTAAGTCTTTCTCTCCCAAGGGTTTGGGGCGAGGTCGAATCCTCTTCCTTGCAACCGGTTTTGGTGGTCGGTCAGCCTGGGACTCTTTGAATTTTTGGGCTTTCGCAAGGATGGTCTGATCCTCCGCCTCTTGAGCCCTTCTCCTCGTCTCCAACTCCGCTCGGTCGAGGTCCCCACTGCTCGGCTGTGGACCCAACCCTACCTCAAACAATGCAGACGGCTGAACGAGTTCGTCCCATTTGGCCCCTTCTTTCTCCCTTCACTCCTTTACCCTCTTCACCCTTTCCTCTGCTGCTGTTCCCAGCTTTGGCTCCATTGACTTGGTGGGCACCTTCCAAATGGTGCGCACTCTAACTCCTCCACTGGCAGACACATAGAAGCACCGTGGTCTCCACCCCTTGATCGACGACGGCAGCCCCGCCACCAGCCCTTTCCCTGCTGCTGCCTGCAGAATGACCCAAGTCTCTTGCTGCCCTGAGACCTTGTAGCATGCGAAGAATTCATCCACTGTCATGGCCGCCCCTTCGTTCGCCTTCGGCCAGGCACTTGCACAGGACAACAAGATCTTCCACGCATTGGGCATTAGTTGGCCCGGCGCCACCTTCAAACGATTTAGGACATCTACTACCACCTGCGGCAGGGGCAGCCTCAGTCCTCCTTTCAATGCCTCCTCATAAAGGGCAAACTGCCCTGGCCTGGCATCGGATGGCCTCTCCGTCGACATCGGCAACGACAACTCTATTTCGGCAGGCACCTGGTATTTTTCGCGAATAGACTCCAAATCCGCTGCAGTAACCGTTGATTTATCTGCCTTTGTATGCTAGTGATCAGGTTCTACCTAGTTGATTGGCTTTGGAGCTGCTATCATGGTGGAACTGTGGGATCATACAATCGACTCCCCTACCCTCTCCATCCTGTATTGCTGCGCTAACTCCACCGCATCATCATCTCCAAGTGGATCCACCCTGACATTCGCAGTTTCTTCTTGGGCCATTTCTATAGTATGTCTGCGAATCGCTTCGGAGGCAGGTGCAAGGAAATCGAAAAAGTGTTGCAGAGGTGTATCGTGAGCAACAAAGGAATTCACACTTGGAATATTTTGATTTTTCGTAAACAAGTAGGTGAATCAAATAATGCCAAAAGCCCACGGTTTGCCCGTATTCCAAGGATCCCAATTAATTTTCGCCAGTTGAAAACTTTTCAAAATCATCCGCCAAAACTGTCTTTCAACACCCATAATGACCTAACGTTTCATTTCTGATCCAACGCCTAATCTTCCCCTCCACGGGATGTTGCCACGTGTACGACCACGATCCACTGTCTCCTCCCCTTACCCTGTCTTTTCCACTTCAAATCACCACGTGACACGCCGCCTCTTGAGCCCCACGCCCCTCCACCTCACCCTTCGCAGTTGGCCCTCCTCATGGTCGGCCCTCCCGCCCGACCAACATTCGCGGTCGGCCCTCTTCGCGATCGCCCTCTTCACGGTCGGCCCTCCCGCTCGGCCAACCTCCATGGTCGCCCCTCCTCGTGGTCGACCTTTCTACTCGGCCAACATTCGCGGTCGACCCTCTTCGCAGTCGGCCCTTCCACTCGGTCACCTTGCACGGTCAGACCACCTCCCGGTCGGTTCACCCGCTCGGTCACCCCCGCCGTCGACCTCCATACTACCACTCCCAACACCCTCACATTCTTCATTACTATTCCCTTTGCTAGACTAAAGCTGCACTCGGGAATGGGGGACTACTGACGTGTACAAGCCCACAAAGGCCACGAATCACTATAAACAACCCAAGCCCATCACTTGGAGCCCAATACATAACCCAGCTGGTGAGGTTCAGAACAGCTAGAATCCAATATGGCATAAAGAGCCAATGACATTCGGTCACATGGCAGGTGAAGGACGAGCTACATGAGCAGACAAAGATCTGCAAAGTTATTGCCACTGCACATCACCATTAATGCAGCCCATTACAGCATTTATTACGACAACACCTCCCCGTCGGAACATGACCCCCTTACCCTGAACAAGGTAAGCTACAGCATAGACTTTCGGCGAGGAGGGCAGGTCGGAAGGGACAGCGAAATGATTACCAAAGGATATAAGCAAACGTTGAAGACAAGAACAAGGTTAAGCTTTCTATCTCTAAACTCTCCTTACACCCTACTTCTCCTTCTAACTTGCTCGTCGGAGGGTTCACTAGGGGACTACCCCGTTCCCCATTGGACTTGTTTGCAGGTAACCCGGTGGGCTTGATCAACTGGACGTGGACACTGAAGTGCTTGGACTTGTCCAACCCATTCACTTGGACAAACTGTATCATTATGGTGAAATTGTATTCCATTTGGTCCCACGAATATTTTGTTTGATTGGGCAGTCCATGATAATAGAGATATCTTACTGATAACTCCTTTTTTGAATTACATTGTTATGTGGGGGACAAATATGCCCTCACATCAATTATGGGCTGTTATGTTTTCATTTTTTTTATATGTAATCCCACGTTTGGTGGGGCGGGTGTAGGTGTGATAGTGTATTCCATTGGTACCTATGTTTGACGCCAACAGTGCTCAAAAAGAAAAACAGAGGGATCATACACCTTGGATGTGGGGAACCTTTGATAGGCTTTTGACTATTTGATGATGTGAATAATGAACCCTACCATTAACTATTTGATGATGTGAATAATGAACCCTACCTTTTTTAATTTAATAGTTTCTTATTTGATGATGTGAATTATAACAACAATTAGTTTGTAGGCATCTTGAACTACACTTCCTCTTGGACAGCGGCGGTCGACCAGTCGACGACGGGTTCGCAATCTGAAACGCCGACGACATCGAATGCTGCAGGCTGTCGGTGTCTCCCGTTAGAGATGATATGAACGAATTCGGCGGCGATGCCACCGCCGCGAAATTGATCGTCTTCGCTAACTCCTTCCGATCAATAGATCCGTTTTTCACTTGGTGATTGTGAGGAAGAGAAGGCAATCTCTGAATCGACTTCGGACAGTAAACTCTAGGAACCGAACCTTGCTTTTCCTTTACTGATCAATTCCCCATTAATTTAATGGTTCCAGACAATTTTAACATAAAAATATTATAAAATAATTTTAAAATATATTTCAATATTTTTTTTATTTTTTGATTGAGAGGAGGCCCTAAGGCCAAAACAGTACATTTTAATATTTTAAGAGTGCGAAGGGTGTTACTTTATTGAAATGACATTTATAGATTAATTATAATTAAAGAGAAAAATATCAAAATTAAATGTACATATGATAAGAGATAAGAGATGTGTATTGTAAGATTCTCCTTAAGACGATTTTTATTAAAGTATTGCTATTTAAAACAAAAAATTAATAATATAACAATTAGGATATTAAAAATAACACAATCTCCCTGGTATATTATTTAGTAATTAACTAATCATATCATTCACACATTATTAAATTAAAAAAATACAAGGTATTATAACTTGGGAAAATTATTCAATAATCTCATAATATCACGTGCCATGCTCCAAGCCAATCACTAATTACTTAGTCTCATGTTGTTCCTCTATCGTCAACATAAATCGTGGATCCCTACCCGTCTCTATTAATCAAAATCTTATAAAATATCACGTGTTCATATTTCAAGAATACTGAATAATCCTCCTATAACTTGTGATTTGGTAAAAAAAAATTGTACGTTACTTTTTTTAATTTAAAATTTTTTTGACTTGAAATTAAAAAATTCGTACCTATTTATATGCGATTTTACTCCCAAACGTAGCCTTAATTCGAAGTGACCTCGGATTTCTCCAACTGACTCCCCCCGGTTCAAGCCACCCACACACACCAAACACCGAAGACTAACCGGTGAACGATCGCAATCCAAGAAACCCTTCACTCCCAATTTCGTCTCACTTCGTGACGTTGCACCATCAGACCTCTCTCTCTCTCTCTCTCTCTCTCTCTCTTTCTCTTATCTACTTTTAATTAATTTTTTATTCAGAAGCCGTTTCTTAATCCGAATCAATTCTTCTTCAAGGCTTCAACCTCTGTGTGTGTGTGTGTGTGTGTGTGTGGAGATCAAATGATTGGGACTCGACGGTCGTGGCTTCAATGTTTGGCCTTGGCGTTGACATTACAGCTATCAGTAATCGCCGGCGAGTTCTTCAAGCCATTCAATGTTAGCTACGACCACCGAGCTCTGATCATCGATGGCAAGCGTCGGATGCTTAACTCCGCCGGACTTCACTACCCTCGCGCCACTCCTGAGGTACCCACAAATAAAATTCGACTTTTTAAATTTCAATCTTCATATTGAGTTTCTAATAATGATCATATGTCTTGTTTATGTTTAATTCAATTTCAATTTTATTATGTTTTGAATTGTCTGTTGTTAATCTGAGTAGTTTACTTTAAGTGGGTGATTATTCGGTAGTCCAGGAGTATGGCCACTTGGTACTCCATGTTAGTAGGATTTAGAGAACCTTCCCAATTTATGCTAATAAACAAATAGAAAGACAGGCTGTTCAATCTCGACGTATATGCTTGAGTGAAACTTGGGTTGTTTCTGGGAGACAAAAATTGGTTGACATTGGACAGGAATTTGAAAGGATCTCTGCATTTTGGATTTTTTTCATTTTCGTTTGGGATAGGAAAATATTTGTGGGAAATTTGAATAGACAGCATAATAAGTTTGCTAATTGAGAACAAATAAGAAATCAACACTCAAAAATTAATATTCTTCTTTAATGGGAAAAGGTGTGTTTTAGGTGAAATCTAAATAAAATATACTTATATTTCACTCTAGTTTCACACACTTTTTCCCTTTCCAAATCCCTCAACCAAACACAACATTAAAGGCAATGGAGCTGTTATAATATCAGAAGAAGTCAGAGCATTTAACTACTCCCATACCATCTCTAAGCCACATTGTAACCATGCATGATCTTGTGATTCTCTTCGTTCACAAGCTTTTTTCCAACCTTTATATATTTGGGAAATTATATAATAGATTTTAAATACCCATTATGAATGAGGTCATTGCCAGCATGTCCTAGGATAGAACCTTGTGTTGTGATTTTGCTATCACCAACCTCAACACCAACCCAGGAATGAGATGCACATCTAATGGTAGCCCTAAGGTTATGCATGTGGCAAAGCTAGACATGTCTGAGGTTGGTTTGTGTTAACCAGCCAATTGTTGAACCAATTTGTTTGCTTATTTTAGTCTATTTTAATTTTCTTTGTCTGTATCATCTGCTATTCTTATCTTTTATTGTTCTTTTTTTCACCATCCTTTTGTAGTTCGTATATTCTGTTATGCACTTATTTTCTTTGGAAAATATTATGCTTCCCTCAAGGTTCTTTAAGGTTTCTTCTGCATTTTTGGTTGTGAACTAATTATAAAGCCCAACTGATATATCTCAAATGGTGTTAGATGTGGCCTGATCTGATTGCTAAGAGCAAGGAAGGTGGGGCAGATGTCATCCAAACTTATACATTCTGGAATGGACATGAACCAGTCAGAGGACAGGTGCGGTAATTTTTTTTGCCATCCTATCTGAGGTAATAGCCTTGCATGGTCGAGTTCAACAAGTTAGATTTGTTTTACTAAATGATTTCTCTTATTTTTGACTTGTCTGCTCAGTATAATTTTGAAGGGAGATATGATCTCGTCAAGTTTGTGAAGCTAGTGGGATCTAGGGGACTCTATCTTCACCTTCGAATAGGTCCTTACGTCTGTGCCGAGTGGAATTTTGGGTCTCACCTTCTTTCTTATTCTAATTATACCAGTTCATTATTTTTTTTCTTCTTAAAACTTACAATTTAAACCGTGAAAGATGATACCTTTTCATTTTGTTACAATTCAACAAATTGTTGTCTGACCAAGAAAGTTCAGCTTCTTTAACTAATGATTGCAATAATTGTTAAGGTACTTAGAAGATGGTCTATCACTGTTATGTGTGTTATGTTGTGACAATAATCTGGTTCAGATGTGAAAAAGCAATAAATTCTGTTTGATGGTGCCAATCACTTGTGCCTCTTGACTTTAATTCTTTGTAAAAATAAGTTGAGCCAAGTACCATACCAAGCCTCATCCCTTTGTATGATGACAGCAAGAGGGGACCTTCTTTTCTTTTCCATACAATCCTTATTAACCACACTACATCTATTTTTGGGTATCTAGCTATGTTGTTAAAGGCTTGGGCATTTACCCTAATGGTTACAGGTTATAGATGGCTGGTGGTCTTGCCCTGGGTGCATTTATAAAAACTACTGAATATAGAAATCAAACCTTGAGCCTTTACCTTTGGGGTGGGAAGAGAGACCACTTATGGTAGCAGTTGATGGTTGGGAGTATAAAATATGCATGTATTATGTTATAGACAAATTTTTAAAAAAATGCAAAAATGTAAACATTTTAAAGCATTTTAGATTGTGCTATTATAGGTAAACTAGGGAAAAAATGGCAATATGCCATTATTGATTTATTCATTTGATGACATTGAGGCTATTAACCAGAGTTGATCTCACTACAGGCCATACCTTGCCAAGTAAACTTTTGCATAGATGGTGTAGCAAAAATTAAAAGTTTTATATTTTGTGGTAATGATACCTAAAAAAGATTATCTATCATTTTTGATATTATGAAAGAATATTTGAGATGACACCATTGTCCTCCTGATGAGGTTTATAAAGAGTTATATTATCAACAAAGTATTTTTAGGTCAATATTTCCTTATGTTAGATGAATGAACTTGCAGGGGCTTCCCTGTGTGGCTACGTGATGTGCCTGGCATAGTATTTCGAACAGACAATGCACCCTTCAAGGTAAAGCATGATCAAGAGCTTTGTTCTTTTTCACATTCACAAAGTTTGTTGCTTGATGCTTCTCGATTGTCTGTACTAAAACTTTTCATATTATTAAAGTTGATGTGATACTGTTACAAGAAAAGGAGGTTAAAATTTGTAGTGTTTGGTGATAAATGAGTTGTGTGATTGTAGTCATGCAGAGTACCTTTGCTTCAGTGGTACCTTTACTTTGTATTGGTTGTTTTGCTTAACAGATTGGCGAAACCTCATTTTATTGCAGGATGAGATGCAGCGGTTTGTTAAGAAGATTGTGGATCTGATGCGAGAAGAGATGCTCTTCTCTTGGCAAGGTGGTCCGATCATTATGTTGCAGGTTGTAGGATAATTCTTAACTTACAGACTGAAGTTAGTTAATATAATTAAATATATTTGAGGCACCTAGATAAACCTAGCTTGTTATACTCCTATGACATTGTAATCTAATTGACACGATTATGAGTTCCTTGACTTATTTATTGATTTTCTCCGAATTATATGAAAGGATATGAACATAATGACCAGGGTACTGCTGCTCAGTACTTTCATTTTTTCTTTCTAATACCCTTTTCCCAATCAGTGCCCCCCTGCCAACTGGGGAAAAGATAAATAATAATATTTTCTGTAAATTGACATGCCCTTACTGAAACGAAATTGTATCAGATTGAGAATGAATATGGGAATATGGAAAGCTCTTATGGTCAAAAAGGGAAGGACTACGTTAAATGGGCTGCTAAAATGGCTACTGGGCTTGGTGCTGGTGTACCATGGGTCATGTGCAAGCAAGTTGATGCTCCGGGAGATGTTGTAAATACTTGTTTCCTTTCATTTGGCATTTCAGTTTGTTCTTGCTATCGTAATACATTTAATTTTCATAAAGCAGTCGATAGACGGCTTCCTGATTTGATTGTTAGGTTTTATCTACAAAAATAGAATGCTACTTCAGTCCGTTTTATTTTTTTATTTTCCATTTATGCTCTCTCACAGATAGATACCTGCAATGAATACTATTGTGATGGTTACAAGCCAAATTCCTACAAGAAACCGACACTTTGGACGGAGAATTGGGATGGATGGTATGATCAATTTCTTACAGTGTCATTGGGTTCCTGATCATTCTGTTTGTGTTAATTTTGAGCCTACATGTTGCATGATTTCTTTGAAAATTTTGTCACCGAAAGATTTTTGCAATAATAAATAGGCTGGATCTTTTCCACACGGCTATCTATTGGAATCTTGTCTCAAATGAGTGGAGTATACATAGAAGGTTAAACTGTAGAATGAAGCAAAATTGTCAAATAATAGTTTTCTTCTAAGCCATTGTGGAATGCCTCTTTAACTTGCGAGGAAAGATAATTTCATTTTCTTGGAAATATTTTAAATTATTTCAAGATAACCATTATGAAACATGTTTCATAACCATCTAGAAAATAAGATCTCCAATGTTTTGTAGATATTACATGAAACCCGTTATCCATTGAGGTTCTTCATATATGTTGCTAACTTTTTCTTTTCTATATTAGTTTTGTAATTTGCTTTATCAGGTGTCATTTGAATGGTTTCTTGCAGCATTTCCTGCCTGTATTCTGGTCAAGTTTCCCATTTCTTGTTCTTGATATGACATTTTCACATTATATAAATTGGGTTATTTGTATAATGATGGGCTGAAATCTGATCACATATGAGAATATTTTTATAAATGTAAATCTATTTGGTAATTAAATTTTATAGGACATCTTGACAAGAGTCATAAGGCATCAAGACATGATTACATTGCCTCTCATTTGTGAAATATCCTATTCACATGGCAAATTAAAGAGGTTGAAGTCTGCAAGTCATGTATCTTTTGAATTAAGATTGATCATAAGGTATTGATTATTGCCTGTAAGAGAAAAAAGAGAAAAGGCAATGTCACGCCCCGAAAATAATCCCACATGACTATTACATCAACCCACTTCCAAAATGAGATATTAACCAATTTCATTTACAAAATTCCAAAATGTTTGCCAAAGTATCCTCACATGCCATTATACCTTTATTTACACACTGGTACATGAATCTATAGCATGTAAAATAAACAATCAAATCACAACGAATATGGCCCTCAAGGGCTTACAAGTTCCAAGGCAATAGCCCGGTTACACATATTGATCTCTCGGACCCAAACACATTAGCCCTTGGCTTACAAAAATATCACAACAAAATAAGAGTTAAACTACTCTTTTTCAAAACATTCCACGCCCTTGGCTGGGCGGGGTCACCACATCATTACTTGCACCAATTCCCATAGAGGTGAGCATAAAGCTCAGTAGAGATTTCTCACAAAGTATATACAGTTATGCCAATTCCATCAACGTTAAAAGAAATGCATATGTAATGCCATGCAAGTGCCAATAATGAAGGAGAATTTTATTTCACTGCACTATTTCAAAATCAACATGTTCTCAATAATATTTTGTAATCTTATCAATTTCAAACTTTCAATATTTAAATCAACAGGGGCGGTAAATACGACACTGGTAATCCCTAGGCTGGTGTCTGTAAGTAGACTCTATGAGTACTACCAACTGTCATTTTTACCGGTATTAACCGGAAGACTCGACACTTATCCGCGCGGCTTTCGGGTCTTTCACCCTGGACACTCAGGCCAACTTATCTAATTCATCTATACCCCTATCCGGACTTACCAACGTATTTACCCCATACACATTTCCATTAGTTCTCATCACAATAACATTTTTCGTCATGATGTAAATCTCTTCAATTTAGATTCACAATGCACAATGATAAATGAAGTAATATGCAATGCAATAATCTTTTCCATACCTCATAACATTTCTCCATTTTGAATATCTCTACAACAATGCCAACATTTACATTCTCATATTCTCCTTTCAATGTTCATCCACAAAATTAACATGTGTCATCAACATGTTACCACAATTCTCTTTTCACATATCCTAACAAATTAGTCTCTCCATGGCTACAAGTGACATATTTCAAATATAAATCCCTGATGTTTACAATTTTTTTCCACCATTTATGATATCCAACAATTTATCACACGCAAGCTTGCTTATTCAAATATTAGCAATAATATTTAAATAGCACCTCCTTCTCATACATCAAGAAAATTGCCATCTTGTTAAACATTGATGAAACACCTCTCATTTATCTTTTTAACACAAGTAAATTAGTAATTTCAAAGACATTTTCCATTTTACCAAAAATTCCCAATTTCTAGGGTTTTCATCATTAACAAACTATCATCATGTTCTAAGAGGAACTCCATCACACTATTTTTCATGAGTTTAATAGAAGAAAACCCTCAAGATAAAAGAAAAAGGTTAAGATATAAACCCACATTCAAAACTCTCTCTACATTTTGAATCAAAATCAATAAAATCAACACAAACTCAAGAACACTTTTAAATCAACAACAAATAGCAAAACTAGTATATATAACTCAAGAAATCCCTACCTCAAGCTTGTTGATGAAACGAGAGATGAAACCCTAGCCTCAAAGATGAGAGAAATTTCGGATCTCCACCACCCAAGTGAAGCCCTAACTTTGAATCTTCAAGATTTGAAGGAAGGAAATGGAGATCTTGACCCAAAAATTTGTAAAATCAAAGTGTTTTGAGGCTTGAGGAAGTTTTCTAGAGAGAAGGGAGAGAAATATAGGGTTTAGAGTGAGAGAGATATGTGTATAATGGGTGATAGATTTGGATCAAAACATTATAAAAAAACAAGGCACGGACTGCCCAGTTGGCCGCTCGTGTGGCCTTCTCCACCGCTCGAGCGCCCCACCTTGACCGCTCGTGCGGCCCATTTTCTCCGCTCGTGCGCTCTAGACAGAATGGAATTTCCTGGGTCTCAGCCTCCACCGCTCGAGCGGCCCAAGCCCAGCCACCCAAAAATTCCGCTTCGCTCCCTGCACTCCAGACTCACCCACGCATCCTCCGGAACAAGCGAAATTCAACACCAAACAGAAAAACACTAGAATTCCAATCTAGGGAACCATCTCGGACATTTCAAATCCAACGAAGGCAAATGGAGAACGAAGCGAAAGAAATAAAGAAAGAGAAAGGAAAGGAACCCGGCCGTCACAGGCAACTTGGGGTGGGGGACTGTAAAACATGGTTCAAGCATTCAGTTATTTGTGAAACAAAATCAAACTCAATTATGAGTATCTTCGTATCCAATAAACTTGATTTGGCAATCAATGTTCTTTTTCAGTGCTAGTTGTTTATATTACATGAGGGTCTATTGAATGCCGAGTCTCTTCTTGATGAAATGCCATTGTTATCCCTCCACTGCCTTCTTTTTTGCTTCCTGCTGTTCAAATTAAGGCAATTTCATCCCTCAAGGTTAAAATTTAAGCTGAGGGCTTATTCATACAAGTTGATAGGAAATTGATTCATCTACATGGGTTCTTTTTGAAGGTACACGGAGTGGGGTGGAACATGGCCACATAGACCTGCTGAAGACCTTGCATTTGCAATCGCTCGGTTTTTTGAACGTGGAGGGAGCTTTCAGAATTATTATATGGTAAATTAACTAAACAGACAAGTGCTTCAATAGCATGCATTCTAAGATGCAATACAATTAAAAATAGAATCAGATCATTGAACTGTGAATTTTTTTTTAAAAAAAAAATATATCTTTTGGCTAATTGATATTCAACATTTGTTAGGGTTAAAACAACTTTCCTTTGCTAGAATATTTTATATTAGTTACCATCAAAACTTGCATGATTTCCATGGTTTGCTCAGAAGATACAAGACACCCTAAAGGGCAAGTGAACCTTCTAAATTTATGAGAGCACCATATTTTATTTTGGTAATCATCAGTTACCAATGTATGATATACATATTTTTACGTATATATGTATTTCTCCTCACCCCTGCTTTAATACAAGGGGGAATGAGGATAGTGGACACAGTAGAGCCAAGAGCACTATGGAAAAATCCAAGCACCACCTTTGAAAGAGCACAACTTTTGAATGGATGATGGCATCTTATATACTCATGGCAGTCTTGTATCAGTGACAATGTGGGACAAGGCCACTGTTTTTCCAGCTAAGTATTAATATGATGGAAAGGCAGAAAGTCGAAACAGTAGAGTTAAGGACACTAAGGCACAATTCAAGCACAACCTCCAAAAAGACCTGTCTTTTGAAGGGGTGATGACGCATATGCTGCATATTGACCACCAAATGCATGGTTTCCCTGATTTGTGCTTGCAGTTTTTCGGTGGGACGAATTTTGGCCGTACTGCAGGGGGCCCAAACTATATTACTAGTTATGATTATGATGCTCCAATTGATGAATATGGTAAGTTAAAACTTTACTTAAGTAAGATAAAAAAAAAATTTGGGGTTAACGACTGATGTATAACTTGGATACAAATATATGGTTTAGTTGCTTATTCATATCACTATCAGCATTCTCATTGAAATGGTTGTTCACCAATCTCACTTTTTATCTCTTTATTTTTCGTACAGGATTACTAAGACAGCCAAAATGGGGGCACTTAAAGGATCTGCATGATGCTATAAAGCTTTGTGAACCTGCTCTTGTTGCTGTTGATTCACCTCAGTATATGAAATTGGGACCAAAGCAGGAGGTTTGTTTTAACTGCACGATCTACTTAACTATTAATGGCAAAGTTATCTTAGCTTCATTATTTTCGTTAGCTAGAAGTATCAAAAGATATATTGCAATTTCTATGATGTCAAGTTGTAGCCTCTGATGTTTTTCCTACTAGCATACTGTAGAGTTCAGCATCAAGCAAGACCCAATTTTGAAGTTCTAGGATTGGAATTTTCATTGTTGACTGTGTTTCTCACCTAATGATATGTGAAAAGAAAGCATTTCCATGCTCGTGGCATTGAGGTGACAGTGTTTCAATGCAGTTTGATGGTAGTGTAAATGTATAAAGCTCTTGAGATGAAATGATAAGTATCTGAACTTATCATTAGTATGGGTAATTTAAAAGCAGGCAGGCCTGTTAGTGTTTATTGTATACTGCAAATGAATAATTTAATTCCCCTAGGACATTCAAATTTGCAATAAATTTACAACCTGGTTTTGTTGTACTTAACCTAAAATAGCTAAGTAGTTATGCCATTTTTTTGGCAGATATACTAGAATTTTTTGATTGCTTTGGGCAGAGGGAACTTTGTTTTCTTCGTCGCAATTTATTTTTTTCGTGAAAATTGCCATTAGATATCTTATTCTTCCTGTCCTCCTTTACCCTTTCATTGTACTTCATTTTAGAAATTAACGCAATTGATATGACTAACTTCAGGCACATTTGTATGGTACAAATGTTCATAGTGAAGACCAGACCTTAACTTTGTCAGGAAATAAAAGCACCTGCTCAGCATTTCTTGCAAATATTGATGAACATAATGCGGCTGCTGTGACATTCTTTGGTCAAGTATATACTTTACCACCATGGTCAGTGAGTATATTGCCAGACTGCAGGAACACAGTTTTTAACACCGCCAAGGTTTGTTAGTATTTGTTATATTATGTGTATGAAAATTATACTGTTTACTGATCAACAATCAACAAGCAGCATGTCAGATAACCTTTGACGTATCGTATATCTACATATGTTCACACCAAGAATTTAGCAGTTATATTTACTTGATAGTTGATAGAGTGGTTATATGTAATTGGACATTCAATATTCATGTGAAGGCGGTGAATCAGCGATATAATATGCTATAGCTAATTTAATTTTTTGCATAGTATATTATTAACTGTAAATACATTATCAGATTTCCATATTATAATAAGCTATCTAATAGTCCTGCTTGTGGTTCTTACTATAGGAATTGTAAATATTTAGTTTCTGAGACACCTCTTGTCCTTTCAATATTTCGAGCAGGTTGGGGCTCAGACTTCCATTAAGACAACAGAGTTCAGTTCGCTTCTTTCTACAAATGTTTCTGTACTTCGACAATTACCGAGTCAGGTTGAAGTTACCTATATCTCAAAAACTTGGTTGACTGTTAAAGAGCCAATTGGTGCATGGGGTGAGGACAATTTCACTGTCCAAGGCATTTTGGAACATTTAAATGTGACGAAGGATCATTCTGATTATTTGTGGTATATGACCAGGTACATCTTTATCCAAGTCTTGCAGCTCGGTACATTAAGATCAAGCTGTATAAGTAGAAATATCATTTTTGTATTGGCAAATGTTTTTACAACTCATTTTCTAATACAACTTATTTTAGCTGATGCCTATTCTATATCTAACTGCAGAATATATGTTTCTGATGATGAAATCTCATTTTGGGATGAAAATTCAGTTGAGCCAGCACTTACAATTGATAGCATGCGTGACTTGGTGCGCATATTTATTAATGGGAAGCTTATAGGTACATTTAATTTTTATTTGTGTATCCCTTTCAGAATTCTCTTCGTTCTGGGACTGAAGTTCACTTATGCAAATAGGCTTCTCTTTTAATTTATTTTACTTTCTATACATCATTTCCCTTCCCTTGTCTTCTCTTGTTTTATGATCACTTTGTGCCTTTGTATGTGTGTCTATGTATACTTATAGACAAGATTTTTTTCTCTCACTATGTGATCTGTCTTTTGAAAGTGAAGGCAGTGCAGCTGGCCATTGGGTAAGGGTGGACCAACCTGTTCAGCTTAAGCAAGGATACAATGATTTGGTGTTATTATCTGAGACAATTGGCTTGCAGGTAATATTTCTTAGAGTGGGTTGTATCCCGAACCACTTTCTAAATAAAATATATTCTTGACTCTTCTTTCCAAGAAGGCTTATAGTGTTAAATTCTTTGTCATCTTTTGAAACTAGGATATGATGTGTAAAATATTCTTAGATGGAATTTTCGCATGTACCTGTCTAGTTAGATAGGGTGACCATTGGTTCAATAGTAAAACCTTGGCCTAATAACCTTGAGGTTATGGTTCAAGTCATGGGGCAACCACTTTGTGCACTATGCCAAAAGTTAGGTGTGTACTTAATCTTTCTCCTCCCAAACACACATTAATGTGTACTAATTGAACGTTGTCTTTTTACCTGTCTAGTTACATATTTAGGAATGTCAACTCTGATTTTGTATTTTGTTGGGTTTGAGCAAATTCTTTCATTTGCTTCTTCCTGAAAATTATACTATCTAATCATCAGGGGGTGGATTTTTCTTTCATAGAGTGAGGCAACAACCAATTGATTACCCAAATGTCTAATTATGTTAAGTATACCAATATCTTCATCACAATTCACAATAATCAAACTAAAATCTTGAACCAGAACCATCAATTTGATTTACTAGAAATAGAAACTAAACATTTGAGTCTACACGATATTACTTTTTCTCAAACCAAACCAAACCAAACCAAGCCTTAAGTCCCATCAAATGGGTTGGCTACATGAATCCTTATTCTCTACGCGGCCCTATCAAAGGGCATTTTGTTAGTCAAATTAAGTAGATTCATATCTCTATTTACAACGCTAACCAACGTTAATCTAGGCCTACCCCGTCCCCTAACACTTCTATCTACCGTTGCAGTATCGCATCTCTTCACTACTGCCTCTGTTGGTCTCCGTTGAATATGACCAAACCATCTCAATCGATTCTCTCTCAACTTATCTTCTATCGGTACTACTCCTACCCATTCTCGAATA
Organism: Camellia japonica; assembly: GCA_030407325.1. Classification (NCBI taxonomy): domain Eukaryota; kingdom Viridiplantae; phylum Streptophyta; class Magnoliopsida; order Ericales; family Theaceae; genus Camellia; species Camellia japonica. Next base: position 42,725,587 of record JAPPVO010000036.1, on the reverse strand, counting down.
TACTTATTCCTAATTCTGTCTTGTCTAGTCTTGCCACACATCACCTTAGCAGTCTCATCTCAGCCACACTCATCTTATCTATATGTTGATTCTTTGTTGCCCAACACTTTGTCCCATACAACATCGCTGGTCTAATAGCCATTCTATAGAACTTACCTTTAAGTCTAGTGGGTATTCATCTATCGCACAGTACCCCAGACGCACTTCTTCACCTACACCATCCCGCCTTAATCCTATGGGCCACATCCGCATCAATCTCCCCCGCTGTTATGATAATCGACCCTGAATAACGAAAATGTTCACTCTTAGATAGTTCTTGGTTCTCAATCTTTACTTCTCCTTTGCTTTCGTTGTTACTGTTACTAAATTTACGCTTCATGTACTCTGTCTTAGTTCTGCTTATCCGGAATCCTTTAGATTCAAGAGCTTTTCTCCAAATCTCCGTAGGATTAAATTTACTTTTTCCCAAATAAACAAAAAATTGAATAGATTAAAACCCAAAAGAGAAAACCACATATATGTAAACTTGTGTTAACAATTATTATTCTTATGGCTTGGCATGAGTAATTTGAAGTTAAAGAAATGTCTAAAAGATGATTCACAAAAATTCTCCTGGAGCCAAAATGGAAGCATAAGTGATGTTGGTCACAAAAATGACCCTTTCCTTATTAAAAGAACTTCGTCTGGTTATTTTAAAAGGTCAAAAAATGGAAAGAATATTGAGTTACCCAAAATGATTTTACAATTTCAGTGGGGTTTCTTGACCCCACTCAGGGACATGTAGCTCTGCCATGCTTATTGTCATTAGCTTGAGCTGGTTATGTGCTTATTACTGCGCCAATTCTCTTCAGTCTTATCTCTTTTCATGAATTGGAAATTACTTAATGCATTTTTTTTTTTTGCAGTGATATAGTCCTCCGAGAGATACTAATTCCATCTTTTTGTTCATACTCTTTCATTTATTATACAGAATTATGGTGCTTTCCTTGAGAAAGATGGGGCAGGATTTAAGTGTCCAATTAAGCTTACTGGGTTTAGAAATGGGGATATTGACCTCTCTAACTCATTATGGACCTATCAGGTACTTCTTTTTATGGATTCAGCAAAATTTTCCAATATGCAATCAGTCTGTTAGATACTTGTGTGTATAGAGTATCTTTTTAGTTGATTTCCGATGAATTAGTAAATGTAAGTTTTTATTAGCAAGCATGTTTGTTTCCATGTTGACTTCCAGTTTGCTAGAGAATGAACCTTTTAAAATATGTTTTAGTGACTTACTGGAAATGACAAATATGCAGGAATAAGACTGAAGCATCTTGCAAGATACATTGCAGTATTTTACTGTATTGTGATATATGGACCAATATTAAGTCTTATCTTGCTAGTCATGATAATCTTGCATTTTCTCTTTATCATGTTGCAATCATGTCAGATGTGGAGAACAATGCAATTAGGCTGATTTTGTGACATCTTGGCCAATGTTGTGAGCGTTGAATAGAACCCTAAACCTAGAAACTTTCAGTAACACTACCCCTCCACAAAAAGAATAAAAATAAATAAATAAATAAAATAATTGCAAACATAATTAAGTTTCTTAACCTGTCCTAGATCTGAAAAGTAGTGGTTTCAAATGCATCCTTGTGGCAAAGGTCAGATCTCTTTTTTGTTAATCCTGCAGACCATATTAAAACTTGCTCACTCCACTTTTATACCATATCAATTTGGTGTTCACACTGCATTCGGCATGCCTTTAATTATCATTTATGCAGGGCTATAGATGATGAACTTCATGTGCCTTAGCTCCAGAAAATACCATCATGACTTTGCCCAACAACAATTACTAACCTCCCATTTGTTCTCATATCTTGACTTTAGCTTTTGTAAAGAGGGGTAACTTTATATCATCATGAGCGTGGCCAGGCCCTCCTACTTGATTATTTATGTCCTGAAGAGTTTTACTTTTTGCTTCAGGTTGGGCTCAAGGGTGAGTTCATGAAAATTTATACCATTGACGAAAATGGAACGGCTGGATGGACTAATCTGACTCTTGATGCAATTCCATCCACTTTTTCCTGGTACAAGGTTAGTTTATTATTTTTCCAGACTTATTTTTGTCAAGACCAATATCAGGAATGGTTGTTTTCTATCTGCTTATTTGCTATATAACCCAAACTAAACCAAGCCTTAAGTCCCATCAAATAAGGTTGCTTATTTGCTGTATACAAGGTAAAATGCTCTAGGCATATTATTATATTATTGGGCACATCTTCATCATAGTTAATTTGATTCCATGGTATAACTGAAAGAACCTCATACCACTCTATTTATTTTTGCCTAACGAATACTGGCAGCTGATTCCACTCATCAAATGATCAATGTAAAGATTAGAAACCACTATATGATGTGTTTGATAGATCAAATACATTTAAATAAGGGTTTTAAGAGCCAAAACATGTTTGTTTAGTTCTTATGAGAAGAATACTGCTTCTTGAAGCCCTTTCACATGTCATGTGAAGGAACATTGATGACATTAGCCATTTGATTTTGATAAACTCACCATCCACATGGCACACTGGTAACTCTGCATCAACTCTGCTATCCCTCGTGTGAAAGGAGTATTGTTAGATGTCTTGTCATCAAAGCATAACCAACAAAAGAGATTTGGTTTTTATTTGGACAAAATCTATTATTCAGCCTCTTGGTGTGTAAGCATTTATTGTTTGAAGTACTCCATGGTAGCATTTATTTATAATCAACTTCGCTTTGCCTAGGGTGTGTAATAAATTATCCTTGAAGATGAAAACAAAAAACAAAAGACATGAAAAAAGGAAAAAAGGAAAAAAGGAAAAAAGGAAAATTTTCTGATGCCTTTATTTATCTGGTTCCCTTTGTTGTCCAATTAGACGTACTTCGATGCCCCTGTTGGGACGGAACCAGTTGCCCTTAATTTGGAGAGCATGGGGAAAGGCCAAGCATGGGTCAATGGCCACCATATAGGAAGATATTGGACTTTGGTTGCCCCAAAAGATGGATGCCAAGAGATTTGTGACTACCGCGGTACCTACAATTCAGATAAGTGCACAACAGGTTGCGGCAAGCCTACACAGATCTGGTAAACTTAAGTTTTGAAGAAATACAAAAGAAGTATTCCATGTCCAAGTTCTCTCTAATATATGTAAAGTAGTATGAATATCAAATTTGATCCAATGTTTCTTCCATTATATTTTGACAATCCTTCATATATAGATATGTTTCTTCCATGAAGCTGTTCTGACATAGCCATTGTTGATCAATCTCCAGGTACCATGTACCAAGATCCTGGTTACAAACATCAAATAATTTACTTGTTCTCTTTGAGGAAACAGGAGGGAACCCATTTCAGATTTCAATTCAGTCACATTCTACCGACACCATTTGTGCTCGAGTGTCGGAGTCCCATCATCCACCTCTCCGAATGTGGTCCCATCCAGATTTTGTCAATGGAAAAATATCAGCAAGTGAATTAATTCCTGAAATGAATCTACAGTGTGATGATGGGTATACGATCTCCTCCATAGAATTTGCTAGCTATGGAACTCCTGGGGGTAGCTGCCAAAAGTTTTCCAGAGGCAACTGCCATTCACCGAATTCATTGTCTGTGGTATCTCAGGTCAGTGATTTATATTTATGTGTCAAATTGCATACACGTGGCATCTTACTTGTGGATGACATCTGATTGTAAGTTTGAAGTCCATTTTAACCTTGAATGTAAGGAGGAACTACTTTGATCAATAGGATGCATAATAACATCTGTGGAACTAACTACGGCAGGGTAAGTTCAATTGATGAAGAACTAAGAGTAGTTATAGAGCTTTCTTCAGTTAATTATGAGACTTCTTGGAAACAATTAACATGTAGAGCTTCACTGAACTATTTGCTGCGTAAACAGTCTGCACTTAATAAAAAAACAAAAATAAAAAATAAACCTATTGTTCGGTCTGATTGACAGATACAAAGAATTTGACTGCTAAGGTTGCACTGGCCATGTTTGTTTACAGGCGTGGATAGCTGGACTGGATTGATATGGGTGTGGGTCCCACCCGTAGCTTGTTTGGTGTTGATTTGGGAGGGTGGATTGCTAGTGTGGAGGGTTTAGTAATCCCCCTCAGTAGAGGGATTAGCTTGGGTGAATTGAGTCTATTTTATATAAAAATTTTACTTTTTAAATTTTTTTTTACCGAGTGCACCGGTTTGTTTTAGTTTTTTTTAATATAGAAATGATTATTTATTTATTTTATATAAAAATAATTTAATAATCTCATCACTAACCATCTCCCACACTATTATCGAAACAAACACACTTTTACTTAATCCTCTTACTAACAATTCTCATATTAATAATCCCTTCACTAACCATCCCTTCATTAACAATCCTATCTAACCTAATCTGCCAAACAAATGCGGCCTTGTGTTTTAATTGTGGTTGGCTGTTTGTTACAGTGTTTAATGTGTAGCCAATTGCAGCATATGCTGCATCATGATTTTGGAGGGGTGCAGCCAATTGCATGCACACATTTGAGCAGAGATTTATCTAGAAAAAAATAGCTGTTTTATTAGTGGCTATATACTGATATATGCATATTAGTCTAATGAAGCTTTTCTTACTGTTCTTTCAGGCATGTCAAGGAAGAAATAATTGCTCTGTCGGAATTTCTAATGCTGTGTTTGGAGGTGACCCTTGTCACGGCACAGTCAAGACTTTAGCTGTCGAGGCGAAATGCGTGCCATCATCGACCATCGGTTTCTCAGCTGTGGAGTGATGAGCAGCTGATGTAACGAATGGAGCTCTCACGGCTTTAATGGATGGGGACAGATTCATGCCAACATAGATGGTATTCTATTTCATAAGAAAGTTGGGAACAACATAGATTGGATTCAAATTTGTCTTTTTTTGTTCTGTAACGTGTTAAATAAAATGTATAAATTTTCATTATTAGGTGTGCAAATTCTCTCTAGTCCACTACTCATGGGTGAGTCCCTTTTCAAAATTTGAGTTCAATTTGTAGACTTGTGTGTAAGTTATTCAATAAAAAAAAATTTTAATTAATTAATTAATTAATTAATATAATAATTATAATTATATAATTTTATCATATTTGTTTTAAAAATGAATAACAAATAATAGCATAATTTTTTAAGTCAAGTATAATAAAATCATGTACTGTTATATTTATTACGAGTGGTGTTTGGTTTGTGTTTTGAGGTAAATTTAAAAAAAAAAAAAAAATTAGAGAGAGAGTTTAGAAGTTTTTTTTTGGTTTGTTTGGTTATATATTTTAAAAATAATTTGGAGTTAGGGAGTTTGGGATGATTTGATATTTTGTTGTAGTTGAGTGGATGTGTGTGAAGAAAAAAGTGATTGAGAAGGAGAAATGAGAGAAAAAAAGTGATTGATTGATGTATAGGAGATAGTGATTTTGGAAAATTTAAATCAAATAAAATTTTGAAATTTTTTTTCAAAAGAGTTGTGATTCGGACCTCGAAAATGGCTTGCCCCGAATGCCCCAAACCACGAAACGACATCATTTCATGGTTTTCATTTTTTTTTTTTTTTTCAGCAGAACGAACGAAGAAGAAGACGGAGGGGGAGGGGGAGGGGGACTGGAGGGGGCCTAAACAATGGGCTGGAGGCGGGAGGTGCGGCGTGCGGCGATGGCGGAGGCGACGAGCAGAGGCGGCGATCGGCGATCGGATCGGCGACGGATCGGAGACGACGGCGACGGCGACCTCTCCCTCTCCCTCTCTCCCTCTCCCTCTCCCTCTTTCTCTGCTTCCAGTCGAAAATGGCGTCCAAAAATGGCAGGAAAAAAAAAAATTTTAATGCCCAAAACGACGTCGTTTTGAGCATTAGGGGCATTCAGGACACCACAAATTCGAGGTACAAAACAATTTTCTTTTCAAAAATTATATCTTGAGCAAGTCCTAAATGTTTTCTTTTGATCCGCACGTAAAGCCTTATAAGGTTGAACAACTAGGATTACCCAAGTGGGCCACATGCACCAGTTTTCTTTTGATCCGCACGTAAAGCCTTATAAGATTGAACAACTAGGATTACCTAAGTGGGCCACATGCCCACGGGTATAAACAATGACCAATTGTAATGTACGATGGAAACGGTGATTCCATTTACACTGAAATAAAATTTAATACGTTCCAATTAAAATTTTAAAATTTGAGTTTTTATTATATCTTAATGTAATAAAAACAATACATATTAAATTTTAAAATAAATTATTATTTTTTTATGGTACATCCAAATCATTTATAGGTATTTTTTATATTTAACTATCTTTATCTTTTTTTTCAAATTTCAATTATTTTTTCAACTCCCTCCTCACTCTAAAACTCTAATTCACCTTATTAAAAAATCACCATTATCATAAACATCATTATTTCTTATTGTTTTATTATTTATAATTGAAAAAAAAAAAAAATCAAACTATAAAATATATATATATATATATGTATTTTTTGTTAGAACGAGATCAAAGATATTATAGATAGTTGAAACACAATACAAAGCACCACCCTCTCTCCTCAAAGAGTCCAACAATCACGAAGGAGGGACACCCTCCCGAGTACAGCACTCATTTCCATTAATTTCAAACTTAGCCATCAAATGAACAATTTTATTCCCAACCTTTTTGCCATAGCACATCTAGTCACATTCCTAATGAAGCAAATCATGAATAAGCATACCCAGCCTCTGCTCCACCTCCTTGACCCCATTTACCATGTCAACAGTTAATATTAATGGATTTAATTGATATTGTGGAGGCACCATGCTTTTCAAAGTGATGTAATTTAAGGTTTTTGATTTATTTATTATTTGAGTGTAATTTGGGGAAAAAAATAATAGGGTGTATTGAAAATAAATTATAATCCTAAATAATCTAATAGGGTGTATTAAGAAATTGATCATACTTAATGACCTTTTGGGTGTAAATAAAATCCCCGATGAAAACTGACTAAAATTTTATTTATACAAAATTTTCTCACACCCATTTTCTTTTTACACAATTCAAATTTCTATTTCATCTATTTACTATCCTTATAATTTCAAAACTAATCTCACCCCTAACACTAAACCCTAATCCACATCAATCATTATCTTTGCTATCTGATTTGTTCGGTTGGAACAAACTTGATTTTCAGCCATTTTCGGGCAACCGAACAAATCAGATTTGTTCGGCTAAAAGATCCAAATTAATTCAGATCCGTAACTTGCATTCCAATAATACCCAAAACAAGAGGTTACATTCTGGCTTCTAAAAAACATTGGGGATCCATATTGAGGCTTGTTTGGCTGATGAACAAGTAACAGAGAAACCAAAAATTACACATCTCGGAGTTTTGCTCATTGCATATAACAGGAAATACAAAGTGAAGGAAAAAACTACACACAAGAGGGTGGGGGAAGCATAAGATGTTTTCCCTAACCTTTTTGTCTCCTCACTTATCACTGAAAGCACACAACAAAGAATGCATGTACTTGAATGTTCACTCTATATATATAACACAATTTTCAAAGTCCCCATGTACTTTTGATTTCATCTTCTGCCCCATGGAAAGCAGCAACAGCTCTGTGTGAGAGAGAGAGATTGGGTTAGGAAAGTTGCATAACAACTTAACTATAAATGCGGATGATTAATGCTATACAAGTGCAATTTATATACAAATTTTTCATATATCCATTCAACTGAAATCGAAAGCCTATCACTGTGATTCATAATATCAAAAATGTCACCCCACACCCCACTCCATATAAGATTTATGTATAGAAATTCTATTTTCTTAGCATTTACTAAATGGGCTTTTTAAATAGAGAGTTTTTCTCCACTGCAATTGTTGCAATTGATTAATGACAAAAAATTACTAATTTTCACATGATCTAAATACCATAATGTCTCGGCTATGTGATTGTGATTGCAATTGCAACAACTAGGAATTGAAAACTTAATAGATGGGACTCACAGACCTTGGAATTGTCATTCCCATATTGCTTCTGCCCAGTGGAATTAGAGGTCTCGGTTGCAATGCCAGGAACCTTTCCTTCCCCAATCTGTTTCTCCTCTCGCACTTTGTTGAATATGTGAGAATAACGTTCGGCTGAAGTGGGGTCACTCTCGTCCCAGTCACCAAATTTGGGAACCACAGGACTGTGATCGGCCTGCCACATCAAACAAGCATCACATGCCTTCAAATTAAGCAATAACATATTTTCTATGTATGGGGATCTCTTGTAATAATAAAAAAAGAAAAGAGAAGAAAAATTGTATAAAGATCACCACTGAGTAGAGAAAATTTAAGGCACTATGTAGGAAACTTTGGCTGCTTGGAGTGTCCAACATGTTATTCTAAGTTGCTATTTCCTCAAACTCTTCCATGGATCCAATTGATAGTTAAAAGACTTGCTTAACCTCTTTGAAAATAGCCAAAGCAATGTTATGCTCTGCTAATTAAGGGCAAGAGAAGACAGAAAACCAATTTCCAGAAGTCACCAGCGATCTTTTAAATTTTGTAACTTAGATATCTGATTCAATTAACCATTTAAAGCCACACAAAATTGCCCCAAGGTAAGAAATAATTGAAATGATTCTTTACGAGCAGAGTTTACAAAGCATTCTTCACTAGTCAAAAGTTTCTCCATGCTGCCCTCTTGTCATATCTAATCTTCCATTTGATTGCTAAGAAGCTTGATAAAGAGAACTTGGAACGTTCCAGCAGATATTAGCCATCATATCCAAGTTTTCTTTTCTTTTCCAACAATTTCTCAGCAATCAATCAGAGCATTCAAATGAACATGTAGAATTAATTCTCTAATAAGAATTACATAGGCACATGCACATGTGAGCACTGGTGCAAATTGAGAATTTAGATAATGAGATATCAGGGAAAGAATAATTTACAGTGTCGTCTCCTCGAGTAACTGATCTCAATCGGGATCTTCCAGGAGTGGAGGGAGATAGTCCATGGCTGCCTTCAGATGAACCCTTCTTTTCCAACGAAGGAGAAGAAACTCCACTGACTTTACGTCCAACCCTTGCCTGGTAATGAGGGTGCAGCGGTGAGTGATCAATGCTGCGATCAGAACCTGCACTTTTCCGTGTAACCCTTTTTGGGGTTTCACCAGGGCTTGTGCCACCGTGAGAAGTTTGACCTACGGTGTCAATGTGCAATGGAGAATCAGTTAGTCTCCGTATCTTGACATCTTCGTGACTTGTCCTCAGCTCATGCTTTGATGTTATTGCTTCTGTGTCCATTTGGCCCTTCAATTCGGCTTCTTGTTGTGGAGGGGCTCGAACTGGAGGTGTATTATCCCGAGGGCCATTTGGGTTCTTCCTTCCACCACCTTTAGGCTTTCTTTTATTCTCAAAATATTCTGTATAAGAAACGTTTTCTTCACTTTCCCAGTTGCCAAACTTTGGCGCTTGTGAGTGTTGCTGCAAGTAAAAAGGTTGTTAAACAAACACATACATACATGATCCATTAAATCAAATTGAAACTCCATGAGAGGAATAAGAGATAGACAATGAAGTGATCCTTACATAAGGAATGTTCTCCCATTCCCCATGAGACAAGAAAATTGTGAAAAATGAGCAATACCTACAGACCTTAAAACTAGCACCCACCTTACTATTAAGTATAACAGACAAATTGCAAGAGGACAAGTAACCCTGAATAGATTTTCTCCAGTTAACTCCATAACCTTTCTTTTGCAAGACAAAATCCAGATTACTTGGCCAGTAAGTTTTCTTCGTCGCCTAGTTTGTCTCCTACAAACATATGTAATGTATTGGCTTGTTCTAATCAACAGAATCAACGACCCTAGAGCTTATTTTCTTTGAAATCCATAATATGATGCAAAAATAGCCAAGGTACTATCCTTGGTGCACTGCTTCACAGCCCTCAAACTACTTGATCTCCTTGTTTATGTTAGATTCTCAAATCCTTACTCTCCTTTAATCCTTTTTAATACACCAAGCATAATATTTCTTTGCAAACAACACATTTCAAATCAGATATCAAAGCCATGCTCATCATTGGAGCTAAACTAAGCAATCTATCATCAATTTTCTATTTATCCACAAAATGATTTTAAATGCCTTGTCCAAGTATTAAACCTAAGACTAATCAAATCTATTCAGTAAGTTGGTTGTTGAATGCGAAGCCAAAATCCCCAATAGGATGGGGGAGATCTTCGTCCAGACCCACCATTTCTTTTCTTCCTTGCCTTCCTATACAACCAAAATACACACACACACACACACTCTTTCTTCTCCCAAGACAAAGCAAATGGATGTTTAAAAAATCCAAAAATGCCCAATATTTAGAAGTGCATGCTTGATTTACATCAAATAATTGCTCTATTTTTTTCAACCTTCCATCTTTGCATTTTCTGTTTCACAGAACAATATATCACTTCTCATATCTAAACTATCAAAAAAGATTTTTTATATAATAAAAAGAGAGAGAGAGAGAGAGAGAGAGAGAGAGAGAGAGAGGGAGAAGAAAATCAAAACAGTGAATCAGCAACCAAGCAAAAGCCAATGTTAAATCAGCAAAAAGTATCATAACCAATATCCTTAGCAATTGCAATCAGAACTACACAATTCATTCAACCAATTCATGACCCAGTCTTAAAAAATTATTAATAATTGTAATAAGAACCCATGGTACAATACAAGTATCAAATCAACCTAATTTCTGTGTACCTATCTAATCAATCTAGTTTTCTCTGTTCCCATCCAACATTTTGCACCAATACATCAACCACCAAATGAAACCCAAACACTTCAAATCTAATAAGAATCTATGAGCATCCGAAATTTGAGGAAAACCAAGCATAAACAGAAGAAACAATCCAAAAAGAAGACATTTTGCACCATTAAATCTTAAAAGTTCAATCTCAATGTTGCAATTTAGTGGATTCAAAACAAGAATATGACAGATTAAAAAAAAAAAGGATTAGGAAAGAGTAAAAACTCACTGCCATTACGAAACCCAAAAAGTGGCAAAGGGGAAGAACTCTGAGTAGATTCAATTGATACCCAACCCAGAAAAGAGAGAGAGAGAGCAGTGATTGGTTGACTGATGCAACCATTGACAATTGACCTGTCATGTCACTCTTCAAGACACCATTCCTCGAAAAGTCAAGCACACGTGCTGTTGGTATTTTTACAAGCTGTTGTGATGAGGGGAGGGTGTGAATCCGGAGCTTGGCGTGTAATGATTGGTGTGAGTAAAAATATGTAATTTTTAAGATAAATTACAAATATATCTCTTACTATTTATTTAAAACATAAATTATTTTTTATAATTTTAAAAATTATAAATATTTCTTACCAGATTTTTTTATTTTACAAAATTAACAAAAATAAATAAATTTTTTAACTATTCTCCTATATAATTATTAATTAAAATATATTTTTGATATCATTAAAAATTATTAATTGATTTAATAATTTATTAATAAAGAAGATAATTTGTTATGAGATTAAAATTTTTAAGAGGCATTATATAATTTTTAAAATTATAAGAGATAATTTATATTTTAAGTAAATCTTAAAAATTGTAATTTATCCTAATTTTTAATGCTAAAAAACTAGGGCACTTGCATCATAAATTTAATTAATTTAATCTTTTGGGTCGGACCACAACAATTTAAATATTATATTATTCTTATCTATATGTGTCTATCTATTCATTATTTTATTTATCGTTCACCTAATTAATCTATCTGTTCATATTAATAGCACCACCAGCCACTGTTGGACACCTCTAGTGACAGACAGTGGCGACCGTGGATAAAAATAAAAAATTTATCATTTAAAATAATAATTTATCTTTCTCACCAAACAATTTCATTAATTATATTCTTACAACCAGACAAAACAATCCTTAAACCTAATCCCAAACACCCTGTCAACAATTTTTCATATATATTCTCTTCCTATTTATGTAATTGTTTGTTTATCTCGGCCATATTTGGTTTGGTTTTTACAAAATTATTTTAAAGTTACTTTGGTTTGGTTTGGTTTTTCAAAGTTAGTTTTGTGAAAAAAAATGAAAAAATCAGAAGTATTAATCATTTTTATATATTTTATCTACAAGAGCAAAATAATTTATAAAAGTTTTTAAATGTTTTTTTGATGTTTATTTTTATCAAATTAATTTATATTTATATTATATATATATATTAATTTCAGAAAATTAAACCCAAGGTAACCTGTGGTCCAATCAAATTCATGGCCTACTAGACTTTGCTCACCTGCTGGTGATTTAATCACAACTAATAACAGAATCACATCATCACACAGCAATACAATAACTAACTAACTGTAACAGTTTCACTATCAGAACCATACACATCATCCGTAACTTGTGAGTACATCTACCACCGTCCATTTATGCACTACACAATCTCAAATCACCGCCTCAAAAAATTTCAACGGTATCTGATTTAATCATGACCTAAATGGACCACACCAAAGAATCCACATAACATCTCTCCCCTTTTCCCTCCATTCCCAGCTCTTCAAATACTCTCTCTCTCTTCATTTTCAATCTCTCTGAAGAAATGGCTTTTGCAGTGAGTGTGTTGGTTTTGCTAATGGCAGCTCTGATAATTTCCGTTCGATCTCTGAGTGTTTCGCGCAACAATCACCGCTACAAGAAAGGAGATCGCATCCCACTCTTCGCTAACACAGTTTATCCACTGAATAATAAATGGTAATTGTTTCGATTCTCTGTCAAAGCTCTAGTACTCATTCCATGTTCTTGACCTTGATTGTTGTTTCATTGGAATTAGTACTCTGTTTTCTGAATCTGTAACTCTGTCACATATGTATCTAATTTGATTTATTTCTGAATCTATCATTCTGTCATATATGTAGCTAGCTAATTTTGTTCTTTTCTTGAAGACTATCAAAGTGAAATTTTCAAGAACTCAAGAATTATCTATAATTATTAGCAAAAATCTTTGTGTGTGTGTGTGTGTTTGTCTTGATCATATTTGGATTAAGATTGCTTAATCAGAGCATTAATTACTTCTTCTGGCCTATGCCTGATTTGGATTCTTGATCATGCTTTGCAATTAGGTTTACTCACATTCATATTTGTTGATTTTAAGGAATTTTTCTTCACAACTGTGGTCAGTAACAAACTTCTTGATTTTGAGAGTAGTATTCAGAAGAAAAGATTTTTTTTAGAATTACCTTTGCTTTCCATCCTTTTTGATTGGCGCAGATTGTCTCATTGTGTGTATGTCTGTGTGTATGCTTTTATTTGGAACAAGTTGAAGCTCCTTTAAATTATGTATATTTATTGAACAAGACAATTGGTTTTCTCAAATTGAGGAACAAAAGACGTCACTATTTTGGATTTCAATATACACAAGAAGCAAGAAAATCAGATTAATTCATGCTATAGTATAATAGTAACCAATAAATGGGTAAAAGGTATGCCCAACCTTAGTTCACTCCCTTCAAACATAACTAAGTATGAACAATTTGATATTTTACTATTTTTTCATTATTTATTCTGCTTCCTGACAAGTATATGTCCACACCCACGTATGGAAACTACTGGATGTGCGACGCCGACAAGTATTCTAAAAAATACAAAACTCATTGCATGTAGAAAAAGCGGTTTGGTAGCAGCTGAATTGATGGGAAATTTAAACTCATACAATTCAATACTCATCCATTTGAAGTCTTCGTTCAACTTAATAAAATTTAGGCATCATTTGCTTTTATGCTTTTATCTCTTCTTCTTCTTCTTCATTTTAATTAATCAAAGTGTTTTTGTTCTTGCAGTGAGGCATTCCCATACTACAAACTGCCCTTCTGCCCCCCAGGATGTAAGAAATTAAATTTAAGGAAAATTGTTAGTGTTTTAGACATGTATGCTGCTAAATATTTGCTACCTATTTGACAAATAAGTATGCCTTCAATATTGACTGCCCAACAAAAGAGCCATATTCTTCAGATTTACATGAGTTTAATACTTAGTAGGCATAGAATATACCATATATATCAAATTATGAATGTCTTCAAAAGCCGTGTATATGTGTGTTTCTATGCGCATCAAAATTTTATTGAATTTTATCCGAAGGACCTGCAGAGTACTTAGAGTGACAACAATTTGAGTTTATGTATTGCAGCTCCAATAACAAATAGGACAAAATCCTTGGAAGAGGTATTAGAAGGTGACTGCTTCACCAATACTCTATACCAGCTAAATTTTAAGGTGGAGAAAATTGAGGAAACACTTTGTGAGAAGAACCTGAGCAAAGAAGAAGTTGAGAAGTTTAGACATGCAGTCCGCAATAACTTTGAATACAAGATGTACCATAACAACATCCAGATGCGGGGTAAAGTAGGGAACGTTGGAGAATATTCAACTCTTAGGTATTATCTTACGACACATATCGATTTCCATGCCTATTACTTCAGGGACCGAGTCGAGGACATATACATCACAAGTGACTACCTTACTGGAGCTGATATAAGTGATGATGCTGCTGTCAAAGTCAATTTCACTTATTCAGTCTTCTGGAATAAATTCAAATTTCAGTCAGCTGATTCTATCTTCTCGAATAAAACCTCAAGTGACTTTGTGTGGCCCACAAAGAAGCAAGGACAATGGTTTTCCATTTGGCCAGTCCTTACTTTCACCATTGTCATCTGGGTTGTAGTGCTTTTTCAAGTGACTATGCCACACCTTAGGAGTTATCTCAATTGGTATTTCACCTTGTTCTTCACCTTATGGTTGCACAGGTTTCAAGCATATTAGTAGTAATCTGTCAGCTTATGTTGTAGCTATCAAACTGCAGGTATTTGATAATTTCAGCACACATTCATGGTGATGGATGCAGATGTCCTCCGTACACCTCCCTACTTGGTGCCATTCTGGGTATCGGCACTCAGCAATTGATTCTGTAAGCTATCCTAAATAATTTTTCTATGAAGGCACTTAATTAGTAATAGCATCCAAAAACTATTTAATCATTAAAAGATTGTGAACAGTGGTTGCGTTTAACCCGTACCCCATGGGATGCACAACACACTAATCTAACTTATCCATAATGGGCATGACTTCTCCATTGCTTCCATATTCGATCCTTTGAGGGCTATGGTATGGATTGATGCATGAGTGGCATATTCTTTGTAGATTCTTGTCAAAAGATATCTAGCAGAATATCAGTATATTGGTTTTTTGGATATGGAATTCAGTTCATGTTTATGACATGTCTGAAATGGGTTGCATGTGTCTTTCTATATAGGCTTCTTCTGTAAGCACCTGCTAGTTAGCTCTTGTTTTAGCTCTTACTAGAAATTTTACTTATCTCTATCATTCTTGTGATGTTTTTTTTTTTATTATCAGAGTCTGCATCCTATTCGGACTGGCATATAGAGGTGCTTTGTATCCCTGCAATTACGATGACCTGTCTAAAAGGATTCTTCCGATATATTCCGTCACATCTGTGGTTTCTGGATATGTAGCAACTTCATTTCACACTGGTTACACTACAATTGGATGGGTGACAGTTTTAATTATTCCGTATATAATTTATTTCCTTCTCTATTTCATTCCCTTATCTTTTCTAATGAGGCGACAAAAATAATGATTTGTGCAGGATGAATGTCTTCATCAGACTTGGTTGTTGTACCTTCTCCCAGTCTACCTAACATTCCTAGTCTTTAATATATTAGCACTAGGAATTCTTGGGACCTCAGATCTAGCTCAATTAGGCACCATGGTTCATGTTCTTTTTCAAATTGGGACAATGGCATTTTTATGTCTGGGCGGGATCATCGGGTATGCTTTTAGACCTTCACTTCAATCCCCTTGTGGTACCAGCAGAATCCCAAGTTTGGTTCCTCAGCTATCTTGGTACCTGAAGACACCTGCTCAGATGTTTCTCGGAGGCCTTTTACCTTTCATGTTCATTTTCCGGAATATGGACATCTTATATGCAGGACTATGGAAACATAAAGTCTGTGGTGCCTTCAACACTTTGTTTACAGACTTCATTATACTCATCTTCACAACTATTATTGTGGGTATTGTTTTTACTGCGATCCAACTTTCCAAAAGAGATCAACAATGGTGGTGGAGGTATTTCTCTAACAAATAAAGATCTACCCCTTTTTTTGTTGATCAAAAGAGTAGTTTTTTCCCAAAATTTTTTACAGGCTGCTCTGTCAATGTCATATCAGATTTGTAGGTAATTCAATAGACACCAACAATCACTGGTACAGCATGTTTTCCAAAAACTGATTTCCTTGTGCTATATGACATTTACAGGTCTGTGTTTCGTGGGGGCTCAACTGCCATTTTCATGTATGCTTATGGTATCTACTTCTATCTCAAAGCAAACATGCATCTCGAAGAGCGGATGCTGATCCTCTTTCTGGGCTATAATGCTTGCATATGCTATGGTTTATTCCTGATACTTGGAACCATCGGCTTCCACTCTTCTTCGCTTGTTTTTCGCCACATGTATAGGGAAGTCCTAAAGAATGACTGATTGATGACGCATTTTCATTATCAAGTGTTCCACTGAGAATATATAGCTCATTCATTCATTGTTTCTCAAAATTCAGACACACTCAGCAAGCTTTGCCATCGGTGAACTAGCTAGGGACTGCAGCTTTTGAATCTTTTATAGAATGTGTTGGTTGTATAATAGATATAAGAACCTGAATTGTGTACAAACTTGCTTTGGCTATAATAGATATAATAAAAGCTGTACAAATTTACTTGCTTCTTGAATTGTGTACAAACTTGCTTTGGCTATAATAGATATAATAAAAGCTGTAAAATTTTACTTGCCTCTACTATCAATCAGTTTTTGTGTGTAATAAATATTGACAAATATATGCACACAAACATAATATTACAAGAAAGATTATTCAGCTGTGGCATTGATTATCTATTTCAGATGCTGAGGAATTGCTGAAGAATCTAACTCCTTTTGGAATCTAATAAATTTGTATGACTCCACTGGTTGCTTCATACTTGTTAGTGTGTATGTTTTGCATTTGTGGGACTTGCAGAAGAAAGAAATTTTTTTAAGTAATTTTGGATATTTAATGGGCCAGATTTGTCACGATCCAAATCCAGTACTATGCTACACTATGCAGCACTGTGCAACACACCATGTGGTACCACATGGCACCCACGCCTCCCACGAGACTTCTGAATCAATTGAATATGTTTTCCCAAATTCGACTATGGGCCAAAAAAATGTTACAGTCATATTTTTTTTTTCAAAGATTAAATAAATATATTTTGGGGTGTCACGAGATTAAAGTTACAAAAAGGGAGTTGTTATGGGTCGGTATGAGCACCTCGCTCCACTCTAAAGAAACTTGTAGGAACTGACAGCACCAGATAGTGCTACAGAATAATCAATGTAAACAAATTAGAAGACTTTCATAACTTAAGCAATTACATGCACAATAAAAAAATTATAACAATAGTAGTAGCTCAAACATACACACAAGTTGAACACGAATACACGGTACACCCCAAGAACAAATATAAGTCAATGGAATCACCGTGGTTTCAATATGATCTTCAATAGAGGAGTTACAAGAGTCTCTAGGAGAGGAATTAACAATGGGGGAGGGGACTGGATTGGGGTTAGCAGCAGGAGAGGAAGGTTGCATTGGGGCTTCGTGGAAGGGGAGGGGGCTAAGGGGGTCATAGCAAAGAAGCGCAGCGATGGGGATAGGGGTTGAGAAAGGTTGGTCAGAGCTGAGGATGGTTGGCTAAAGCTAGGAAGGGGATGATCGGAGCTAGGGTTAGGGTTTTGTCATTTTTGTAATTTAATTTAGCGGTAAAATGGTATTACAAAAATTGAAAAATAAGTTATCCAATAAACACTTTGGGATGCATTTAGAGGCTTTTCTGGGGTTGAAGTGTAATTACCACTAAAAATATTCTAAATTTTGTATAAGTGGTCCAATCAAATTGCAGGGATTACCAAACTCGCTCATCCCCTTGTGACTGAATGACCACTAGTTACTGATATCTATTGTGAAAAGTTTTGGACACTATGTAACAGCAATACAATAAC
Organism: Camellia japonica; assembly: GCA_030407325.1. Classification (NCBI taxonomy): domain Eukaryota; kingdom Viridiplantae; phylum Streptophyta; class Magnoliopsida; order Ericales; family Theaceae; genus Camellia; species Camellia japonica. The sequence continues at coordinate 42,707,460 of JAPPVO010000036.1, read as the reverse complement.
TAACTAACTAACTATAACCGTCTCACAACTATCAGTACCATACACATCATCCACAACTTGTGAGTAAATCTATCACCGTCCATTTATGTACTACTACTCAATCTCAAATCACAGCATCATGTATTTCAACGGTAACTGATTTAATCATGACCTGGCCCACACCAAAGAAAACATAGTATCTCTCCCCATTTCCCTCCATTCCCAGCTCTTCAAATACTCTCTCTCTCTCTCTCTCTCTCTCTCTCTCTCTCTCCATTTTTAAGCTCTTGAAACACTCTCTGGAGAATGGCTCAAGTTACTATTGCACTGAGTGTGTTGGTTTTGCTAATGGCAACTCTGATCATCTCTGTTGGATCTCTGGGATCTTTGTGGGACAATCACCGCTACAAGGAAGGAGATCGCATCCCATTGTTGGCTAGCACAGTTTATCCTTCGAATAATAAATGGTAATCATTTCGATTCTCTGTGAAAGCTCTAGTACTCATTCCAAGTTCTTGATTGTTTTTGGGTGAATTAAGTTCTTGATTGTTCTTTCATTGGAATCTATACTCTGTTTTCTGAATCTGTAACTCTGTCACATATGTATCTGATTTGATTGATTTCTGAATCTATCACCCTGTCATATAGGTAGATAACTAAATTAGTTTTTTTTTTTTTTTTTTTTTTTGAAGACTATCAAAGTGAAAATTTCCAGAACTCAAGAATTATCTTGTGTGTGTTTGTCTTGATCATTTTTGGATTAAGATTGCTTTATCAGTGCATTAATTACTTCTTTTGTTCTATGATTGGATTCTTGATCATGCTTTGCAATTAGGTTTACTCACATTCATATTTGTACAGTTTTTATGGAATTTTTCTTGACAACTGTTGTCAGTGACAAACTTCTTGATTTTGATTTGAGAGTAGTATCTGAAAAAAAAAGATATTTTAGAAATAATCTCTTCGTAGCTTTGCTTTTCCATCCTTTTTTATTCTGCACAGATTGCCTCATTGTGTCTATGTCCATGTGTGTGCTTTTATTTGGAACAAGTTGAATCCCCTTTAAATTATGTCTTTTGGAGCAAGACAATTGGTATTTCTCAAATTGAGAAACAAAAGACGAGACTATTTTGGATTTCAATATACAAAAGAATCAAGAAAATCAGATTAATTCATGCTATAGTATAGTAGTAACCAATAAATGGGTAAAAAGTATGCCCAACTTTAGGTTACTCCCTTCAACATAACTAAGTATGAACAATTTGATATTTTACTAATTTGTTTATTATTTATTCTGCTTCCTGACAATTATATGTCCACACCCGCGTAAGAAAACTACTGGTTGTGCGACACGCATTCTAAAAAATACAAAACTCATTGCATGTAGAAAAGTGGTTTGGTAGCATAGCATGTGAGTTGATGGGAAATTTAAAAACATGCAGTTCAATACTTATCCATTCCAAGTTCTCCGTTCAACTTAATAAATTTTAGGCATCATTTGCTTTTATGCTTTTCTCTCTTCTTCTTCTTCTTCTTCTTCTTCTTCTTTTTTAATTAATTGAAGTGTTTTTCTTTTTTAATTAATTGAAGTGTTTTTGTTGTTGCAGTGCGGCGATCCCATACTTCAAACTGCCCTTCTGCCCCCCAGGATGTAAGAAATTAAATTTAAGGAAAATTGTTAATGTTGTTTTGTACATGTATGCTACTAAATATTTGCTACCTACTTAATAAATAAGTGTGCCTACAATATTAACTACACAACAAAAGAGCCATTCTTTAGGCACAAAATATAGAATATTTATCAGACTATGAATGTCTTCAAAAGCCATGTATCTGTGTGTTTGTTTATATGTGCATCAAAATTTTATTGGATTTTATCTGATGGACCCGTAGAGTACTTAGAGTGACAAAAAATTGAGTTTATGTTCTGCAGCTCCAATAACAAATAGGAGGAAAACCTTGGAAGAGGTATTAGAGGGTGACTGCTTCACCAATACTCTATACCAGCTAAATTTTAAGGTGGAGAAAATTGAGGAAACACTTTGTGAGAAGAACCTGACCAAAGAAGAAGTTGCGAAGTTTAGGCATGCAGTCCGCAATAACTTTGAATACAAGATGTACCATAACAACATCCAGATTCTGAGTCAAGTAGGAAGCGGTGGAGAATATTCAACTCTTAGGTATTATCTTACAACACATATCGATTTCCATGCCTATTACTTCAGGGACCAAGTCGAGGACATATACATCATAAGCGAGTTGCACAGCGGAGTTGATATAAGTGATGATGCTGCTGTCAAAGTCAATTTCACTTACTCAGTCTTCTGGAATAAATTCAACTTTCAGTCAGCTGATTCTATCTTCTCTAATGAAACCTTAAGTGACTTTGTGTGGCCCACAAAGAAGCAAGGACAAGGCAACTGGCCAGTCCTTACTTTCACCATTGTCATCTGGGCTGTAGTGCTTTTTAACGTGACTATGCAGTACCTTAGCAATTACCACAATCGGTACCTCACCTTGTTCTTCACCTTATGGTTGCGTATAGGTTTCGGTTTATTGTTGGTAATCTGTCTGCTTATGTTGTAGCTATCAAACTGCAGGTATTTGATGTTTTCAGTACAAATTCATGGTGATGGATGCAGATGTCCTCCATACACTTCCCTACTTGGTTCCATTCTGGGTATCGGCACTCAGCAATTGATTCTGTAAGCAATTCTAAAGAATTTTTCTATGAAGGAGCTTAATCAGTAATAGCATCCAAAAACTATTTAATCATTAAAAGATTTTGAACAGCATTCATGCGTTTAACATGTACCCCATGGGATGCACAACACACTAATCTAACTTATCTGTTGATGGGCATGACTTCTGTTACATAGACCCCTAATTTTTCTTGAAGATGATCTTTCCAAACTCCAACTCCATATTCTACTTAGGAGAAACAATCGTAACATTTCACATAACATGTAATGTAATGCATTTCTCTATTGCTTCCATATTCAATCCTTTAGTATGGATTGATGCATGGAGTGGCATATTCTTTGTAGATCCTTATCAAAAGATATCTTGCAGAATATCAGTATATTGGTTTTTAGGATATGGAATTCAGTCCGTGTTTATGACATGTCTGAAACGGCATGCATGTGTCTTTCTATGTAGGCTTCTTCTGTAAGCATCTGCTAGTTAGCTCTTGTTTTAGCTGATGATCTATACTTTACTGGAAATTTTACTCGTCTCTATCATTCTTGTGATTTTTCAAATCAGAGTTTGTATCCTATTCGGACTGGCATATAGAGGTGCTTTGTATCCCTGCAATTATGATGAACTGTCTAAAAGGATTCTTCTGATATATTCCGTCACATCTGTGGTTTCTGGATATATAGCAACTTCATTTCACACTGGTTATACTACAATTGGATGGGTAAAATTTTTAATTATCCCATATATAATTTATTTCCTTCTCTATTTCATCCCCTTATCTTTTCTAATGAGGTGACAAAAATAATGATTTGTGCAGGATGAATGTCTTCACCAGACTTGGTTGTTGTACCTTATCCCAGTCTTCTTAACAATCCTAGTCTTTAATATATTAGCACTAGGAATTCTTGGGACCTCAGATCTAGCCCAATTAGGCAACCATGGTTATTGTTCTTTTTCTATTTGGCACAATGGCATTTTTAGGTCTGGGTGCAATGATCGGGTATGCTTTAAGACCTGGACGTCGCTCCACTTGTGGTACCAGCAGAATCCCAAGTTTGGTTCCTCAGCTATCTTGGTACCTGAAGACACCTGCTCAGATGTTTCTCGGAGGCCTTTTACCTTTCATGTTGATTTTCCGGGATATGGACATCTTATATGCAAGCCTATGGAAACATAAAGTCTGCGGTGCCTTCAACACTATGTTGACAGACTTCATTATACTTATCTGCGCAACTATTATTGTGGGTATTGTTTTTACAATGATCCAACTTTCCAAAAGAGATCAACAATGGTGGTGGAGGTATTTCTCTAACAAATAACGATCTTCCCCTTTTTTTGTTGATCAGAAGAGTAGTTTTTTCCCATTAATTTTTACAAGCTGCTATGTCAATGTCATATCAGATTTGTAGGTAATTCAATAGACACCTACAATCACTGGTCAGCATGTTTCCAAAAACTGACTTACTTGTGCTATATGATCTTTACAGATCTGTGTTTCGCGGGGGCTCAACTGCCATTTTTGTGTATGCTTATGGCATCTACTTCTATGTCAAAGCAAACATGTATCTTGATGAGCGGATGCTGATCCTCTTTCTGGGCTATAATGCTTGCATATGCTATGGTTTATTCCTGATACTGGGAACCATCGGATTCCACTCTTCTTCACTTGTTTTTCACCACATATATGGGGAAGCCCAGAAGAATGAGTGATCAATGAACCATTTTCATTATCAAGTGTTCCACCATGAATATGTAGCCCATTCATTCTTTCTTTCTCAAAATTCAGACACTTACACTCAGTAAGCTTTGCTATCGGTGAACTAGCTAGGGACTGCAGCTTTTGAATCTTTTATAGAGTGTGCTGGTTGTAAATAGATACAAGCACTTGAATTGTGTACAAACTTGCTTTGGCTGTAATAGATATAATAAAAGCTGGAAAATTTTACTTGCCTCTACTATCAATCTGTTTCTGTGTGTAAAAAATATGGACAAATATATGCCCACAAACACAATATTACCAGAAAGATTATTTAGCTGCGGCATTGATTATACTGTTTGGGATGCTAAGAAATTGCTCAAGAAAGGAGAGTATGACTCTATTGGTTGCTTCATACTTGTTACTGTATATGTTTTGCATTTGTTTGACTTGTATAAGATAGAAAAAGATTTAAGATAATTTTGGAAATTTAATGGGCCAGATTCAAGTAACAAAAGGGAGTTGTTATGGGCCGGTACAAGCACAATATTCAATGTGAACAAATTAGAGGGCTTTCATAACTTGAGCAATTACATGCGCAACGAAAAATTAGAACAATAGTAGTAGCTCAAACATATACCCAAGTAGAACACGTTGTTCACTCCAAGAACAAAGATAAGTCAATGAAATCACAGTGGTTATAATATGATCTTCAATAGAGGAGTTACAAGAGTCTCTAGGAGGGGAATTTGCAATGGGGAGGGAGACTGGATTGGGATTAGACTGAATCTGTTGTGCAATCAAATTCCAGGGATGACTCACCCACGGTGACTGAATGACCACTAGTAACCGAATATGTTGTGCAAGTTTTGGACACTGTAACAGCAATACAATAACTAAGTAACTATAACCGTCTCACTACTATCTGTACCATACACATCATCCACAACTTATGAGTAAATCTACACCGTCCATTTACTACTACACAATCTCAAATCACAGCATCAGAAATTTCAATGGTAACTGATTTAATCATGACCTGGCCCACACCAAAGAATCCACATAGAACTCTCCCCATTTCCTTCCATTCCCAGATCTTCAAATACTCTCTCTCTCTCTCTCTCTCTCTCCATTTTCAAATTCTTGAAATAATCTCTGTTTGTTTCTGAGTGCTCCCGATCACAGTCCCCGCTACATTTATTGGGATTATGTCCCAGTGTTCACAAAAAAAGTTTATCATCCGAAAGATAAATGGTAATCACTTCAATTCTCTGTGAAAATCTCCAGTACTCATTTGAAGTTATTGACTGTTCTCAATTTCATTGGAATTAAGTACTCTGTTTTCCCAATCTAATTTGCTTTGCACAACTCTTCGTTGTTTGATTTCTCAACCTGTAACTCTGTTCTTGGTTATGTTCTTTTCTTTAAGAACTCAAGTACTCTCATTAATTTATTGCATAAATCTCTATATCAAATATAGGTGTATGTGCATATACATTTCTCTTGATCATTTTTGGTATTAAGATTGTTTAATCGGAGCATTAATTACTTCGTCTGGTTTATGCCTTCTTTGCATTAATTAGTGAGTTTGTAAGGCATTTTTCTTGACAATTGCTGTCGATAACAATCTTTATGATTTGAGAGTGGTTCTCCAAAAGAAATATAATTTTTAGCATTAATCTCTTCAATCTTCATACCTTTGCTTTCCATTTAGCAATTTGATTCTACACAGATCATTTCATTGTGTTTGAGTGAACAAATGGGTTTTCAAGCATTTGAATTGATGGGAAGTTTAAGCTTATACATTTCAATACTCAGCCATTCTAACCTCTCTGTTCAACTTAATAAATTTTAGGCTTCATTTGATTTAGGAAAGTGAATCTCTCTCTCTCTCTCTCTCTATATATATATATAGATTATACATTCACTTAATTAATTGAAGTGTTTTTGTTCTTGCAGTAAGGCATACCAATACTTCAAACTGCCCTTCTGCCCTCCAGGAGGTAGAAATTAAATTTAAGGAAAATTGTTAATGTTTTGTACATTATTTAATATTTGCTACCTATTTGATAATCAAGTATGCCTTCAATAAGGACTGCCCAACAAAAGAGCCATCGGTTTTTAGTAGGCACAGAATGCATATAAATTATTTTATTTTTATTTTTTTTAATTTTGTTACAAGCCAGGTATATGTGTGTTTATGCACGTGCCTGTAAATTCGATTGGTTTTTTCTTGAAAGGAACTGTGGAATACTTAGAGTGACAACAATTTGACTTCATGTCTTACAGCTCCAATATCAAATAGGAAGAAATCTTTGGAAGAGGTTTTAGAAGGTGATTGCTTCTCCAATACTCTATACCATATGAATTTTAAGGTTGAGAAAGAAAGGGAAACACTATGTGAGAAAGAGCTAACAATAGAAGAAGTTGTGAAGTTTAGGTATGCAACCCACAATAAATTTGAATTCCAGATGTACTGTAACAACATTGACATGAGAGGTGCGGTAGGGAAAGTTGAAGCAGCGCCCGGGAACTTTTCAAGTCCTAGGTATTATCTTGTCAAACATGTCAATTTCTATGCCTATTACATTGGGGACCGAGTCATTGGCATGTACTTTAGGAGCAACTTGGATTCTACCATTGATATAACTGAAGATGCTGCTGTCAGAGTCAAGTTCACTTATTCAGCCTGCTGGAATAGATTCAAACACCAGTCAGCTGATTCTATCTTCTGGAATTAAACCTTAAGGAACTATGTGTGGGCCACAGAGAAGCAAGGACAACAGTTTTCCATTTTGACATTCCTAGCCTTTACTTCGGCCATTGTCATCTGGGTTGGATTGCTTGTTGGAGCAACTGTGCCATACCTCAGGAGTTATCCCAAACAGTATCTCACAATGTTCTTTACCTTTTCATTGCTTTAGTTTTAAAGATACTGTTTGTAACCTGTCGGCTTATATTGTGGCTCTCAAACTACAGGTGTTTGATAGATTCAAAGCAAATTCACGGTTATGGATGCAGATGTCCTCCATACTCTTCCTTACTTGGTGCTGTCCTGGGCACCGGCACTCAGTAATTGATTCTGTAAGCTATTCTAAGCATTTCCAAACTCTGCATTCTTACTTCAGAGGAACAAGCTCTCAAACTACAGGTGTCTGATAGATTACAAACAAATTCACAGTTCTGGATGCAGATGTCCTCCACACTCTTCCTTACTTGGTGCTGTCCTGGGCACCGGCACTCAGTAGTTGATTCTGTAAGCTATTCTAAGCATTTCCAAAATCTGCATTCTTACTTCAGAGAAACAATTGAAATGTTTCAAATAACCTATAACGAATTTCACTATTGCTTCCATATCTGATGTTGACAAATTTGATCCTTCGAGGGCTTTAAAATGGATTGACGCATGGATTTGCATATTATTTGTAGATCCTTATCCCAGGATATCCAGCAAAGTATCGGCATAATATATTGGTTTTTTGGATGTGGAAGTCAGTTCATGTTTATGTGACATGTCTACTGAAGGGCAAGTGTCTTTTTACATGGGCTTCCTCTGTAACGATTAAGTTGTTTTGGTCCCTGATTTTGTCTTTAATTTGATGCATCCAGAAATGTAACTGGAACTTTTACTTGTCTCTATCACCTATCCATATACAGAATTAGTCAAGTAATAAAAATGCTTATGATCAATTATTTCTCACATATGGAGAGTTTGAGTAAGGAGATGTTGTTTAGATTCGTCACTTTCCACAAACTCCACATCTATAACGACATCATCATTAATACATTTCGTAAGAAAAATCTTTCAAATTTGATTTTCAGCTCCATCATTCTTTTGATTTTTTATTAGAGTCTGCATCTTATTTGTACTGGCATATAGAGGTGTTCTATAGCTCTGCTATCTTGAGGTAGTGGCTACTTGGATTCTTCTGATATATTCCTCCACATCTTTGATTTCTGGATATATGGAAACTTCATTTCACACAAGTTATACTGCAATTGGATGGGTAACAGTTAATTATTTTGTATATAATTTATTTCCTTTTTTGTTCATCCCCTTAATGATATTTTCTAATCATGTGACAAACTAATGATTTGTGCAGAAAGAATGCGTTTTCCAGAGTGGGTTCCTGTACCTTGTCCTAGCCTTCGTAACACTCGTATTCTTAAACTCATTAGCACAAATAACTCTAGGGATCTCAGGTCTACCTCAATTTGGCACCATGGTTGCAAATCTTTATCCATGGGGAAGTGTCACAATTTTGTTTTTAGGTGCCGGTGGGGTGACTGGGTATGCTTCTATACCTAGATCTCAATCCCCTTGTGCTACCAGAAGAATCCCAAGGGGTGGTTCCTCAGACATCTTCTTGGTACATGAAGACACCTGCTCAGATGTTTCTCGGAGGCCTTTTACCTTTCACGTTAATTTTCCAAGATATGGACACCTTATACGCAAGCCTGGGGAACCAAAGAGTCTGTGGCGCATTCAGCACTATGTTGACAGCCTTCAATATACTCATCTTGGCAACAATTTTTGTGGGTATTGTTTCTACAGTGGCTCAACTTTCCAATAGAGATCAAGAATTTTAGTGGAGGTACTTCTCTAACAAAGTTCCTTCAACTTAGTTTGCTAGCTTTTGAATTCCTCAGTATAAAGGGTAATGTTCTGCTAGATTGGTTAAATCTAGTATTAAATGGAATTTCCTGTTGAAGTATAATTCCAAAAGTCACAGGTTCTGCTCCCGATCCAGTTAATTGCTCGCCTTTTTTAGTCGATCAAAAAGAGTAAATTTTTAAATGCAAAGTACAGAAGAAAGAATGCAAATGGGGACTAAATGCAAAAGCACCAAACTGAGCTCTGATATCAAATGTTCAGTCATCAATAATCCCAAAAGCTTAAGCTGTTGAGAAATAGGTCGAACAATGTATACCAAGCTATATTCAACATAATTTATAGATGCTCCCATCAATAATATCGTATGCATGTTTTATGAACAGTCATCTGCTTTTCATTTTAAAAGAAAAAATGATCATATCTGTACGGGAAAGAAAAAACATTCTCGTATAATCTTGTTGATCAAGTCTGCGCTTCTCCGTTACAACGTCGCTCTACTCCCTGAAAACACAAACGTGAACTAACCGGCGGGGTGTGCCGGAAACCTTTCCGATGCCTAAGTCAGCAAACTAGACAAATAGATAAAAGCTCTGTGTATTCGGGAATCAAAGTTGTGTTACCTCTCCATAGGTGATGTTTGTGAGATTTTATAGGTTCCGTGTGGCACAATCCAAGTAGGACTCTTACTACTCCATGTAGAGCTCTTAGGATTCATACTCCTGAAAGATAATGCTTATCCTTCAACACTCCCCTCACTGCTTAAACCAAATGAAATGGTTTTACCATAGTCGGACTCCTATGTGGCCGAAGTAAGCATGGCTATGCTTAGCTGCAGAATAGACCGAACTATCCTTAGTTCGGTTCACTGCCCTTACCTTAGTTCCTCTTTCATAAACCATAGTAAGCCCAAACCGAGCTAACTCTTAGTAAGGTTTAGACTACGTTAATTACACTGCGCTATGACCGGTATAAGTTTTAGTATGGTGACCGAACTAACCGTAAGCCCTTTAGAACCGGAGTAACTTTACGGCCATTTTACTCAGCACTTCGCACAGCGGCCCATAATGGCCCATTACCTAGCTCGGCCCAACTTTCATATAAATTACCCTCTCAATTGCCCCTTAATTCCATCTGCACAGCATGATAGGGATTACCTGTCTATTAGCCGAGCTAGAGTTTTTAATCATATCCAGCCGAGCTAGAGTTTTTAAGCATATCCAGACAAGCTATAGTTTTAAGCCTATCCAGCCGAGCTAGAACCCTGTAGCCTTTCCAGCCGAGCTAAATTTCATGCCGTGCTCAGCCTGTCCGGTCAAAACGTCTCTTCAATCACAAAAACTAAATCGCTTCTCCTTCCCATGACACGTGGCACACTCCGATTGGTCAATCGCAGCTGTCACGCCGTCTTTGAGTCTCGTGAATTTTGGACAGTTCCCGCCTTTGCCCCTTCTCTTTCCACAAAACAAACCCTTTCGCTTTTCTTCTAAATCATTCAACTCACTATTCAACCCCTTCTTTCTCTCTCTCGTGCCTCAATTATTCTTCAATCCTTGCAATTGTGAAGCTCGTGCTCGTTGCTGCTTTCTACTTCCATTTCCTTCCTCTTTGCCTGGTAAGCTACACAAATATGTTTTGTTTTTGTTGTTTTCGCACTTGCTTTTATAATATCTGTATTTTGTATGTTTTTCCAAAACATATACCTTTTTATTGTTGAAGAACCATGTAATAGAACCTCCAATCTTCATGAATAATCTGAGAAACCATTGATTTTGATCCAAAATCATAGTATAACCGAACTGAAAAGTGTTCGTAGTTGATGTCACTCTATTAGACTACTTAACCGAACTAGCACTATGCTTATACCAGTAGTTTCAATAAGTCAAACCATCTTTTGATTTATCCTAGCCGAGATAACAAACCGAACTAAGTCTGCAATTAGTGTACTGGGAAACCTCAACTGCGACCGAGCTATGTCTCGGGGCTAAACCAGCGTTCTTAGTTTTAGACCGAACTAAGAAAGCTGCCCTAGAAGCTCAACCGGTCTTAACAAAACCTTCCTTTTAACCGAGATACCAAACGCTCGCCCAAACCGAGCCAACAAACCCCTTGCTCAAACCTAGCTAACAACCCGTAGTATGCCACATAACCGAACTAAGACTTGATATAGTTGCCTTATTTCTCTCAGCACGGTCCAATGCTCTGTGCTTAACACCTTTGTTTTTTCACTTTGCAGACTTTAGGTTGCCCAGGCACTCCCTTGAGCGCTCAACCGAGCTACTCAGCCTACTCCCGCGACCGAGCTAACACAAGTCTAATTTATTCATAACTTAAGACAAAAATGGATAAATATAGGTTTTTAGTAGAAACACCTGGTGGCCTGGCCAAATTCCGAAGGGAGTATAACATTTCTGACGACGTCCATCTCACCTTAGCCGAACAAGATATCATACCTTGGGGAAACCCTGGTTTTGTTCCCTTCACCCTCCTTTCCATTGTAGAAACCGACCTAAGATTCCCTGTACAGCCCTTACTCTGTGAATTCCTTAGGCAAACTAGGATATGCCCAACCCAACTTTCCACAAACTCATACCGCATAATAAATGGTATAGCCGAGCTAAATCGCCATGCTGGTATTAACCTCGGCTTAGCCAAACTCTTCCACCAATATTCTATAGGCTCAAAAGAAGACGGGTGGGTTTATTATTTAAGAATACGACGCCGGCGTGAGAAAATAATAAAGGACACACCGGACAAAGACTTAAATGACGATAATTTTTTCTGAGTTTCTGGCAATTTTGAAGACCACCAAGCCCAGATCCCAGGCCGCAGTATAAACTGGAATAAAGGAACCCCTGGTATAATTATTTCGGTTTCTTTGTATGCTTCTGTTTTATTTCGGTTTCCTATTCCTGAACCGAACTAACAGTTGTCTTCTTTATGCAGATTCTGCCCATCTTCAATCACTCTACAGTTACCCCAATCTGAACACTCTCCGCGCCGCACTACGTTATCCAGAAAGAAATTGAGCCAAGCTGCTGAATTTTGAGCCGACGTACAGATACAGCAGCCAACGTAAAGCCAGAGTAACAGACTTCTTACTGGAAGCCTCTCCCGAACCGGACCCCAACTTGCCCCAAATCAACCTAGTCCCTCTGACTGCCGAAGAAGAGATGGCAAAGAGGAATAGAGTCAGGGCCCTCCTAACCGAAACAAACAGAGCCGAGGTACCACCACCGAGCCAGACTCAGGAAACAGTGGTGGCCCTTCCAACTCAACAACCCTCTTCATCACGCCCAAGCAAGCGTGCCCGGACTACCCAAACCGAGCAACGCCTTACTGATGAAGATGAAACCATCCTTCCACCAAGCCCTCCACCGAGCCCTCAGCTGAAGCGTTCTGACCGGGCTAGCTCCTTCAAGTGGGCACCCAAACTTACATTTCAAAACCGAGATATTCAGGACACTGACTCAGTGGTCGCTGAAAAGGATCATCTAATGGCATTTAATCTTGCCAAGAGCGTCTGCCTTCCAGCAGACATGGAGCATCACCAACACCTGACCGAACTAAGAGCCATCCGTTCGGCCACAAAATCCATGGTTCTTGTAAGTGGCTTCTTCTGTTAACCTTTCTAATTCGCACAACTTTTATCTCGGTTTGATTACAAGTCTTCCCCTCTTTTTGCAGGCCATGCAGAAGAGCCACATCGCTCATAAGCGAGTACTTGAACTTCGCAAGACCACAAGGCAGGCGCTGGCCGAAGTAACTGAAAAAACTGCCGAGCTAGAGGAAGCCAGGAAGCAACTAGCCGAGCTAAAATCCGAGAACGGTCGTCTGACCAGACTCGTTAGCTCTGCTGAAGTGGAGAAACAGAAAGCTGCAGCCGTGATCAAAGACAAATACCTGCGCGAGCTAGCCAAGCTCGAAGGCAAGAAAAATGCAGAGATCGCCGAGCTAAAGAAAAAGGCGGACGATGCGAATGCTGAAGGTTTCAAGGAGGGGGAGGCCCTCTATATTCCACAATGTGAGGCCGCCAAAGATTTATTCTTCAATGCGGTTGGAGGGCAGCTGTGGTGCAGCTCGGTTGTGAGCGTGAGACCGAGGTATACAATCCTCCTCAGTACTACTTCATACCGAGCTCACTAGCGGAGTACGCTGCATCCATTCAGCAACAGTTTTTTCAGGGTTCAGATGATGATGAAGACACTGAGCCCAATAATACCCCGGTCGTCAATGAACCTGCCGATCAATCAGCTCGGTTGGAGCCAACTGTTGAAGACCTGACTGACGAGCTGCTGACTGATACCGTGCTTCCAGTAGACACCGAGCTCCCGACCGAGACCGCACTACCGTCTGAAACCGGTCTTCGGGTTGATATAGATGCTGATCTTGATGATCTTTTTGACTGATTTTGTTTTCTCTTTTCTTTTTTGTTGGACAAATGTAACCGGGCTGGGGCCCCTCCTTTGTATTTGCTTTAAACTTTGTCAATGAAAATCTTCTTGTGTTCCAACTGTTACCTCGGTTGAATGCTTTGTTTATGCTTGCTCTCTTACTGTAATTTGAATGAAGTAAAGTATTCTCTCGCCGAGATAATTCATCCCGGTCTTAATCTTGTAATCAGACTGGCCATACCAGCCAACCACTCTTTAGCCGATATCCCTACTCCGGCTGAAGAGTACTAAGAGTTGGTTTAACCCAGCCAACCACTCTTCAGCCTATACCCTTACTCCGGTTGAAGAGTAATAAGAGTTGGTTTTAATCCAGCCAACCACTCTTCAGCCTATACCCTTACTCCGGCTGAAGAGTAATAAGAGTTGGTTTAATCCAGCCAACTTCTAAATTGGTTTTTCCAGCCAACCTAGAATAAAATGTTTGGTTATTCCGACCAAACGTCCTGCAGCCTGGATCCTTATCCTGGGCTTAGGAAGGGTGTTGGTTTAATCTAGCCAACCTCTAAGTTGGTTTGTCCAGCCAACCTAGAATAAACTGTTTGGTTATTCTGACCAAACGTCCTGCAGCCTGGATCCTTATCCTGGGCTTAGGAAGGGTGTTGGTTTAATCCAGCCAACCTCTAAGTTGGTTTTTCCAGCCAACCTAGAATAAAATGTTTGGTTATTCCGACCAAACGTCCTGCAGCCTGGATCCTTATCCTGGGCTTAGGAAGGGTCGCAGTTGGTTATTCTAGCCAGCTGTGTTTTCAATACCCCTAACTCACCTAACTCACTAAAACAAACTTTTACAGAAGGAGATGTCTATACTGAAAAGAAACTACTTGTTTTATTGAGAAAGGAAAAAATTACACATACTTAAAGAAAAAAAGCTAAAAATAAAATAACTTGAGATTGACAGTATTTCATGGCCTGGGAATTGCCTTGTCGTCCTCATCTTCTAAGTGGTATGCCCATTTGCCTGCTAATCCAACTACTTTGTAAGGTCCTTGCCAATTAGGCCCTAACTTGCCATCTCCCGGTACCAAGGTATTTCCCATCACTTTGCGCAGTACCTAATCTCCGATTTTGAATTGCCTTGGATGTACTGACTTGTTATACTTTCTGGACAATTCTTGTTGGTATGAGGCAATGTGAACCAGTGCTCTGTCTCTTATTTCCTCTGCAAGGTCGAGCTCCAATGTTATGGCTTCGCCATTCAAGTCTGGATCAAAATTCTCGCTTCGAATTGTGGGGAGGCCAACTTCTAGTGGGATTACTGCTTCCATACCATAGGCTAAGGAAAATGGAGTTTCTCCTGTTGACCGTCAAGGTGTGGTGCGGTAAGCCCATAAAACATGAGGGAGCTCTTCTGCCCACTTGCCTTTGGCTTTCTCTAACCTTTTCTTTAATCCATCCAAGACTACCTTGTTTGACGCTTCTGCCTGACCATTTGCTTGGGGATATGCCGGTGTAGAATTGTCGAACTCTATCTTGTACTCTTCACAAAAGCCTCTAAAGATTCTGCCGTCGAACTGAGTGCCGTTGTATGATATTAGGGCTTTTGGTATGCCAAACCGGGTGATGATATTCTGCCAGACGAACTTTTTTACGTCTTTTTCCTTGATTGATGCCAATGCTTCTGCCTCCACCCATTTTGTGAAGTAGTCGGTTGCTGCAAGAAAGAACTTCCTGTTGCCTAGTGCTGTTGGAAGTGGTCCTACTATGTCCAACCCCCACATTGCGAAGGGCCATGGGCTAGTTAGAGGTAGAAGTTCTCTAGCAGGTTGGTGTATTTGGTGTGCAAACTTTTGACACTTTTCGCACTTTTTGACATACTTTTCTGAATCTGCTTGCATGTATGGCCACCAATATCCTTGCGAGATTGCTCTGTATGCTAATGATCATCCTCCTTGATGGCTTCCGCATACACCCTCGTGTATCTCGAATAAGAATGCTTCCACTTTGCTAGGGTGAACACACTTTAGATAGGGTCCTGAGAATGATTTTTTGTATAATGCCAATGATGGGGAGAGCCAAAATCGCTGCGACTTCGCTCTTATTCTGTTGGCCTCTTTTTTTTCTTCCGGTAAGGTGCCATCTTTCAGGAACAGTATGATGGGATCCATCCAAGAAGGGCCTAGCTCAGCGCAACATACCTCATCTACTTCGGGGTCTTCAATGCTTGGTCTAGGTAGGTAGTCGATCAGCAATGGATGAGGGATGGAAGTATCTGCCATTGAAGCAAAGCCTGCTAATTCATCTGCTCTGCTGTTTTCTTCCCTGCCGATTTGTTCTATCCGCACTACTTCAAATTTCTTGATCTCTGTTCTAACCAACTCTTGGTACTTAGCCATCCTGTCGTCCTTTGCCTCGTAGTCGCCTGATATTTGGTTTACCACCAGCTGTGAGTCGTTGTAAACCATTAGCTCAGTGGCCTTCATGTAGAATGCTGATTTGAGGCCTGCAAGAGCGCTTTTACTCCGCTTCGTTGCTTGATGCTGGGAAGCCAAGGTTGACTGCTTGCTCCACTACTAGGCCCGTCTGGAAGATGAGGACTATGCCGAGTCCTGCTCCATGTCGGTTGGATGCTCCGTCCACAAAGAGCTTCCACATCTCTCCAACGAACAACTTCCAGCAAGTGGAGGGATCAGATGATGCCTTAGGGTTAAGAACGTTGCTGGTGTCTTCTTCAGGGTCCATGCTTGCTGTCTGCCCCTTATTATCTGATTGTACCAAGTCTTTATTTGTTGGTGAGTCTTGATTTGGTGTAGTGTGGTTTTCTTCTTCCTCCCTTACTTCACTCTGGTCTGCCTTGGGACTTGTCTGGATAACCAGCACCAGGGGTTGCGTTATTCCGACGTCAACTTCTATCCCTAGTTTGGTTGTTTCAGTCAGGTCGATTGGGCAGATATGATGACTTCCTAGGGTGAATTCTGCGACAAAGTCTGCCAAAGCTTGAGCTTTTATTGCGGTCCTGGGTTGAAACTTGATGTCATATTGTCCCAACTCTACTGCCCACTTCAAGATTCGCCCAGAAAGTTCGCCCTTTCAAACAAAGCTTTTAATGGGAAAGCTGTGAGGACGACTATGGTGTGGGCATGAAAGTAGCGTCAACTTCCTTGAGGCCATCATCAAGGCCAAGGCCAGTTTTTCTAGTGGCAAGTACCTTGTTTCGGCGCCCAGCAATGTCTTGCTGACATAAAAGATGGGCAAATGTTGGCTTCCTTCCGCACGGACCAACACTGCGCTAATTGCGTGCTGAGAGACTGCTAGGTACAGGAAGAGTTCTTCTCCAGGTATTGGGGTGACAAGCAGTGGTGGGGAAGACATGTATTCTTTCAGGCTTTCCAGAGCGCGGTCGCATTCTTCGTCCCACTCAAACTTGGCTTTTAGTGCTTAAAAAAATGGTCGTAATCTGTCTGACGACCGACTAATGAATCGGTTGAGTGCAGCTGCCATACCGGTGAGATGCTGTACTTCTCTTACTGAGTTAGGCCTCTTCAGATCCTGAATAGCTTTGATCTGGGAGAGGTCTGTCTCTATACCCCTGTTGGTCACCAGGAAGCCCAGGAACTTGCCAGATCCTACACCGAACGTGCACTTAGATGCATTAAGGCGCAACTTGTGCCTCTTCAGAATCTGGAACATCTCACCTAGGTCTTTTAGATGGTCATTCTCATCCTTGCTCTTGACCACCATGCCGTCGATGTAAGCCTCCATTGTTCTGCCTAACAATGGCTCAAACATCTTGGTGACCATTCTTTGGAATGTTGCCCCTGCGTTCTTTAGGCCAAAGGGCATAACCTTGTAGTAATACAATCCTCTTGGAGTTGTAAAGGACGTGACCTTCTGGTCTGGTTCGTATATGGCTGTAACAACCCTCATCACTGATCACCGATTAATTACCGATTACTGCTAAACTGAGAATGATTATGATTGGTAATTGAACTGACTGGATTACTGAACTGACTGACTGAAATCTGAAACTGAATTGATTGCCTGTATCTGTTTAAATTGCATTTTATTTGTTTGACTGTTTAATTATCTGTTCAGTTTTTATGTTTAAACTGTTAATTGAAGGCCTTATCGGCGGCCGAATCCAAAATTGATTGATGTTCCATGATCAGTAGAAATAATGTGATTTTATGGTGTATTTATCTGAAAAGTGATTTGGTATGATTAAATTAGATTAAATAAGTTAAATTGCATAGTTGGCCTTAATTACCATATTGCCATCTAGTGGGCCTTTGTTTATTGATTTTTGGAGCCTCATTACACTTGAAACAAACCATTTCCTTAGCCTTATTCTTGTGTTCATAACCGACTATAGAAAGAGAGGAAGTGAGAGAGTGAGTTCATCTTGCTTCATCTTGGATTGACTTGAAAGACTTGAAGAAATTGTAGGAGATTTGCCTTCTTGAGCCTCTAGACTTGTCATTGAGGAACCTAGGTATGAATCTCATCCTCCTAATTGTGTATTGAAGCCCTATCTAGCATGGATCATGATAATTTAAAGAGTTAAGTCAAGAATTGGTTCAATAATGTTGAATTGGAGCTCATTCCATGCATGCATGTTTGTATTGTTGAGTTTTGGGTTGATTTCATGGCAAATGTTGCATGCATGTTCATGTTAATGTTTAGGACCATGATTTCATCTTGTTTTTGAAAGATTTGAGCTCATTAGAGCATGTTTTGGAGTCTTGAAATGGTTTAAATCCATGCATGTCATGTTTGTAGCTTGTCCATGAAAAATGGGTTTGAAAATGGATTTAATCAAACTACCCTTGGGCTTTGATTTCACAAATTGAGTTTTGAAACATGTTATTCTATGTGTTTACAAATGTTTTCCAGAAATTTGGCCCAAGAGGATCGAATTTAGTGCATCTAAACTTGATTTTGAGTTTGGGACTCGAATCTGGAATTTCCAGATTTTGGTCGTCCGCTCGAGCGGGGGAAGTGCCGCTCGAGCGGAGGACTGGGTGACACGCTCGAGCGGGCGTCGAGCATGAATTTCACCTATCCAGTACTTTTTGGTCCGCTCGAGCGGGGACCTTTGTTGCATGTCCGCTCGAGCGGGGAAACCTGCGCTCAAGCGGGGATCTATTTTTCTGAAAATTTTGAAAATGTTTTCTAAGTGCATCTTTGCATCCTCATCCCATCCTAGGCATCCTTAGGCCTAGTTTAAGACATCTTAATGAGGATATAGATGCAGAACACACCGAGGCAAATTAGGGACTAAGTTATCATCTTTCCCAACTGTATGGCTTAGTGTGTGTTCAACCTGTGTACTGTGTAGGGTTGGTGACTGGGGACGCGCTCTAGCTTACTGTAGCCCAGAACTCTGTGAGTAACAATTGTGTAAAGATATGTTCAAAATGATTATCTTCTGTATACTGAACTGTACTGTTTTCTGAATTGTTACTATTAATTGAATGAATGCATGTCCTATATTCTGAACTGTATTGTGGCATCCTTAGCAACTACTGTTACTGACTGTTACTGTTACAGAGATCTCTGTCGGTTCCCTTGTTGGAACCACCACTGTTTGATGGCCATCAATGACTGTTCGGTCTTTTTAGACCTACTGTTTACTGTTATGCTAATGGATGTACCACATATGACTGTTTACTGTACCGAACAACTGATATACTGATTGAAATGAACCGTTTTCATTACTGTAAGGACATTCATTCTAAACCTCTTTACGCATTGTGTTATTCACTGGGCTTTAGCTCACTGCTCATATATATATGTAGGTGTACAGGCACCGGACCAATGCTAGAAGCATCAGGGTAAACTCCAGTTTTGTAAAGCCAACCACTGTGCCTCACTGCGAGGTTCCGAGCCTGCCAAGCTATGGCTTAGGGGTGTTTTTATTTCCCTGTCTGTCTCTGCACCGTTTTGTGATACTGTATAGACTGTACTGTACTGTGTTAATAGGGTTTTAGTCCCTACTCTGAATGGCTGTATATAATGTACATACTGTTTTGTCACTGCTTGTACAAATGTATGAAAAGTCTTTTTGCATACAGACTGTCACAGCTCATTGGACATTGTTTTATTACTGTATTGGCTTCCGCCATGCCCCTGTACTCTGTTTGTTACTGTATTACTGTTAAGCAGGCCTTCGGTAATCTCGGATTACTGGCCGGTTACGGTGCTAAACCCATAGGGGTGGGTTTGGGTCGTGACAGAGTGGTATCAGAGCGATACTTAACCACGAGTTATACCGCACACACGTGTCCAAACGAGCTTTAGGATGTCCTAGAAAAGTGATTAGGGCATTTCATGAGCATGAAAGTGTGTGATTATGACATGACTGAATATAAGCTAATGGGTTAAACTGTTTAAGTATGCAACTGTTTATGTTTATAATTGCTATCACTGCCTATAGTGAAATAGATAATACAAGAACTGCAAATGAATCTGAATCCTCATCCTCTGAGGCAAGAATGGCAAGACTGGAACGGATGATGGAATTGATAACTGAAAGATTGGATCAACAACAGAACCAACAGCCTCCACCTCCTCCTCCGGCTGTACCGGAACAGAATGTTAATGCTAATGATAGGGACATAATTGCTCTTACCCAGAAGTTCAGCAAACTGAAACCGCCATCCTTTCAGGGAGGCCTTGAACCGTTAAAAGCTGAAGCATGGGTTTTGGAGACTGAAAAACTGTTTGAAGTGTTTCCGTGCTCGGAGGCACATAAGGTACTGTTGGCCACCTTCAGTTTGCAAGAAGAGGCTAGAAGGTGGTGGATGCTTACCCGTGATGACAACATTGCTATAACTTGGGCTCAATTCAAAGTAGCCTTCTTTGAAAAGTACTTCCCTCAGTGTGTCAGGGATAGGAAGGTGACTGAATTTGAACAATTGAGACAGGGCACGATTGTAACAACCCTCCTACCGTTTACCGATAAATTACCGAATTAACTACTGATTTCTGTTAAACTGAGACTGATTCTGATTGGTAATAGAATCACTGGAATACTGAACTGACTGACTGAGATCTAGACCTGATTGACTGACTGTATCTGTTTAAATGCATTTCCTATCTGTTGACTGTGTGATTATCTGTTCATGTTTATATGTTTAGACTGTAAATTGAAGGCCTTATCGGCGGCCGAACCAGAAATTGATTAGTGATTTGTGATCGCCATGATTTATGTGATTTTATGGTGTATGTAATTAAAATGTGATTTGGTATGATTAAATCGGATTAAAATAAGCTAAATTACATGAATTGAACTTATTTACAATTAGGCCACTTAGTGGCCACTATCTACACACCTTGGAGACTCTATCTTGCATTACACAACACATTTCATCAGCCACTTTTGTCACTCACCACCGAATTTAGAGAGAGAGGAAGTGAGAGAGTTGATTTCATCTTGTTTTGGCTTAAGAACTTGGTAGAATTGAAGTGAAGATTGTTAATTAAGCCTCCATACCTCTAATACAAGACTTAGGTAAGGATTTCACCTTCTCATTGTTGTGTTTAAGCTTCATTCTTGCATGGCTCATGCTAGATTAAAGAGCTAAGGCATGTTTTAGTCTAATAATGTTGAATTAGGGCTCAATTGTTGCATGCATGTGCATATTGTAGAGTTTTGAGTTTGATTTCATGGAAATCTTACATGCATGTCCATCTCTTGACCATAATCCATGATATCACCATGTTTTTGAAGAAATGAGCTCAAATGAGCAAGCCTTGAAGCTTTAATTTGGTTTGAAATTCATGCATGTCATGTTTGAAGATTGTTCATCAACTAGTGGTTTGAAATTGAGTTTAAATTAAACACCCTTGGGCTTTGATTTCTCAAATGGAGCTTCAAATCATGTAATTCTATGTGTTTACAAAGGTTTTTCAGAAAATGGGCCCAAGAGGATCGATTTTGGTGTTTGAAAACTTGGTTTTGAACTTGGAGTTCGAATCTGGGTTTTCCAGATTTTGATCGTCCGCTCGAGCGGGGGAAGTGCCGCTCGAGCGGGGAAATCAAGCTCCCAGCACTTTGGCCTTGTCTACAGTCCGCTCGAGCGGGGAAGTTGGCGCTCGAGCGGGGCCTTGTGTCTCTTGCTCGAGCGGGAGTCGAGCGGAGAATTCACCCATCCAGTACTTTTACAGTACGCTCAAGCGGGTACCTTTGTTGCATGTCCGCTCGAGCGGGGAAACCTGCGCTCGAGCGGAACCCTGTTTCACTGAAAATTCTGAAAATGTTTTCTGTGCACATCTTTGCATCCTCATCCCATCCTAGGCATTCTTAGGCCTAGTTTAAGACATCTTGATGAGGATATAGATGTAGAACACACCGAGACATTTAGGGATTAAGTTATTATCTTTCCCAACTGTGACACTTAGTGTGTGTTCAATCTGTTAACTGTTTAGGGTTGGCATTCTGAGGAGACGCTCTAGCCTACTGTAGCCCAGAACTCTGTGAGTAACAATTGTGTAAAGATATGTTCAAATGATTATCTTTTGAATTCTGAACTGAACTGTTTACCGAACTGATATTGATTACTGAATGAATGTATGTCCTTTATTTCTAAACTGTACTGTGGCATCCTTAGCACCTACTGTTTACTGTTACTGTTACAGAGATCTCTGTCGGTTCCCTCATCGGAACCACTACTGTTTACTGATTGATGGCCATCATTACTGTTCGGTCTTTCAAGACCTACTATTACTGCTATGCTAATGGATGTACCACATATGACTGTTTACTGTACTGAACAACTGATATACTGATTGAATTGAACTGTTTTCATTACTGTAAGGACATTCATTCTAAACCTCTTTACGCATTATGTTATTCACTGGGCTTTAGCTCACTGCTCATAAATATATGTAGGTGTACAGGCACCGGATCAAAGCTAGAAGCGTCGGGGTAGATTCCCAGTTTTGTCAAGCCAACCAATGTGCCTCACTGCGAGGTTCCGAGCCTGCCAAGCTAAGGCTTAGGGGTGTTTTAGTGTTTCCCCCTTACTGTACTGTTTTACTTACTGTATAGACTGAACGTTTGCACTGTACTGTTTATTAGGGATCAAGTCCCTGTTTCTGACTGGTTGTATATGATATGCATACTGTTTCGTACTGTATTGTATTAATGTATGAAAAATCTTTTTGGCATACAGACTGTCACAGCTCATTGGACATTGTTTATTTACAGTATTGGCTTCCGCCAAGCCCCTGTACTCTGTTTTACTGTATTACTGTTAAGCAGGCCTTCGGTAATCTAGGATTACTGGCCGGTTACGGTGCTAAACCCATAGGGGCGGGTTTGGGTCGTGACAACGATGTCCGTCGCTGAATACGAAACAAAGTTCACCGGGCTTGCTAGATATGCACCACACATGGTGGACACTGATTATAAGAAGGCCAGAAGGTTTAAAGGCGGCCTGAATGTTGCAATACTGGACAGAATAAGTGTTCTGAAATTACCGACTTATGTGAATGTTCTGGACCGAGCCTTGATGGCTGAAGCGAACATCGAAGCTGTGAAACAATCTGAAACGTCAGCATCTGAATGGCGTAGTAAAAGGCAGGGTTTTAAGTTCAAGAAAGGAAAGAACAACCCGCTAAACAAAAAGTAAAATACAAGGTCAACGACTACTTCTAGTCAAGGAAACCGTTCCTTTCCGCCTTGTTCCGAATGTGGTAAGAATCATATGGAAGTTTGTTATAAAATTTCTGGTGCTTGTTACAGGTGTGGCAAGGTGGGCCACATGGTTAAAGATTGCCCTTCCACTGCTCCGGGCAATAGTAAAGCTGCAGGCAGCGCCGCAGAATCAACTGTTGCACCAAAACTGAACCCCAAAGCTACCGGGAAAAAGCCTATGAGGCAGGGCCGAGTCTTCGCCCTAGTATCGGGAGATGTACAAAATACTGAGACCGTTGTGTCAGGTATCCTCTCTATTTGTACTCAAAATGCATATGTACTGATTGATTCGGGGTCTACACACTCATATGTATCGCATGCTTTTTCACGGAAATTGAATAGACCCTTAGAACCTATAAACTATCTGTTAGCTGTATCATCACCTGTTGGGGGATCCATGACATGTGCTTATATGTACCCTGCATGTGAAATCATTGTTGGGGATATGCATCTGTTTATTGATTTACTGCCATTGAACATTGATCATTTTGATGTAATATTGGGGATGGACTGGTTACAAAAATATCATGCTACCATTGACTGTGTGACAAAGCAAGTTGTTTTCCGTCCACCTGGTTTACCCGAATTTGTGTTTAATGGGGTTGGAGTAGTACCTCCTCCGTATTTGATTTCTTCTGTGAAAGCTGTTAAACTGATTAGGAAGGGGTGTAAAGGGTATCTGTGTTCTGTATTGACTGTGTCTACTGATAATAATATTAAAACTGATGTGAACTGTATTCCTATAGTCAGAGAATTCCCAGATGTATTTCCAGATGATCTGTCAGGGGATTTGATTGACAGGGAGATTGAGTTCACCGTTGATGTGATTCCGGGTATACAGCCTGTATCGAAAGCTCCTTACCGAATGGCTCCAACTGAATTGAAAGAATTGAAAGTGCAACTGCAAGAACTGTTAGACAAGAAGTTTATCAGGCCTTGTACTTCACCGTGGGGCGCACCTGTCTTGTTTGTGAAAAAGAAAGACGGCTCACTGAGACTATGCATTGATTATCGTGAACTGAACAAGGTAATTGTGAAAAATAAATATCCATTACCGCATATTGATGACTTATTTGATCAGTTACAGGGTGCTCAAGTGTTTTCTAAGATTGATCTCAGATCTGGATATCACCAATTGAAAGTTAAACCAGAAGACATTGATAAAACTGCTTTTCGAACGAGGTATGGACATTACGAATTTTTAGTTATGTCTTTCGGAGTTACCAATGCACCTGCTGCATTTATGGACCTCATGAACAGGATCTTTAAACCATACCTTGACGACTTTATTGTTGTATTCATCGATGACATTCTGATTTATTCTAAGACTAGAGAAGAACATGAACATCATCTGAGACTTTCCCTACAGACCCTAAGAGAACAGAAACTTTATGCAAAACTATCTAAATGTGAATTTTGGCTTGACCATGTTATGTTTTTGGGACATGTTATTAGCAAAGATGGTATTTCAGTTGATTCACAGAAAATTGAAGCTGTAGTGAACTGGCCTAGACCAACGAACGTGACAGAAGTCCGAAGCTTTTTGGGTTTGGTTGGGTATTACAGAAGGTTTGTCAAAGATTTCTCCAAAATTGCCTTACCGTTGACTCAGTTAACTCAGAAGGGGACATCATTTGACTGGACTAACCAAAGGAAATATGAAAATGTACCAAGATTTAAAACTGAATTTCTGGTGGCCGGGAATGAAGAAAGAAATTGCTGATTTTGTATCAAAATGTCTTCATTGCCAACAAGTTAAAGCCGAACATCAACGACCCGCAGGCTTATTGCAGCCATTACCGATACCGGAATGGAAATGGGAACATATTACTATGGATTTTATTGTGGGACTGCCTCGCTCCAGTAAAGGTATGGACTCAATTTAGGTTATTGTTGATAGACTGACTAAATCTGCACACTTCTTACCTGTTAAGACAATTTATAATGCAGACAAATTGGCTATACTCTATATTGATGAAATTATTAGATTGCATAGAGTGCCTGTGTCCATTGTTTCTGACAGGGATTCGAAGTTTACATCGAGATTCTGGCAAAGCCTACAGACTGCACTGGGTGCTGAACTGAGACTGAGTAGTGCCTATCATCCTCAGACAGATGGCCAATCAGAAAGGACCATCCAGACTCTGGAGGATTTATTGAGAATGTGTGTCCTTGATTTTCAGGGAAACTGGGAAAGCCATTTACCATTGGCTGAGTTCGCCTACAACAACAATTATCATTCAAGTATTGGTATGGCGCCTTTCGAGGCATTGTATGGCAGAAAATGTAGATCTCCGATCTGCTGGGCAGAAGTTGGAGACGGGCCTTTGCTTGGGCCCGAGATTGTTTACGAAACGACTGAGAAAGTGAAACTGATACAACAGAGACTGAAAACTGCACAAAGCCGACAGAAAAGTTATGCAGATGTCAGAAGACGAGACAGAGAATATGAAGTGGGTGATCACGTGTTTGTGAAAGTGACACTGATGAAAGGCCAGACTCGTTTCGGAGTCAAGGGCAAGTTAGCGCCCAGATACGTCGGACCGTATGAGATTATTGAGAAAATCAATCCGGTGGCGTATCAAGTTGCGCTTCCTCCTGAAATGGAGCATATGCATAACGTCTTCCACATTTCGATGTTGAGAGATTATCTCCGGGATCCTTTCCATGTGATAGAGCCTACTCGTGTAGTGTTGAGTGATGACTACACTTACGAGGAACGGCCTATACAGATTGTGAACAGACTGATCAAGAAGTTGAGAAACAAAGAGATCCCGTTAGTGAAAGTTGACTGGCAAAACCATGGTGGTGTGTATGCCACTTGGGAAAGGGAAGATGACATGGCTAAAAGATATCCTGAACTGTTTCCATTGAATCCTGTTTTTTTCCAGAATGAAGGTAATTTGAGTTTAGAGGACTAAACTCTTTATAAGGAAGAGAGACTGTAACAACCCTCATCACTAATCACCGATTAATTACCGATTACTGCTAAATTGAGAATGATTATGATTGGTAATTGAACTGACTGGATTACTGAATTGACTGACTGAAATCTGAAACTGAATTGATTGCCTGTATCTGTTTAAATTGCATTTTATCTGTTTGACTGTTTAATTATCTGTTCAGTTTTTATGTTTAAACTGTTAATTGAAGGCCTTATCGGCGGCCGAATCCAAAATTGATTGATGTTCCATGATCAGTAGAAATATTGTGATTTTATGGTGTATTTATCTGAAAAGTGATTTGGTATGATTAAATTAGATTAAATAAGTTAAATTGCATAGTTGGCCTTAATTACCATATTGCCATCTAGTGGGCCTTTGTTTATTGATTTTTGGAGCCTCATTACACTTGAAACAAACCATTTCCTCAGCCTTATTCTTGTGTTCATAACCGACTATAGAGAGAGAGGAAGTGAGAGAGTGAGTTCATCTTGCTTCATCTTGGATTGACTTGAAAGACTTGAAGAAATTGTAGGAGATTTGCCTTCTTGAGCCTCTAGACTTGTCATTGAGGAACCTAGGTATGAATCTCATCCTCCTAATTGTGTATTGAAGCCCTATCTAGCATGGATCATGATAATTTAAAGAGTTAAGTCAAGAATTGGTTCAATAATGTTGAATTGGAGCTCATTCCATGCATGCATGTTTGTATTGTTGAGTTTTGGGTTGATTTCATGGCAAATGTTGCATGCATGTTCATGTTAATGTTTAGGACCATGATTTCATCTTGTTTTTGAAAGATTTGAGCTCATTAGAGCATGTTTTGGAGTCTTAAAATGGTTTAAATCCATGCATGTCATGTTGTAGCTTGTCCATGAAAAATGGGTTTGAAAATGGATTTAATCAAACTACCCTTGGGCTTTGATTTCACAAATTGAGTTTTGAAACATGTTATTCTATGTGTTTACAAATGTTTTCCAGAAATTTGGCCCAAGAGGATCAAATTTAGTGCATCTAAACTTGATTTTGAGTTTGGGACTCGAATCTGGAATTTCCAGATTTTGGTCGTCCGCTCGAGCGGGGGAAGTGCCGCTCGAGCGGGAAAATCGAGCTCCCAGCATCTTGCACTGTGCATCAGTCCGCTCGAGCGGAGGATTGGACGCTCGAGCGGAGGACTGGGTGACACGCTCGAGCGGGCGTCGAGCGTGAATTTCACCTATCCAGTACTTTTTGGTCCGCTCGAGCGGGAAGTTGACGCTCGAGCGGGGACCTTTGTTGCATGTCCGCTCGAGCGGGGAAACCTGCGCTTGAGCGAGGATCTGTTTTTCTGAAAATTCTGAAAATGTTTTCTAAGTGCATCTTTGCATCCTCATCCCATCCTAGGCATCCTTAGGCCTAGTTTAAGACATCTTAATGAGGATATAGATGCAGAACACACCGAGGCAAATTAGGGACTAAGTTATCATCTTTCCCAACTGTATGGCTTAGTGTGTGTTCAACCTGTGTACTGTGTAGGGTTGGTGACTGGGGACGCGCTCTAGCTTACTGTAGCCCAGAACTCTGTGAGTAACAATTGTGTAAAGATATGTTTAAAATGATTATCTTCTGTATACTGAACTGTACTGTTTTCTGAACTGTTACTGTTAATTGAATGAATGCATGTCCTATATTCTGAACTGTATTGTGGCATCCTTAGCAACTACTGTTACTGACTGTTACTGTTACAGAGATCTCTGTCGGTTCCCTTGTTGGAACCACCACTGTTTGATGGCCATCAATGACTGTTCGGTCTTTTAGACCTACTGTTTACTGTTATGCTAATGGATGTACCACATATGACTGTTTACTGTACCGAACAACTGATATACTGATTGAAATGAACCGTTTTCATTACTGTAAGAACATTCATTCTAAACCTCTTTACGCATTGTGTTATTCACTGGGCTTTAGCTCACTGCTCATATATATATATGTAGGTGTACAGGCACCGGACCAATGCTAGAAGCGTCGGGGTAAACTCCAGTTTTGTAAAGCCAACCACTGTGCCTCACTGCGAGGTTCCGAGCCTGCCAAGCTATGGCTTAGGGGTGTTTTTATTTCCCCGTCTGTCTCTGCACCGTTTTGTAATACTGTATAGACTGTACTGTACTGTGTTAATAGGGTTTTAGTCCCTGCTCTGAATGGCTGTATATAATGTACATACTGTTTTGTCACTGCCTGTACAAATGTATGAAAAGTCTTTTTGCATACAGACTGTCACAGCTCATTGGACATTGTTTTATTACTGTATTGGCTTTCGCCATGCCCCTGTACTCTGTTTTACTGTATTACTGTTAAGCAGGCCTTCGGTAATCTCGGATTACTGGCCGGTTATGGTGCTAAACCCATAGGGGCGAGTTTGGGTCGTGACAATGGCGATCTGATGGTAGCCTCTGTACGTATCAAGAAAGCTAATTCGGTTGTGCCCCGCCGTTAGGTCTACCAGTTGATCTATCCGTGGTAGGGGGAAGCTGTCCTTTGGGCATGCTTTGTTAACTGTCTTGTAGTCGACGCAGACACGCCATTTGCCATTCTTCTTTGGCACCATGACTGTGTCGGAGATCCATCTGGGGTAGTGTACCTCTCTGATAGCCCCTGCTTCTAGCAGATTTTCCACTTCTTCCGCTACTATCTCGGCATGGTGGAGTGCCGATCTGCGTGTGCGCTGAATGATTGGTCTTGCGGATGGGTGGACATTGAGTTGGTGACAGATGAAGTTGGGATCAATGTCTAGCATGTCGTATGGTGTCCAGGCGAACACTTCGATGTTAGAGGTCAAAAATTCCAAGACCTCTAATCTCTCAGTGCTGGACAACGACGAACCGAGCAAAAAGAACTTATCCGGGTTCTTTTCATCTATTCTTACCTCTACCAAGTCTTCCACCGCTTTTTGATTAGCTGCTTTGCCGACATCTGCGAACAGTTCATTGCTCTCGGGTTCTTCCACCGAATGAACGTATCCCTTGGCAGCGCGGCTGCCATTAACCGTAACAAAGCACTGCTTGGACATGATTTGGTCTCCAAAGACCTCTTCAATTACCCCGGCATCATTGGGGAATCGCATTACTTGATGGTAGGATGACGCTACCGATCGCATGGCATGTAGCCATGTTCTTCCCAAGATTATGTTGTAAGTGGAAGGGACTTTCAACACCCAGAATTCCACTTGTTTTGTCACGCTTCCTGCTTTAACTGGAAGAATTATTTTGCCGACTGGCCATTCTGGCATTGAGTTGAATCCAATCAGGGGAGATACGGCAGGTGCCAAGTCTTTATCTTGTAACTTCAATTGTTTAAATGTTTCATAGTACATTACTTCACATGAACTACCCTGGTCAATCAAAATCCGCTTGACGTCAAAATCCTTGACTCGGAGAGTGACAACCAGGGCATCATTGTGAGGGCAATATATCCTCGCCAAGTCTCTATCTGAAAAAGACATGACGTTCGTGGCCTCTGTCTTCTCCTTTTTTATGGTAGGTTGTGCACTTAATACGTCTCTTAAGTGCTCAGCCTTCTTGATTGACCCTCTGAGCTCGCATACACGCTCAGGTTCAAAGACTCCATGTATCACATTGATTATGCCTTGAGGTGGGGCGTTGATTGGCATCCCGTTGGGGTTATTGTGGTCCTAGGGGGCTGGTTGCGTCCCTCCTTCAATGTATTTATCCAGGTGACCAGCTGCCACCAACTCCTCCAGGTGCTGCCTCAATGGCGTGTAATTCTCAATGCGGTGCCCCTTTTCTTTATGGAAGGTGCACCGCGACCTTTCGTCGTAGTCCTTCTAAGCTTCCCCTAGCTTGGCTGGCCATCTGACGAAAGGCTCATCTCGTATTTCACTTAGAATTCGGTAGATCGGTTTTTTGAATACCGTGGTTATAGCAGTGCGGACCCTCAACCATCTTTTATCCTAGTCTTCTCCGTTGTCTCGCCTGCCTCGTCCGTTTCTACTTGGACGGTCTACCGCGTTGACCTTTGCTGAGGCCTTTTTCTCTGGTATTGCGGTCGTGCCAGATTTTGTTTTAGCCCGGGCGCCATCCTCTTCCACCCTAATGTGCTGATGCACTCTTTCCATCAGGGCCTCCATGGTGAGGGGTGGTGTCATGGTGATTGAGTCCCTTAGTCTGTTTCCGACTGGAAGGCCTCTTTTGTACTGTGCAATGGCGAGATTGGTGGGGCAGTCCCCAATCTGGTTGAAGGTCTCCCAGTAGCGACTATTGTAGGATCTTAGGGTCTCCTTGTCGCCAATGTCGATAGAGAGTAGCTGGTCGATCTCCACCGGGGTTTTGGTGTTTGTTCTGAACCTGGTTACGAACGCCTCCGCCAATTGCGCCCAGGAGGCTATGCTGCCTTCTGGAAGTTTTTCGAACCAAGTCAAGCCTAGGTCGCCAAGGCTAGATGGGAAGATGATGCACATCAAAGCCTCGTTTTGCCGGTATACAGCCATGACCTGCCGAAAGTGGCGAAAGTGTGAGTAGGGGTCCGTCTTTCCCTCATATGTAGTGAATTTGGGCTGAAGGAAGCCTGATGGTAGGGGCGCGTTTTCAATCGCCGGAACGAACGGCGAGGTCTGCAGCCTTGCTAATGCCTTGTCCGTCGGTTCGTAGGCAGGGTGCAGTATTGGCATTCCAACCTCGACACTTCCATGCGTCCGAGGAGCCAACCGCTGTAAGGCAGAAACTCTGTGTGGATCGCGTGCCCTAGCGTCCTCCTTTCATCGTGCCTTCTCTTCGAGCACGGTTCGTAAGTCGGATGATCTGGGCAACTCCGTTTGTCTGGATCTTGTTTGGTGTGTATGTGAGGGCCAATAGGTACTTCCTTCAGTGTACGACCTCTCAGATCTCGTCCTCTCAGACTTGGAGTGACGAGTTCTGGAAGACCTGGATTAGGTATCGCCTGTCCTGAGGCTTCTATTCTCTGCTTGTGAGGGTGTGGTATTCCTACTACGATCTTCCGAGTGCTGAGGGGGCGTCTTGCTTGTGCGCCCCTCTCCTGTCGCCACTCATTTTCCCTTCATCTGGCCTTTTAGAGATTCCATATCCACCGCCATCCGTCGTATCAATTCGTCCTGCTCCTTGACGCGATCCTCCAAAGCTTGAGGATCAATCCTCCGCCTTTGTCTCTCTGGACTTTGTGAACGAGAGTGACGGGGGCTGTTAGTCCGCCTTCTCCCCCTTGTATTCCTCCTGGGAATTTGTCTTTGTGGCTCCAAGTCCACCATAGGAGGGATAGAAGGTAGGCCTTCGCGCCTCGCACCTCCTTCTGGTGTTTGCCCGTCGATGGCGGACTGTGGCAAATCTTCGTTGTGCGCCATTGATTCTAAAGAGGAAAAGCTTGATCAAGAGGTTTTGTTCTTGTCTGAATTCCCACAGACGGCGCCAATTGTACGGGAAAGAAATAAACCTTCTCGTATAATCTTGTTGATCAAGTCTGCGCTCCTCCGTACGACGTCGCTCTACTCCCTGAAAACACAAACGTGAGCTAGCCGGCGAGTGTGTGCTGGAAACCTCTCCAATGCCTAAGTCAGCAAACTAGACAAATAGATAAAAGCTCTGTGTATTCGGGAATCAAAGTTGTGTTACATTTCCATAGGTGATGTTTGTGAGCTTTTATAGGTTCCGTGTGGCACAATCCAAGTAGGACTCTTACTCTTCCATGTAGAGTCCTCTTAGGATTCATACTCCTGAAAGATAATGCTTATCCTTCAACACTCCCCTCACTGCTTAAACCAAGTGAGATGGTTTTACCATGGTCGGACTCCTATGTGGCCGAAGTAAGCATGGCTATGCTTAGCCGCAGAATAGACCGAACTATCCTTAGTTTGGTTCACTGCCCTTACCTTAGTTCCTCCTCCATAAACCATAGTAAGCCCAAACCGAGCTAACTTTTAGTAAGGTTTAGACTACGTTAATTACACTGCGCTATGACCGGTATAAGTTTTAGTATGGTGACCGAACTAACCGTAAGCCCTTTAGAACCGGAGTAACTTCACGCCTCTGCAAGACCGGAGTAACTTTACGGCCATTTTACTCAGCACTTCGCACAGCGGCCCATAACGGCCCATTACCTAGCTCAGCCCAACTTTCATATAAATTACCCTCTCAATATCTATTACATTAATTTTCACAGTTTATCCTAGCACAATTTTGAGAGGCTGTTAGGCATTATGCATAAGCATTCATATGTGGAATGAAGTGCAACACAGACTAGCTAATAACATGTAGTCTAAAGACAGATCTCCTTTTGGTTGAATTTCATTTTCAGGTTGTTATCCAATTCTTACATTTGTGTTTGCTAAAACTGATTACTTGTGCTCTATGATCTGTCCTTACTGCAGGTCTGTGTTTCGTGGGGGCTCAACTGCCATTTTCATGTTTACTTATGACATCTACTTCTATGTCAGAGCAAACAGGTAGCAGATTGATCTAATGAAGCTGCTCCTCCTTCTGGCCTATAATTCTTGCATATTCTAAGCTCTATTCCTGATACTTGGAACAATTAGCTTCTACTCTTCTCTACTTGTTTTTTGCCTCTGGTATAGGGAAGTCCTGAAGAACAAATGATGGATGAACCATTTTCATTATCCATTGTTCCACTGAGACTAGCCGGCTGATTCAATTAATCATTGTTTCTCAAAAGACACTTGCCCCAGTTCCAACATCTGTAATAGTTGCCATTGGTGAACATAGCTAGCTAGGGGCCGGAGCTTTTAAATGACATGCTTTTTTATGCTAATAGCATTGCATATACTTTGGTGTTACACACATATAGATTCTTCCAGATGCCTGATAGATATACAAGCATCTCAAAAGTGTACAAAACTACAAACTTGCTTTGGATGTAATAAAACTGGACAAATTTACTTGCCTTTATTATCAAATTTTTGTGTGTGTGTGTGTAATACAGCTATGCACACCATATTATCGTAAGAAAGATAATTCAGCTGTGGCATTGTCTGTGAGACTAGAACCCAGATATCACGCCTGATAAGGGAGTGCCTCATCAACTGGTGGCCTTATTCTTACAAA
Source organism: Camellia japonica (assembly GCA_030407325.1). NCBI lineage: Eukaryota > Viridiplantae > Streptophyta > Magnoliopsida > Ericales > Theaceae > Camellia > Camellia japonica. The sequence goes on along the minus strand of JAPPVO010000036.1, from coordinate 42,674,373 downwards.
AGAGACTACGGCCTTTTGGTCATGGGTGTTGGGGACAGAATACTCCTGCTTATGCCATTATGTTTGATCCATAGGCACTTACAAAGAATAATAATGATTAAAAACTTGAGCATTCACAAACTTTAAATTAAGTATACGTTTTGCATTTTGTGGAATTGAACCAGATTGAAATTTTTTAAAGTTATTCTTAGACATTTAATGGGATATATTGTTATTTGAGAAATGTTAGGGATCATGAAATTTTTTTCATGAAAATGATCATGAAAAACTTGTGACCCTTAGATTACCTTGATTAGTGTGTGGTGCTTTATTATAAGTATAATTCAAAGGTCACAAATCTTTCATGACCATTTTCAGGAAAGACTTTTCATGTTATTTTTATAATTGTTTTTACTTAATTCACATTTCTCTCTCTCATATGTTGGGTTCCACCCCATGTGAGATCCCCACAAAAGTTCTGGTTCGAACTCCACACCAATACCCCCACCTCAACTATGTAAATTCTGTTCTGAAATGAAATTTAAAAAATAAAAAAAAATTGCCAAAGGTGAGATTTTTACCTGCTTCAACTTCATTGAACTTTTTTAGTTGTCATATATCTTATCAGAATTGTCCTTGATATCTTAAAAAATAGTTCACTTTTTTATGAGCAGAAAAGTTCCAACTCACTAGAAGCATCTGAAATTGAGGAGGACAGCCATGTGAATGGGAAGAACCCTAGAAGTGAATAAAGGTTCTCTACCGAATAATTCAATTTAGAAAGGATACTTTCTTTTGTCTTTTGGTTGGGAGGAACCTTGCCAAGGCAGGATTTTTTTGAGATGAATCCTACAGATTAAACCTTTAATATCTGCGATCATTGCAAACTACAACTATCAATTAAATTCAGAAGATACCAATGAGAATTGAACACGTCCGAATTTAGATTTTATTCTCAAGTGAGAGTGTGACACTGAATGAGGAGTTGATAGAAACCAAGAGGCAACAAATGCAAGTTTGTCCAAAGGTGCCTCCCTACTTTGTTTGCATGCTTAGGGCACCACATGTGTTCAAGAAATCAAAAAAATAAAAAATAAAAAAATTATTGAAGCTTTTGCTAACTGATGATTCAAGCAAGGAAAGCAACTTGTGTGAAAAAGGTTTTATCTATTTAAGACAAAGATGACAAGGAGATAGAGTTTGGTCGATGGTGGTTACTACAAGTTGGGATGATGATTTTGCTACCACATACTTTGGCATCAGAAAGGAAAGAGAGAGAAAGATCCTCTTACCCCTCTCATGTAACCAAGAAAACAACGGTTGGCATATACTTTTGGCTTGGCAAGGTTTAATTTACTTTTTGACGCAATAAT